>JBAHVQ010000094.1:778068-797826 GCA_036872915.1 Nanipora kamurai
AAAATATTGATCGAATTTTACTGATCGAGAGCCGATTTTTGATCGTTAGGACGTGTGACGGAAAATCAATGAAATAATTTAATAATCAACATTTTTATGCATTTACATCACAAAACATCTCATCCCGATAGGCGGGACGAACTGTTCATATGGCGAATTTTCATCCCGCTTACCGATGGTCTCGGCAAACGTAGTCGAGGAGATCTCGGCAAGCGGGCAAGCCCATTCTCCCGTATGAACACAACGGAAATTGTAATAGTAAAATAACTGTGAGGCGAGATCCTCGGTAAGCGGGCTAGCCCGGTTACCGAGGATCATATGAACAGGCCCTAAGTGACCCAAATTTGATAATCAGGGCTCGATTGTTCAAAGAACGACTACCGCTAATATCCATTGCCGGCCGACAGTTTGAAAAAATATAAGACAAAACATAATCTGAAAATAAACATCTTGGGAATAACTCAAGATATGAGCTTAGAAACAAGACAAAAGTGTAGCGATAATATTTCGACTTTATTGCAAAGTCTTCGTCAGATCAACTGATCAGAAATTGATCTGACGAAGGCGTTGCAATAGAGTCGAAATACTATCGAGACTGGAGACTTTGCAATAGAGTCGAAATACTATCGAGACTGGAGACTGAGACTATGGAGACTGGAGGCTGAAAATGGCCAAAACTTGTTTACATTTGCCCGAAATACACATTCACAATTGGCATGAAATTAATTTCATTGCCATATTTACTACAATATAGTAATGCTAATGAGATGACATATTTCATTGGGGGCCCCTTTGATGTCGGGGACCCTTAGGGGTTGCTCTAAACCTGACATTAGACCCTTACGCCAGTGCTTTCTTGTTTGGCATGTTTTGCTCATTGATTTTCGTTCAAACTTCCTGGGAGAAGACCTTTCTATATTTATATGATATCTAAGCAGAAAACTTCAAACATCCTTTCCTACGTTAGAAGTATTTCATGTACAAAATTTTCACTAATCTCGGATTAACCTAATCGGCTTTTGAATAACCGGGCCCTGAGCTATGGGGTGTATTGGAGCCGGTCATAGTAAGGAGTAAGATGTATGGGTAGAGGGATGGTGACATGAAGGAGGAATCTGTGGTATCGGTAGATGGCAATGGATGTAATCAGGAAAGCTTAGGCAGTTTCATGAATCGGTTGTGGTTTAAATTTAAAAACACAATCGTTTGATACTCTTAGACACTTTATTTTCCAGACAAACAAAATTCACCCATTAACTAGACAGTCACGTGTAACGTGTGAATCATAATCAATAAGGTTAATATTATATAAAAAAAAACAAATTAAAATCAACAAAACCTTCATGACAGGCAGCCAGTGGCTGGTACTATGTTATTGGGTAGTAATGGCAAGGCAGACGCGGTAACTGGTATAGGTAATCAAAAGATTTAGGAAACTGCCGGAACCTAAAGATGGAGAAACTGACTTTCACTCCGACGAAGGGCCTTCGCTCGAAACATCAGTTTCTCCATTCTTAAGTTCCGGCAGTTTCCCAACCCCTGTGGTTATCTACAAGCCGTTCAATACTGCCGACGCACCACTCGACTTTTATATCGTAAGTACTGGTACTGGTGACCGAGGGTTGATGGCGACAGTTTAGATTGGGTTAGAAACGCTAGCTGATACATTCAACACTCGAAAAGGAGAATCGGTCAAGCAGGTACGGAATTTTGCATGAGAAATTAATACGTTCTCCGCGATGAAATGTTAATAAAATGTGTGAGTAAATATTAATAAACCTTTCCTCGTTAAAGTTTACTTGACATAGAAAACAATCTAACTTCCTACTCTAACGCGAGATAATTTTGTTTATCGTGCAACTAGGGCACTGAAGAATTAACCCTTTCCTGCCCGAGGAGTTTCCCTTGACGAGTAAAATCGTCTGGCGTTAGCCACTAGGTCACTGAGGACCTAGGCAGACAGGAAAAAGTTAAGGAGATGGGTTTCAAACCACTGTTGACTCTTTCTTGTCCGAGGACTTTCCCCTTGACGAGTAAAATCGTCTGGCGTTAGCCAGAATAAAATACTAAAATCTCCATAGGTCACTGAGAACCTTTACGGATAGGAATGAGTTAAAAGAAAGCACTGGACGACGCTCCATGACTACCGAAAGAACTGAATGATGTGCATGTGTCTAGCTGAGCGAAATTGCGTCAACAGACTCAGCAGGATTGGTATGATTGCCGTCATAACAGAAAATAAGAACCAGATAGCATAAGTTTTAAACCTTCATAAGTAGTCTACTGTATTTTTATTGTTGCAATTTACACAAAATACTGCTATAATTTGCATACAAAATTTGAGTGTTTTTTTGTTTCGTCGTGTTTTACGTTTCTCATTCATGCACAAAGTAAGGTTTGGTTGCATGGCAAACATTGTCCTATATTTATTGTAGGACTTGCTTTATCAAGTTCAGTTATCTAGTTCAGTTTGGTGAGAAACTTTACATATAGAGCTAGATTGTTAACGATTAATATGCGCGAATACAAGTCTTAGTTCAGTAGATTAGCTGACGTTCAACCTGACGTAAGTTACTGCATTGATATGATGGGCTGTGAAGGACGTATTTTCTGAGCGACAAAGCGAGTTCCAATCCTTACAGGAAGAATATCTTGATCTATTCGAAAAAGGGGGTTGTATATACTTTTGTTCAAGTGCATCCATTTTCTTAATTTTGTGAAGGTAAAGCGATAAGTTGCACTGTTGTGGCCCTCCTTACAAAAACTGGCAAATGCGTTGAACTGTTTGTTCGTCCAGACAAACCATGCTGAATGCCATATCTTCTCCTTCTGTAAGTTTGATAGTCACTGTAGTTCGATCTATTTTCCAGTTCACTGTAGTGTACATTTGGTGACTCCACTGTCGAAGTGCTTAAGCTGTATGTAGCAGAGGAATCAGCTGTTTGGTTTCTTAAACTCACACCCATGATGTTTCCTGGAGTTTGTGTTGAAAAGTAACCAGCAGATTATCAAATCACAGATAAGTTGAAAAAATATTGTGTCAGATAAATAAAGTAGCTTCTTTCTTTATTAGTATCTAGTGTCGTCAAAGCGCCACGCTCTCTCTCAATTATCAGATTATATACCTGGGAAATACAAAAGTTTAAAACAATGACGTTATTGATGAAGCCAGGGGAATTCCATACATCAGACGGTAACCATAGGAATGAGTTGAATTGACGTCACTGGAATCGAAACCTGGTCAATACGAACAATGCTGTGTCGGGTATTGGGAGTTTTAACATCAGGAATAACAACCACAGTGATTCACGTTGGATCCTTAGCAGGAAACCTAGGATCTAACCTTTAACTTCATACTTTGTTAACGTATAGATCAAACTCAGTTAACCGGGTAACTGATCACCTAATCTTTGAAATCACCATCTCTCCACAAGATAGTGCTGCAGAGGCGACTTTGAAAAACAATTAAAAATTGGAGTTAAAAATTGTATAGCGAAAAGATTAAGGTGTAGTTTGTGTTGACCTACCACGCATATCATGAGGATTCAATAGTGTTTGAAAAGATTGATGCTTGTGGTTCTATATTTAGTTAGTTACACCGTAAGTAACTAAATATAGAATGAAACCAGCTCGAAATAGCATCATAAAGGTACTATTTTGAGTTTGTTTCATTCTCTATTTCATGAAGTTCAGTGTCAGCTGATCGCGGCTTTCAATCGTAACTTCCTGGTTGAGTTATATATCACAGTAACATTGTCTCCTCATTTGCAAGAAATCGAATACTTATCAAACTCTTTATCTTAAAATACTTTTTCGCACGATTTAAGTAATTTTACTTGTCTAAATAATCTGAGGTAACTTGGCCTTAAAAGTCGGCCTTTACTTGCCCAACACATTCTTCGACAATGGCAAACATTCGAAAGTGAAAAAACCACAAAAACACTCTTTGACTTTAAATCACACAAAGGACTTTTGTGCGAAGATCGTCGAGGATGACCAAACTGTGTGGGTAAATTACTAGTAATGCAATGGCATTGCCATAGCTGAAATTGGTGATTAACCGCGTGGTAACAAAGTACGAAGGTCCTCGGATTTGTCAGGCATCTAGCTGATCAATCTAGCACAAAGGCACCACCACTTGTCCCGCAATCATTTGCGAAATTTTTATTTGTCGAAACATTCTTTCCATATCAATTGATATAGGATTATTTTGAACTTTTGGAATTTTCTACGCAAACGTATGTGGCTGTCAGCGACGATTCTTCACTATTCGTCACTATTTGCATTATTCTAGTTTGATCAATTTCCATTTCCAGATCGATCGGTGAAGAGGTTGCGTTCGATGAAACCCCATCGTCCAGTTTTACCTCATTTATCCTACTAAAAAAGGTAACAACAGACAATGACGGGAATCCGGCGATTGTTTCTCAAATGACCAGCGCAGTGGTGGATCGTTGGCCTCCATCCTCATGATATCAAATTACCGATAACTCCGGTAATCCCTCAGCTGGTTGTGGGGTAACGAGAGGGTGGAAACCCGAGCCTGTTCCTGGGAGGTCTAATGTGTGCCCAGTTAGCGAAAGTATTTTCCCCTCATTTCCCAAGGCGACGTAGATCTACAGCATTCGAAATTACAACAGTTCTACTGACGGTGCCTTTCTTCTATCCTCTGGCCTATGCCCTCCAAAATTCCTTGTTGTATCCCCGTCGGATGATGGTCATATAGATGATAATCAGGGACGAGTTTGGGCAGTTGGTGGTTGGTGGTTGGTGCACTTGTTATTGCCGGCGCAGTGATGGTCGGTGGTAAGTGGTATATGTGGACGTGGTACACGTGAGGTTGGCTGAGGGTGAATGTTTAGATTAGACAAGTAATGCTGATGCATGAGACAGGCATAGGGAGTGTCGGTCAAACTGATATGATATTCTACTTCAGGAAATGTATTATTATGTAAGTACTGAGTTTTAAAGGGTAAAAAAAGTAAGAATAAAAGGTACGAATAAAAGTCATCCGCTTGAAATTGACTGAAAGACTCCGATTGGCCGGACGATCTTTTTCACTAAGTGAAAAAGTATCGTATCAGCGTTCTTATTGGTCGGACGATATTTTTCACTAGTGAAAAAAATCGTATCAACATTCTCATTGGCTGACGGTTTTCCCGCCACAACATTGAGTTCGGCGAACGGGCAAACGCGCTTCTAAGCCAAGGATTTGAATGTTTCGGCAACTGTGTAAATTATCAAAGAACCGTATAAGGAAAATACACCGAATATATAAGAAGTTCATTATAAATAGTTCTGACAAGAACTAATGGAGGAGATGGGTTTATATGGGAAACAATGAACGAATTTGACAAAGGAAATTGGTCTGTGAGAGTCATAAGGTAACAGTATTGTTAATTAAGTAACCGGGTTTAGTGTTCTCCAAATGACCAACTTTAAAACCTCACTACTTATATAATAAACAAATTACATCATGGTAAATGCTTTGTACGATTTATATTAACTCGTTGTGGTATATCATAAAACTCACTCTCTCGTACCTCCCCCGTTCGGTTTATAATACATCACAACTGGTGAACAAAAACGTACGCACGTATTTACCATGAAGTAGTCTCTATTTCTCCCGGTAGGATATCAGTCTTTCCTTTCTGATTTTTACTTGATAAATTAAGTGGATCTTAAATCTAGGTTTCTGGTCAATCTCGAGATAATTCCGTTCTTCGTATCACTGACTTTACCCGAGGTATGTAACTGGTGAAAATTAAATGAAGGCACCAGACAACACTTCATGACTGCCGTGAGAAATGAATGATGTGCATGTGTCTGACTGAGCTAGATTGCGTCAATAGACTGATCCCCAGGATTGGTATGATTGCATCCATAAAGGAATATAAGATCCAGGCAGCCTCACAAATGTAGTCCATAATAATTTTATGATGGCCCAGACAATATATTTAAATGGAGGCATAACAAAGACATATATTATGAAAATATTTAATGAATTGGCGTTTCGTCGCTAAACCCGCAACATCTTCAGAGTAAGATAAAATTACAAAGTCTCGACTTAAATATAATAGGCTAATTACAAAAATAGATGTGATGTAACAGTGGAACTCTTGATTCGACAAAGTTTACTTATTCATAAAGTTAACCCCTCACTTAATGCAAACATTAGATCTGTTCCTTTGACTTTATTCTAACTTCACTTTCCTCTTCTATCGCTTCCTCACCATGCGGTATCGTTTTCCTCTCACTATTGTTACGTCACTTCTATTTTTGTAAATAGCCTACTATATTTAAGCCGAGACTTTGTAATTTTATCTTACTCTGAAGATGTTGCGGGTTTAGCGATGAAACGTCAGTTCATTAAATATTTTCATATTATAATATTTTTTTATGCCTCTATTTGAATATATTGTCTGGGCCATCATATTTTTAACACGAGTTCGATTTCCGCCTGGATCATCAATTGCTACCATAATAATGTTATTAGTTCATAATTTATTTGAACATAACGCGACGATTTACACAAAATGTTTAGTATTTTGTTTCTTCTTTGGTGGTGAGATCCGTTTTTTTAGTTTCAATCGGCAGACCGCAAAGTTTGATTGCACTGGAAAAATTGTACTATCATTTTTGTTGGAACCGCCTTATATTCAGCTATCAAGTACAGGCTGGTACATGGTGAGGTACATTATATATAGAGTGCCAATACGTATCTACTTTTAGTTATACACAGCTCATTCCGTTAGCTGACGTAAGTTACTGTGATGACATGACGGGCTGTGCAGAGTTTTACTTCCTGACAAAGCGTTTTCCACGTCTCACGGGAAGAAATGGTTGTCCGTGCTTTTGGCTGAGTGCATCCATTTTCTTAATTTTGCGATGGTAAAGCGGTAAGTTGCACTGTACTAGGCCTCCTTCCAAAAACTGGGAGATGCGCCGAACTATTGGTTCGTCCAGAAAAACCATGCTGAATGCCATGTCTTCTTCTTCGGTATATCTGATAATCGGTATAGTTCGATCTGTCTTCCTGTTCATTGTAGTTTAGATTTGGTGATTCTATTATCGAAGTGTTTAAGCAGTAGGTTGCAGAAGAGTCATCTGTTTGGTTTCTTAATCTCACACCCATTATGTTCGTTGGAATTTGAATTGAAAAACGATCAGTAGAATATCAAACTGTAGACAAGTTGTAGAAAATGGTGTCAGATGAAGGAAATAGCTTCTTGCTGTATCAAGCGTCGTCAGTTAAAAAAGTTGGCGTTAATGATGAAATCAGGGAGATTTCTTTTTAAATCAGACAGGTAACCACAGCAATGAGTTGAATTGACGTCACTGACATCGAAATCTGGATGTTAAACCAATTAATGACGCACGTGGTCAATACTGAAGAATGCTGTGTCGTGCATTGGACGTTTTGCCGGTAGGAATAAAAACAGCAAAAATTCACATCCTAGCAGGAACTCTAGGATCTAACCCTGGCGCTTGCCAAGACTTTGTCAAAGTATTTCAAACTCGGTCAATGCGATGACTGGTCTTCGATTGCTTTAAAACCACAGTCTCTCCGCAACTCGCAGCAGGAGGCTATGACGTATGTTTTTTTTTTGGTGAATATATATGTAGAGAGAGAGAGATATAGATCGAGAAGATATCCAATGAGATTTCTGTAAAATCGTTGCAATTGGAGAACCAGGCGTGCCAAAAATAACGGCCCAGCAGAAAATTTGAAGAATTTGTTTACACGTTTAGTTTCAAGGAAACGTTAGCGTATCGCGTAAATAAATTCTTCAAATTAATTCATGGCTTTGTTTCGTGTTTTATACTGGGCAGCTATTTTCATATTACGCTTGAGATTTCTGTAATACTTGAAGATTGTTTGGGAATTGTGAGAAGCATGCCATGGGGTTTAAGTTAATTGGCGTAAATCGCTTCGTTAAATTATTCATCACGGTATGATTGCCTACACATTTACATGAGTAACGAGTGTCAATATTTATCAAACTATTTGTTTAAAAATATTGTTAAGTTAAATGATTTACCTGTCTAGATGATCGGATATCGTTCGCCTAAATTATCTCTCGTCAGTTGCCTTTATAAATACATTTTTTTGTTACTCAAAATCACTTTTAAAAGTCAGAAACTCAGTGTTTGTGGAATAAGACAACTTTTGACTTTAAATCATACAAAGAGTCCTTGTCTGAAGGAGTTCATGCCTTATCGCACTGCGCGGGTTAATCTTACATATAAAATGGGCATATCACCTTCAATTGCGTTTGGTCAGCGGAAGCGGTAGGGCACGCCACGACCATGAGTCAATATAGATTAGAGCCCAGCTTAAAACTTTTGTGTAACGCCATAATAAGAAACACAACTTCAAAACATTTGAGATAACTTTACTAACGTTTCGTTGCCAACGTATAACATCTTCAGAGGGTTAAAGATGTTACACGTTGAAGTTGTGTTTTTTATTATGGCGTTAACTCAAAAGTTTTAAGCTGGACTCTAATCTTTATTCTTCGATTACGTTTTCCGCCCGGAAAATCGATCGCCATGAGTCAATATCCTTTCGGCCTAAGTCACGCAAGTGTCTCGGCAAAGATGCAAATACGCATTTAAATATCATGATACAATTTGAAATTAATCTGAATTACTTTTTCCTTCGAAACTTTTCACAGTTTCGTTTCCCAATGTACCATCCGTCCGATGCAGTATGACCGCACTGAGTGCCGTGAAACTGACACCTTGAATTGAATTCAACTACCCACATGTTTACTACGACCACGAGCACTTTAAGACCTACAAGAACAGTATAAACAAGTTTTTATTTTTGTGTTTGAATTTTTAAACATGACTGGTGATCGATTTGTCAAACCAGGAGCTGGAATATACCGCTTCCAAGTTGCGTTTATAATTATAAATTTAGCGGTCGGATCATTTCCAATCACTCCTGTCCTGATTTTAGTTAGTAAATTGCGTATGAATCATGAATGAATTGTGCGAAGACTAAGGAGAGCAACTTCCCTTTGTAGAAGGACACACTTGAACTAGAGTGACATGCTTGAACTCGCTTTCATGCAAATCCCGGTGTCATAGGGTGGCACTGCACTGAATGTCCCTTGGTCCATTGTCGCACCCAAGGGAAGATGGGGGGAAATCGTGGGCTTGATTTACCCTCTTGGGCGTAAGAATTGGATGTGGCATTCATTTTACAGAAGAACTGATTGAATAGGGGTAGAATAAACGGGTAAATTTTGCCTCAAAATAAACGGAACTTTATAAATAGAATTTGTTTTAGCAACTTGTTTTCAAACACAGTCCAGTGAATTCCTCTATTAAACAATTTGGGAATCTTTAATGTTGATCTGTATCACCTAGCTAAGAAATAGACGGAGAAAGAGCGTTACATTTTCTTGGATCTCACGTCCAGGAAGTGCTCGTCGGTGTGTATCACCAGAACGCCCAAAATGGCCCTCTAGCGACTTAAAATTTCAAAATTTCTGCGGAGGACATGCCCCCTCAAGGACTCCATCACTATGCTATTCAAGTCCCCTTATAAAAAAGTCCTGCGAGTGCCACTGGCGTGATTATCCCAAATTTAGTTTATCAGAGACCCAAGGGCATCAATTCTCTGTTTTTTTTGGAGACTCTCTCATTACTCAATAACTCATGTAACCAATAATGTTTGGGGTATAATTAGTGTTAAGATTAAAACTAGGATTATAGTTAGAATATATTAGGATCAAGATTAGGATTTGATTTAGATTTGTTACATGTCGTTTGCATAGGGGGTTGTTCATCCAAGGATGGGTCCTTTATCACGAGGAATAAAGACCTGGGTTGCTAGTTATATATATATGCTAGTTCCCGGGGATCACAAAGCACTGTGATTCCGGTGCCAATTAATTTTCCTCAACTGAATGTTATGTTTTATAAGTCATAATCTTGGGCCCATTTTTATTTTCACTTAGAGCGAAAAAGGATGCCTTTTCATTAACCATTAATTCTGGAGTACTTTTCATTGTTCCTTAGTGAAAAAGCCCGACGAACGAAACGAAGAGCCCAGTGTTGAAGCAAGCTAAATGTAAGACATTGCTGCAATCGTCACTGCATTAAACATGATCAGGTTAACAATTCGAAAATCAAAATTATTTTTAATGCCAAAGTTTCTTCTGGTGTGGACAATCGCGAGAGCAATATGAATAAGTCCAAATGGTTTACTAGAAACCAAATGGTTTATTGCAGATCAACCTTTAACCGTTTAGATGTTTTTCTAGAACTCAGTCACACCATGCACGGCACACAACTCACGCACACAATTCACACAGCATACAAAAACAAGACACATACAACACTGGCACACATCACACATACCACACACACCCCCCACACATACACCACACACATACCACACACCACACACTACACACCTCACGCACACCACACACTCAACACACACTCGTGTATATGTTGACTATCTACAAACAGTTCATTAGAAGTCCGTGCTTTTAGCTGTTAATATGAACCTGCGTCTGGCACACATTTAGACGACGTTGTATATTGGCGGTGCATCGTGTGCAATTCAAGTTCAATGAACGGTGAAAAAATAAAAGATAAATTTTATATGACTTAAATTCGACTGAAATGGGCAAGGATGTCGGCGCATTTCGGTTCAATATAGTTCACATATAGTTTTTTAATTCTTTTTTATATATTGTATTTATTTTTATTTATGACGCATACATTTGCGTCAGAAATGGTGGGTATTGCCGAATTGTTTGCTGCTTTTCTGCATGTTTTTTGCGGTCTGTGGGAACGATGGGGCAATGATTCTGATATACGCTTTTGAAAATACTTTTCCTGCCCTCCCCCTTACTGCCTCGGGTCATTCACAATCCCAGCCGTGTGCGGGCGTTTCAAGCACGCGATCTTGTTTGCAGTAGTGACGCTGCGAATTCCTTATCCCATGGGATAAAAATACTGATAGAGGGATTTAAACCGGAGGACTGTAAACATCTAGAATGTCATTACGATGGATTTAAGCGGGAATTGTCGCAGCAAATGAGAGCTTTGAACATTTATCTTGAAGGTTTAGAGAGCGTAGAGCACACAGTCTAGGTAATCTTGTGATGAGAACAGCGGTTGACTAAGGTATATCAATGTATAAAATCACAATCTCGTATTCTGCGATTGACTTTGGTTGTCGCTATAGACCACTTGCCTCCTACTTGCACTCATTATCTAAAGGACAACTTCAAATAATTTGTGGAAATTCTTGTGTTTATAAGTACTTTTCCTCCAACAGGGCCTGGGAATAAGTGCAAGCAGTCTATTCAACTTTTATCAGCATTTTCTTATTCGAAACACTCTCGAAAATCTCCCAGACAGTTTTTTAAAATTTTGATATCCCACTAAACCTGGTATGATTTGCATAAGGTTCACAATAATTAAATGTGTTTCCTGTTAACTCATCGGAGGGGGTCTAGCAGTATAACCCCCCAAGATATTTTAAATCTTAGTCAAGGAGGGCGTTTTCAACGCCGCCTACACAGCAGCCAAAGGAAGACAGGGATTTTTTTCTGAACGTTGTTCCAAGTCCCTCCAACCGGAAGACCATGGCCCTTCTCTACTACTGGTCCACCCCCACATCTTAAGCTTCGATGAAACCGGAGCTCTTTGTTTATCACTTTTGACTTTCTCCTGTGAATGAAAAAATAGAAAAGTTTATTTCCGGAAAAAAGTGGTTTAGTTTTACAGGACTTTCTGTGAAAGTTTTCTGGATTTGGCTGAGAACATCTCTGAAAAATCCCTCGTAAAGCCGAGGAATCTGACGTTTTTTTCGAACTGATTTAAACTTGTCGTGTTTTCTACGGGGGTTCTTTGGCAATTGAGCTCAGGAATGTGGCATGTGGCGCCAGTGTGTCTAGCGAACAAATTAGAGCCTCTTGTTGTCTCGGATATTGGCTTTTTTAAGATATTGGCTGCACTTACCTGGTTAAAAATGATCAGCAGTAGAACTGTTGAATGGATGTTGAACGTTTTAGATCAATACAACATCATTCAACATCATTCGAGTCATCATGACATTGTTCAAACAATGTCAATGACAATGTTGTTTAAATGCCCAGCATGTTGAATTTAACAATAACGAAGTGAACGTTGGATTCATGTGACCAAATCTTAATATCTTCCAGAGCATTCCTCTTCGTAATTCGAGGAAATGACCAAGCAAGTCATTTTATTGTTCTCGTTCTTGTCAGGACTTGTTGGTCAATTCACAGGCAGGAGGCGATAGCAGGCAAATGCAAATGTCCCTGGTGGCAAAAATCAGAGGCGAAACTCAATTTCGACTCAAACATATGGCAAGCTTTTTATTTAGCCGTATTAGCGTATATACATGGTTTTTTGAAACCCACTAACTTTCGGTAGGGTTTCATCACAGAAATAGATCTTACGTAAGTCAGTCACAAATATTTCTAAGTGTCGTCGCAGATGAAAAACAAGTCACAAAATCTATCGTTAACCAGCTACATAATGTCACTTTGCCTTCCCTTCGTGAGCAAATGTACGTATATCATCTTCACCATGACGTTCAATATTTCAAAATGCACTCTCAGTTGATAACAACTCCACTGATTAGGACTTGAGTTCTGTATTCATAATTCAAGTGTCTTTGAGCCAGTTGGCGCGGTTGGTGTACAGGCTGTGGTAACAGAAACATTTATCTTTACGTTTTAATGGTATTTTCTATCGGTTGAATCTTCATTTCCCTTTTTTTTTTTGCACGTCTGAACTTGTATAACTGTCAGGGCGGCTATCTGTCATTTCCTCGATGGCTAACGTAGTTTTGATTGAACTCTGCCAGGCCAGGGTCAAACGTGACCGTAATTCGTGATTTCATAAGTGTCCTTTCGCACATTTTCAAGATTATCACCAACGATGCGCAAGATTTGTCCAACAACTGAGATTGTGGTGTGTTGGCTCAACCTGCTGTTACTTTCGTTCTCTTCTGCGTTTGAATTTTGTGTGTTCAAGATTATTCGCTCAAGATCCCGTCCATTAATCTCTACAGATCGGCTTGACGATAGTTGTGGCTTACCACTTGACGTCTTCCACCCCATAGAAGAAACCTGTAAAATGGTTTTACTTTCAAAACTGTCGTGAACTCTTGTGCCTCTCAATCGAAACTGCTACGTTTTAAGGGCTGGACCGGTACAAAACTACAAACGACGTTGCGTTGGTCGAATAGTTAACTAAGAAAACTAAAAATAAAACCGGACGGACGTCAGAGTGACGTCATTTCCCCAAGTCCAAGGTTAAACATCAACTTCCCAGTGTTTTGCGCGTATTTTGGCGTTTCGAATGGTCGTTACCATAGAAATATGACGTGTACTGTTAAATTTAGCTCGAAAAACAGGTTTTTTCTGGATTATACCATCACCTGCCGAGAGCCACTTTCTTCAAAAGAAGTTCCGGACGTTTTCGCCCAACTTAAGTATAAGCTAGGGCTCGGAGGGAAGTTCTTCAGTGATTTGGCTTACGCGTTCGTATCTTATTCCACGTACAACTATCTGTGTACTATTCGCAAACTACAATTCTCACTTAATTCATTATCACATCCATTCGAATGGCTCCTATCTATAAAAGTGAATTAACTCCGAATAAATCGACATCTTTGAAGCAGTCCCACAAGAGCTACGCTACTCGTCAATTCGATGGAATGCTGGCCGATGAAACGTATACCATCGTCCGACATGTCGTCTATTCTTTGACTGATCGCCCAAGCAACAGTTCTTCGCGCGTGGCTATGAAATTTCGGCAATTAGTCGAAGACATGTTGAACAGACATGATGTTTTCAACTGTATTTGTGCCAACCTCGATCTGTCTCCTTCGAACATCGCGAGAGATTTTAACGGAGTGGCTGAAAGCGTGTTTGAGGATAACAGAATAAACTGGGGACGATTAGTAGCCCTTGTTGGATTTAGTGTTAAAGTTGCCGAGTACTTTCGCAATCAAGGTTATCTGAACCATGAGGACACAATAGTCCATTTAACTTCGAATTTCATTGTCAACAAAACAGGAGCATGGATTGTGGACCGAGGTGGTTGGGTAAGTCTTTAGTTTGTGGAAATCAAAGGGAAACTCAGGGAGAGTTATCAGGCGATTAAGAAAAAAAGTGTTCCTTTCGAATTAGAATGGACGAGTTTTCGAAAAAGAATACTCATCAGCGACGAGGAACGATCTCGTCTGAGAACGCGAACACAAGTGGAAAGCCACGTCTCGTGACAGCTAATTTTAAATTTTGTTGATGGAATAATTTATTTAACACTTTTAAGTGCTTATGTAGGTACACCTAACTTAACTTAGGTTTATTTATTTTGGTTAGGAGGGTTTGGGAATGACTTGTATTAATCCAAGGGCGAATCTTGGAATTGGCCAATTCAAATGGAAAAAATTTTAAAAAAGTTAGGAGAAACCTTTGAGAATAGAGCCGCTAATCGCGGCAAAATTAAAGTAAAGAATAAGAATTCTCAGTAAAGCCTAACTTTAAATCAAAAGCTCTCCCTTTTACTTGTAAAATCGTCTGGTGTTAGCTAGAGCAATACGATTGAACGTAGATACTGGTGGAGAGGAGTTAGACTGGAATGGCTCGTCATTTTTTGCCCTGCTAGTACTCTACGGATTTGCGGAATGAAGGGGAATGAATCTTGAGTAACGACTCGGAGCACGATATTCACAGAAGCGTGATTAATATTTTAAAAGCTTGTTCAGAGCATCATGCTTGTCTATATTAAGTAAATAACTCAAGAAAGGGTTTAAGGACTATCGCGGTCAAAGTCACATCCTTTCTGGTGCAAGGCAAAACGGTATAAGTGCTGTTTTCTCCGACATTCTGCCCATATTATTTTGTCATTTGTCAAATTGCATGGGTTTTCTACGCTAAGTTGAAGACTGGTTCTATAGTTTTTGGGACAAAAGACATTTCATAAAAAATGTCACGAATTGTCTCATCATGTCTAATGGCTGAATCATCTTTACCATATAAGGTATCAGTACATTTTTAGACATTGAAGTAACGTTTAGGGAGACCTTGAGCAATCTTGGTCAGGTAATGTAAGAACAAAGAATTAGGCTCCTGTCTGTGTTGACCCCAGACTACAAAATTGAAAATGTTGAAATCATTATTTGTTCAGACATGGAATAATCTTGGTCAGGTGATATGAGAATGAAACATTCAACTTCCTTTCTCATTAGTAGGGGTGGGCAAATGCCAGTGATGGGATGGTCAGATGGCCCTTGAAGATCAGCCAATATAACAATAAAAAGAATTAATTCAACCTAACATTAGCTAATTACTTAACATGCTGTTAATTATATTATATTTAATTCTCTCTACAGGGTGATGTTGTTTCTCACTTTGCTGAAGTAAGGAATGATACTGGTCACTTTTCATTTCAAAATGATAGATGGTTCAAAGGAATTTTGGTGACTGCAACGGCAGCTGTTGGTTTGGGTGCACTGTTTGCTGTTGCGTGCAAATGAACTTTTTTCTCGACAACCTGGAGAAGTGTCTCATGGCATTGCATTGAATTTGATACAGTTTCTCCAGATGGCGAATCTAATAGGTGCACTGAAAAATTTGCTTGCCTTACAGGTCCCACAACATGGACAAATTCAAGATTTGGATTAATTTTTGAAATAGGGATGGTCAGTGTAGCAATGTTTCCAGTATTAAATTGTGCATCCATTTTTTGGTATCAGTTCATCAGTTGAACTGGTGTATCAAGGTGTTCCATATGCTGTGATTGCAGCATAACCAATGTACCCAAGAAAACCAGTATTGGGATACAGGTATGCTGCAAATCTAGAAACCTCAAGTTGAAATCCATGCCTTTCTGCCAGCTGCTAACAAAAAAACAGTAATTTGGTCATCGGGCATCAGCATGCCACCCTGTCAGGACTGAGGCTATAACTTGAGGACTGTCATGCTTCTGTTGTCCCTTATAGAACCTCTTCTCAAAAACCAATGTGCTAGTAATAATTATCTGTCTACTTTTAGTTATATAATGATATAAGATATTGATATTGCTGACCATCCCTAATTTCCAAATCTATGAGGAAATAACACATGCTGATGATTTCAACCTTGTAAACATTTCAGTGAGAAGCAGTTTTTCTAAAAGTTGTACTTTGATTTAAGGCTGACAGTATGTAATTTAATTGAAGTCCCATTAGTAGCAGCTTATAAATGCTTGGTTTCTTGCTGTCATCTTGTTGAAAGAAGCCACCTTCACATGACAAACAAATGTTTGCAAACACAAGTTGACAAAACCAAGTTTGTGTGTGAACGTTGCTACAACAGTTGGCCAACATGTCAAAACAGTTTGTTAACTTCTTTGCCAACTGTTGTTATGATGTTCACACATGGCAACTTGAGTTTGCTGCTATGAATTTTTCAACTTATGTTTGCTTTTATATACTCCATGATGTAAAGTTCATGGTAATTTTTTCTTAGACAAAATTCAACTTATTGCTAGATTAGGTAATTGAAACCACCCTTCATGTAATTCTGTGAAAAGTAGAAACTCCTTCCACAAAAGCCATTTGACAAGGATGCATGTTGAGAATGAGTGGGTTGAGAATACTCTGAAAACCAAGTGCAATTGGTGACTGGTGTAATAACTTCAGAGTAGTTCACTTTTCAGTACACTGCATCAGCTTTGCTGCTTATCACTTTTCTTGCTTAGGCTTTAAAAATCAAAATAATTGTGGGAAGGCCAGTACTAGACAGTTATTTTAAAATTTCATAATTTATTTGTAGCTTTAATACCCAAATTAACACAGATAGCTAATATGTATCTTGCACATTCCCTAAATTGCATGTTTAAGATTAGGATTCTTACAGTCTTCCTGTTCTTCTATGGTTGCTGAATCTAACGTGTAAGGTACAGATTGGCATAGATTGTCAATGTAGATATGAACATAGTTGTTTTCATAATGCTGAAAATCAATTATTATTTGTAGTATTCTATCTCAATTGTGCAGTAGGTGTGGACAAATTAAGGACACCTTTCAATGGATACTGCATATTAAAAACAGGGTTCAAGGTACAATTTCAAGATCAACTAGAATTAGATTAATCCTTTATTACAGAAAATTTTGCTGAGCAACAGTAGAGCATTGGACTGAAAAATATTTGAACTTCATTTAACATTCTATTGATGTCTGGAAAGGTTTAATGGTTTACAAAAGAAGCCAGGTAAACACAATTAGGTAGCCAGGATTTAGTTGATTATTAGCTTTTGAACAATTAAGCCTTGGGCCTGGTTGTTTTGCTTGACTAGACCAGTTCAAATTTCATGACATAGCGGTCTATTTTGAATTCATCCAAAGTCCCATGAAAAACTCCTCCCATATTACTAACAATCTGACAATCTGTGCACAAAATTTTCAGTAATGAGGGATTAAGTCAATAAACTTTGAACATTGAACCCTGGTGTTTTAAATGTTTCTCACAGTTTTACAAGTGCTAACAGTGGATACAATGTGGATGTTTACCATGCAACCTTGCCACTTGGTTACGTTTGTGGAGTACAGTGAAGAGTAGATAAAATGGCAAAGTGTAGAAAGTATTTTTAGACCAGGGAGTTGTAGAGGTATCAAGTGAAGAATAATACTGTACAGTGTTCTTTATTGGACATTACTGGTAGCCATAATATGGCATGAAAAGCATAACTGAGAACTAATGTTAGTAACTTGTGTGTTTTTGCACTTGTGTGATAAAACTGAATGACACTTCACATTAATGAATTAATAATAAAATAATCTCTCATTCTGTGTTCTTGAAGTCATTTCAAGCAATAACTTGTTGATTTAGCATTTAATAGATGCAAGGGAAGTGGATAAGGGAAATTAGGGGTATAAAAACAATAGATATTTTTGAAACAAACTGATTTTACAGAATTGTGTGGATAATTTGGCATCTAAAATAAAACATGAACTGAAAGTAAACATCTTAAAAACTCAAAATCTAAGTCAAAACAGGACAAGGCGAGTGGTAATGTTTTGACTTTATTGTGACCGTTGTTTGAGACAGCTTACTGGTCTGATGATCAATTTGCAATAAATATGAAACATTAGTGTTCACCTTGACTTGTATTGACTCAGAATTTGAGTTTGCAAGATATTTGTCAGCTTACAATTCATGTTGTATTTGTTTTACTGTTAGCTGGATGGGGGCTGTTGATAAAAGTATTTGATTAAGCCCTGGCCAAAGACTCTTCCAAATTTATTTTTAGATATCCAAATAATATGAGACTTCAACAAACTCACTGAGGTTCAATGCTTCTGGAAAACCCACATGATGGGTTAAAAAATAATCTGTCAGTTGTTGGTGGACTTGAGTTTGAGGTGACCTTGAAGACATTCCTGGTAACCCTTGGTCTGTTGCTATTTAAAGCTATAAAGTTATTTAAAGCTCATTTAATTTATAGATGCAATGTCAGTTTCTGCTTGAAGTGATAGACTTATTTGTTATTATTAAAATTATGACATTAATTATTAAAACTAAAATTAATTACTATAAAAAAACTTCACCTTAGGCTTTCATCACTTTCCAAATATGGCAAAGCTTAGATGTTCCTAAACCTATCTCAGTCAATCAACCAAACAATCAGTCAATCAAGAACTTTATTTAAAGCAGATAAAAAGTTTTTAGCAATTCTTTACCAGAGACTAAAATATACAGTGAATATAAGATTAAATATCCTGAAAATAATCATTAACTTTACATCTGATTATTATTTACCACCTAAGAATTTATCATAGGAATTATAAAAAGAAGCTAAAGTGTTTTCTTAATAAAAAATTGCTTTGTAACTTATTGTACAATAAAGATCTTTGAAAAAAGAAACTTTGTTGCTGATCATAATATGTTGTTCATATAATTTGAAAGGGAATAGACGTCTGGGCAGCTGCACTCTTACTACACCTAACTGGTCTAAGGTTGGAGACCTGACAAAGAACTAAAAGGTCTTTCAGGTCAGGAGTAATGGCAGTTGATTCAATAATGCCATATCAGAAACAGCAAAGGTAAAACTAACAAAAAGAGTACATATTCCTACAGTCTTACTTTGAAGAAGAACGAATTATTGATTTTTGTCAAGGTCAAACACTGGGCCAATCAGAAGGCGAATCAACCCAGCCTCCACCAGGGTCTTCTCATTTCGCAGCGCCATATTGAGAGGACCCTGGGGACGAGGTTGGGAAAATGGGTGGTGTTTTGGCTTGGGTGTTTTCCGGTTGAAGGGCCCTTCCGTCGAAAATGGCGTCTCTGTCGTTAGAACATGTGCAGAACTTGTATCGTTGTGAGAATAAGGAGAAACGCAGAGAATTGCTGGTAAAAGCCTTGGATTATCCAGCATTTGATGAAGAAGAAGACATGAGGGCCTCAATATTACTGGATTTTTACCTTGAAACCTTAAGCTATGCTTCAGAACAAGGGTTGACATGGCAACAGGGTTTGCGATTATTTGAAATGATGAAAGAACTCCGGGAAAATGCTCTAGGTAAATCATTATATAGATAAACTCAACATCCAAAAAAATATTTATGTTTTAATCCTTGTCTTTCAGATTTTTCAAAATTTATGAAGAATTATGCAGTTTATTCAAAATCCTTTTGAAAATCTATTGAGATATGATTATGCATCCAGGTTACATTCTTTAAACTGCAAATGGTTGGAAAGCTAAATGGTT
>JBAHVQ010000095.1:0-14496 GCA_036872915.1 Nanipora kamurai
TTAGAACTTTATTAAATATTATGATTTTACTTCTGTGTCCGACTCAATGGCTTTAATAAAGATATTTTGCTGGGCTTCGATATTCCTCTTGAGATTACGTTTTCCGCCTGGTCATTCGATCGCTGATGCAACTGTATCGAGTTACAAAACTCAGTTGTACTACGAACAATGCCAATTCCCTTCGGTTCTGGCTGCTTCTAACCCGAATCACAAGAGGCATTGCTTTTCAAGTCTTCGTAATTGTTACCGTTCTGACTTCATTTTACAGACTCAATGGATCCGACGCCAACTTCACCAGGTAACCATACAGGCAAAAAGGAAGCCATGCCGGTCCTCGGAGTCTCAATTGTCCTAGGGATCCTGATTATCCTTTCTGTTTTCGGCAACGCCCTGGTCTGTTATGCGTTTATCATTCAACCACGACTGCGACGCGTTCTCTACTACCCAGTCCTCAACTTGGCCGTCGCCGACGTCTTGTGTGGTCTCGTAGCCATGACGTCATATCTTGCAAAGAAACATGTTTTGGGCGGGAAAAAGGAGCAAATCGTCCGCGATATTTCACGGTTTTCGTATTTCGTTACTGAGTACGCCTCTGTTCTGAGCCTCACGGTCATAAGCGTCGAGCGGACACTCTGCATTTTTAGACCGCTGACTCATGTACTAACGGTGACATCGAGGCGCATGAAGGTCGTTCTATTTCTGGTCTGGTGCGATGCCATCGCGGTGGCTAGTTTACCGTTTTTCTGGCAAAGAACCAGCAGCAAAAGCAACTGCTTCTTTAAGCCGACCAAAGCTTGGAGTATTATCGTGATATTGACCAACGTTTTTCTCCCTTTCCTCATCATTCTAGTCTGTCAAACGTCAATTTATTCGATCGCCGTCAAGCACTCTCTTATGATCAGAAAGCAAAACATTGTTTCCCAACGTCGAGTCAATGAACAGTCTCGACAGGAGAGATCTACGGGATCCGACGCATGGGCGAAGGAACGGAAGGCCACGATTACACTGTCTATCGTTGTTGGTCTATTTTTCATTTGTTGGTCACCATCTTCATTCTACTACTTCTTGCAACGGGTCAACCCGAGTCGCTTCAAAGGAGCTTTTGGGAAGAATGAAGGACTGTTTAACGCCATTGTTAAAATGATGACCTTCGCCAATTCCTGTTTCAATCCCTTCGTGTACGCATGGATGAACACCGATTTCAGGCATGCGTTCCTTCGGGTGCTGAGCCGACGGTTATACAGGTTAGCGGTCGAGAGACGAGCCCACACTCAAACAGTCGAAAGTATCCTAGAAAAACGTTGTCTTGCAAAGGATAGTGAGAAAAGTATACTGGACCTGAAAGAGAAATGTGAGGTTTAAGCAATCCGGGATTAAATAAAATAAAGACTATTTGAAATCACAGAGTAAAAGGAAAATAATAAATTAGGCAACCAAATCTAGAATGTAATTATGAGTGTAATTGACCGGAATGGTTATTTGGTCCAATGACTCCTCTTCATGAATGTGTTGTGCATGCATTCTCTAAAGGTTTATATGAAAAATGTGTTCTAAAGAAGCTGCATTATCCGAAATAACATTTTAGGTTATAAAGATTGGCCTTCCTAGCCAAACCATTGCTCTTCTCGTTTTTGCGATGTTAAAATTTGTTTTCAAATGCAAATGGCACTCGACATACGTCACTTTGCATGATGACTTGTCGTCAAGTAAGGGATATCACCGAAGTTAAGGAAGAAATTGAAAATCACTTGAAACTATTCAAGTGGATGTATTTGCCCCGAGATACCAAACAAAAAAGGTTTCTTAGCACTTAATTGAATAATCTCAATGATAAACATGAATTCCTCGAAACTTATTATGCAGTATGATGAATGCAGGGTTCTATTCATGTATCCAGTAAGTCTTAAAACTGAAACTGGCAAATTGAGGATCATGCAAATATGAATGCCTATATACAGACATACACTCCTACCTATACAACTGCTTTTAGCTTTACTAAAAATTCAACTCCTGGGCACCAAACCGTGACATGAAGTTTAGCGAGACTTGAATCGTTTTTTCAATTCCCTCGGGCCATAATCAGTTATTATTATATGGCTTGGGTTGTCAGCGGTCTTACTGAGATTTGTTTTGCCATCTGATTGGCTCGTGACCGTTCTTTACAAAACGACTGAAACGTTGAACAAAACAACGAAAAAAAAATTGCGAAAAGGAGAGAAATTTAGAAACAAAAAAGGACTTTTGGAATGGTTATATTGATTCAAATGTTTTAAGGTTGTTTTAAGCTGGAACGCTGTTGTAGAATAAATTTCTGTGACTTTGGTCGTCTCGTTTTGCTATGTTGTCTGCAGGTATTGATTGAAGTGCATGCAGTTAAATGATTTTATCTTTGTTCTCGTCGAGCCATATAACAATAAACCTCGTTTATCTTGTCTGCTCGGTCTTTACGGCAAACTTATCTTGCCCTTGGTCTTTCGCATAAACCTCGCTCCTTCGTCGCTCGGTCTATACTGAAAGACCACGGGCAGGATAATTTTGCAGTAAAGGCCTGAGGCTGGTTGTACAGAAAGGTGATTAACTTTAACCATGATTAGTTTTAACCAATCAGGATCCGAGGATAACCATTTAACTTCGTTTTAATCACCCGACGGTCGACTTAATCATGATTAAGAGTTTTATTCGGGCCCAGGTACTCGGTCAAAAAGATTTTAATATATATATTAAATCTGAGTTTGCAACACAAACTTCAGTGAACTTTTGCGCGGGAAATTTTCTGTGTTCGGATACTCTGATGCAAACTCAAGTATACAGTGACCAATCAGAGCTCGGGTAGTATTCAAGTTATTTTAAAAAAAGCTGTTATGTTGGTTTCGGTAAAAAAAGAACCTTTTTACCAAACTGAATTAGAGCCAATCCTCGTTGCATTCCTCGCTACATGCTATATTAGTCCCCACAAATTCAAAACATAAGTTTCTCATTTCCTCAAACATAGTAATTTTTGTTCCCCAATAATACTTTTTATTTCTTATGAGCTCACTTTCATCACGAAATTAAGAAGAGTTACGATACCTTCATGACACGAGCACGCAAGATTGCAACGAGTGAGACATTGTGCTATTTTTAATAATTCTTTCGAAAAATAGATCACACACACATAGCCGAGACCGATCACGGCACATGTTTCAGGACGATAAACCATTGCTTTTTGTGGGGCGTTATCCATTTAGATTACTTCAACCACTAAGCAGCATCATCTATGTAAGGCATACACTTCTATGATTAGTGGATTGACTTCAGATGTTCCTGTTTTCATCATGACGTGGCGTTTCGATTGCCAAAATGTCCACAAAAGATAACAATCTAAGCGCTTGCATGCAACTTTAAAATTAAACATGGAGGCTTTTTGAATGGAATTTTAAAACATGTCAAAAAGTCACGAGGCCAAAAACAATAAGGGATATCATGAACCGAAATAAGCCTATAAATCAGTGTGGCGAAGACAAGCTGCCTTACTATTTTTCACAAACTTCTCGTTGGTTGGCACTGCTTGAACAACACTAATTTTCGACCTTACTTGGTCGATGAACGAATAAAATAGATCGAATTTGAAGCCATTGAAAAAACTGGCAGTATGTGCCTTATCGGTTCTGAAACACTCGGCTGTCATCTCGAGTTTCAAACTCAATAAATAACCTTTGTCATTTAATTAAACACTAATTTAAACCTGTTTTCTTCTGAGAAAAGAATGTTATTAATAACGGAAAATGTCATTAAAATGAGATAACCACCAAATTGCTAAGCTAAATTTCTTTTATTCATATACAGGCAGATGAATATGATAAACTAATTCGTATATAGATATATATTATAGAAAGCACCACATATATATTATAGAAAAAATCCTATAAAAGGGGCAAAACACGCAAAAAACGCTGGACTGCCAAACTTCTCCTTCTGTCAATTATAAATAACGTTTGGTAATTAAAGGTGTTGTCTGAATGTGAAAAAATAAATTGTTAAACTAGTAACCAGGTAACTTATCACAAAACAAAGTAAATCGCCGTGTTAATATATTCAACGAACAAAAAGATCATTTTGTTTTCCCCTGACAACCAACTAAAAACTGGGAGAAATTACATGTCAGAAACAGCTGTATGGTCTACGCCTCCTCGTAAACATCGTTTCAAAGACACTGGTTTCACTACATCTTCTAACGCAAGAGGTACCAAGATAAAGTGACAATTACAGAATCGAGCGTAAGTTTTTCGCAAACTTAACCACATTCGTTCAAAATAAAAATTATTCGTTCAAATAAAAATTACAAACAAAAACATCAATTTTCAATTTAGAGAGAGAGAGAGAGAGAGAGAGAGAGAGAGAGAGAGAGAGAGAGAGAGAGAGAGAGAGAAAGAGAGAGAGAGAGAGAGAGAGAGAGAGAGAGAGAGAGAGAGAGAGAGAGAGAGAGAGAGAGAGAGAGAGAGAGAGAAAAAGAGAGAGAGAGAGAGAGACACACACACACACACACACACACACACACACACAGAGACAGAGAGAGAGAGAGAGAGAGAGAGAGAGAGAGAGAGAGAGAGAGAGAGAGAGAGACAGAGAGACAGAGAGAGAGAGACAGAGAGAAATCTCTTCTACATCGATACTTTATCAGAGAGTTCACTCGAGTGCAGTACTTCAATTCACTCGCGATCTAATATTCAGTACAGGATAAAAAGTAGTTTCCCACGGTACACTGTCTTTGTGATGTTTTTTATCGATAGGTTTTTATTCACGGTAATCTACCACTGCAGTTCATGTTTATTAGGTCGCGATGATTTATACCATGGATCTAGAAATTATCTGACGTACACGGCTCAAAACCACAACATACTTTTTTCCTTAATTATTTTTAAATCAGTGATCAACAAATCGATTTCATTTTCCCGTTGTCTGTTCACATTTAGATGCACAGACACACCAGTAGTAAGAGGAAAAAAGTGCGTCTTGTGATGTTGTGCATCTATAACTGAACCGACCACAGAAAAATGAAATCTATTTGTTCTATGCTCTAAACAATAGAACAAAAGAGGCGAAAAGGTTTAATGAAAGGCTATGAGAAATTTTTGAGACATCGAAAAATATAAAAATGGCATCTAACAAGATCGATGATCTACATAAATAGAGAGAATTTTGATGCCCATGTTATATAACTTTTTCTAAAGAGCAGAAAAATTTATAAAACCACAGATTTATGGCAAGTTTGCATCAAGATCTGTCCAAATAGGATCTCGAAACTTGAAACTCCAGGTTGGCTGGTTTAAAAAATCTATCAACTTTTCATGATTTTACTAAAAAGTTCTCATAAAAAGTTTGAATTTACTTCTGTGCCTTAATTCAGCTTTCTAATTAGTCTAGAAAACAATGAGGCGGGGTTGTTAACTGTTGTAGGACGGAATTGAAAGTGAAAAGCAAACGCACATGCATTAGCGTAATGAAATATTTTGTTGACAACATCAAGGGATCTGATGATTGATAAAGAAGATAATATTACAAAAACCTTTTTTACTGGGCGAAGGCAACCTTGATCACGTCACGCAGAGCAGCATAACATGGTTCACGTCTGTTAACAACTGTGAGTCAGTACTGCGTGTAGTTCCCTCAATTTATCTCCATTCAAGATCTATCCAATTCGTCAATTATATGTGTTCATATTTAATTCACTTTTGGATATCGGAATGTTGGGTTGGAATCACCTCAGGTGATCTTTTTCTTTAAATTCTATTACTAATGACTTTATGTACGTACCACATATGAAAAAAAATCTCACAAGTCGTCACGGTATTATTGATCGAACTAACGGTTGTGACAAAACCGAGTTTTTGTACGACCCAGTTCTGGCAGTTTCCCAACCCTTTTGGTTTCCTACAAGTGGTTCAAAGCTGCCAAGGCTGTACCGTACTTCTACATACCTTGTAACAAAATTGTTATCTTGGCTATAAACAACATTGAAAGCTGAACACAAATATTGTTCATGTGGTACCTGTGTGTACATCAGACGACCAACGAACGTTCGTCAAGCTCGGTATCTCAGAAAAACGATTTCTGAGCCCTAGATGAGAATCGAACCCGCAACCTTCTGATGACCGGTGAGACGCTCTAAACATTGAGCTACCAAGACTGAGATGGTAAGCGAAGGTGCAGGTTCGTCATATGCGCTGCCGAAGCGGAAGCCACGATGCGATAATAGTGATGGAAACATTGAAAGCTGAACACAAATATTGCTGAACCAGCAATGCCGTGCTTCATTGTTCCATAAACGTTCTGCATTGATGAAGCGACAAAGGTTGTCGGCAGTTGGACGAGAAAGAAAGAACGGATTGATATAGACCAACCACGTTCACCTTATTTAAAAAATCAACCATCAAAATTTAATTCGAACAAATGTTACAACAAAGCCATTGATGCTGGAAAGATGCTTGGCTGTAACAACGTAGTTATCATGGCTATACTTCTTCGTTGACAGCTTTGCTCATGCGGTGAAGCACAACACCGTTCACGCCTGTCAACAACCAAGAACGAATTGTACGCTTTTACACGGGTGCAGTTTATGGCCGGAAGGCAACTCACACGCGCGCTACTTTGTCCCGTTCGCTTTCTTTCCGTGTGGGTCATCTACAGCTGTTTGCAATGGCATATTCTCCCTATTAGATCCTCATAAAGATATTGGTACAAAAAATTGATATAGATACGTCAAAATTCAGGAATACCAAAACCCGGTGACCAAGCACATGGATTACGTCAATTCCCTCCAGTAGTAGAAATGCTTTTGATTATAACACATGTGATTAAATTACAAAGAGAAAAACAAAATTCATTTGTCCGCTGGCGAGCATGATGGTGATGATGTTTGTATCAATAAATACTGTAATAAACACCGAAGGTACGAGAGGAATAGATCTTGAACAAGGATACGTTGCGGAGAACTGTCAAGGTAAAGATGATAACTATAGTTAGAACATTCTATGTATTAAGCTGTTTGAAACTTCGGAGACCTGTTAACAAAGTCGGCAAGGGTAAATAGGAAACGACGTAATCAAAAGTCTACTTTCACGATATTCGCTTGTAAATAGTCGTCAGACGGTGTCAAATTGGAAAAAATACATTACATAGAACTACTCCGTTCTTTAAAACCTCGCGTTCAATTTAGCAACGAAGAACAAACCTCGCGATATAATCCTTTCTTCTCATATTTAGTGAAATTTTAGAACCATTCAACTCTTATCTGTGCCTGTAAATTGAAGTTCAAAAGTGGACGGGTATTCTGCAATCGCTCCGCGAGGATTAAATCAACGTCAAACACAGGCATTGTAAAATTGGATACGTTAGATTAACCTCTAGTTGAGCATTGCTTATAAACTTCTGCCGAGCCATGCACCGCGAGGCTTTCAAAGCCTTGTCGCCAGCTCGGTTTGAGGCGAGGGGTACCGTACTGACCCATTTGCTACTCAACTACGTCTTGTACTTTTCTGGATTCAAAGGGGTCCCAAGCCGTAATGAGCAGGGCTAAAAAAGTATGGGACCTGCTGGGAACGGAACAATTTAAACATGTCCTAACGTTTGGTTGTGCCGCGTGACATAATCGGAAAATTAGTATTTACGGTGTATTCTATCGCTTGCTTCTTTAATCGCAGTTGTGGTTGCTGCGGTATCCCTTGCTTGCATTTCACAGTTATCGGGGGATGTGCCGATTACCGTGTACGCCGTAGCATGAGTTCTTTTCCGTTCAGAAACCTTCATATTTGGGACTGAAGTTTTTACGGCCGGATGTCCTTCCTGACGCCAACCCTTTTAGTCGCCTTTTACGACAGGCAGGGATACCTCGGCGCTATTCTAACCCGGACACCGCACGGAAAATGGGAAATGTCGGGAGTCACTTGTGATAAAAGGATGCCACGGAAGTTAAGATGCAAAATATACAGGACAGTAATAAGACTGGTGATGTTGTACGGAGCGGAAAGCTGGACAATGAGGAAAAAAGAAGAGAATTTGTTGAGAAGAACGGAGATGCGAATGTTGAGATGAATTCTAGGCGTGTCATTGAAGGATAAGATTAGAAATGATGAGATCAGAAGAAGATGTGGTGTAGCAAGCATTGCAGAGAAGGTTAAGGAAGCAGTGTTAAGATGGTATGGACATGTGATGAGGAGAAGCGAAGAAGAGCCAATTAGAATTATAATGGAACTAAATATAGAGGGAAACAGAGGACGGGGTAGACCAAAGAAGAGACGGTTAGATTGCGTGAAAGAAGATTTAAATGAGAATAGACTGACATCAGATATGACGATGGATAGAGGATATTGGAGAATCAGAATCCGAGCAGCCGACCCCGGGACAGTCTGGAACTAGGGCTGTGTAAAAGAAGAAGAGGAAGGTGTATTCTATTGCTTCTGCAAGCTATGTTTCGCCTCCTGATGATGTTACGCGACCCAGCGAAATGGCTCACTTATTCTCCAGTCTTCAAGGTGTTGTTTTGACACGATGCAACGCCTTGTTTGAAACCGCTTTTTTCTTCTAGCTCGCATCTTTATGAACGTGAATCTTTGGCCTCCTCTGGCCGTGCTCGGCCAGAGATACAAGCGTCTGCACCGCAGGATAACTCTGTGTCTCGTAACACAGAAACCGGAGTGTCTTCTGCGACACACCTGAGTTTCCGTTTTTTATTAATTCCGGAGATGCCTGTGGAGGCGGCTATAGTGAACCTTGTCACGTCCAGCATTTAACACGGATACATTTACAAGACGGGTGGAAATTATCAGGACAATCAAGAACCCTCATAAATTTTTAAAGAACATTCATGATCAATGTTGCACGTCGATTTTTTCAACTTTACATTCCACGTGCAACAACTTTAGACATCTGTATACATTGCAGTTTTGTTAAATCTAAATGATGGCGTACGGGGGAAATATATCCGATATTGACCCACGCAGTTTAAACGCCAAATTTCTGTCAAATTTTAAACCCACAGAACTTTGTACGTCACCAAGTTAACTTTTAAATCTGACATTAAATCCTCTCATCCTGTTTTCTACGAAGCTTCCAGCAGGGCTGGAATTCCACAGTCCGTGTGCGATAACTACTTGGGCCGAGTACACGAACAGTTATAACCACTAGCATGAATATTTCTCGCGAGAAAATCATGGTATTGTGTTCGACGACGAGCGGTACTTCGGCAAGTCGGTGGACAGTACTAATTTAGAGTGATGTCAAACTAGAGTGCTGCGTACGCAGTTTTGAAGGACTTGTAGAAAACCAAAAGCATTGGATAACTGATCCAAATCAAAATCTAAACTACTCGAAACTATTGATAAGTTCTAAAGTTAAAAATGATCGTCATGCAGTTTTTTGTAAAAACGGCTGGAAATCTGACACAAGATCTTACAAAGAAAATGAAGCACAAGGACTATTTTAAGAAGACTTTTACATTTTGAAGATATTTAAAGAGCTACTTTACTGCTAAAACATTTCTGACCCCTAGACGGGAATTGAACCCGCAGCAGCGTTCGTGGCATTTCCAAGTATCCGCATTTGGCTGTACCATACCCAGTTGAACAACTTTATATGTAACCAACGTCCTACCATCTTCCGTATCTCAATGGCTAAAGCACCTCACCGGCCATAAGAAGATTACGGGTTCGATTTCCATTCAGGGCTCAGAAACCTTTAAAGTACATGGTTTGAACTTGGAAGTATTGTTAGATGTTTGAGAAAGTTGATCGGACATTTACTTCTCAATTGACTGTAAAAATAACCGCCGCTAAGAGGGGTTGAAACGTCAGTCACTTCCACGAACAGTCTTTCACAAGACTAAACTAAAAAATCAACCTGGAAAACCAACTGTCACAATTTTTTCTCAGTAAAGTGGCGACAGGAACATCTTCAAAAGCTATCTCTATTCTCAGTTACAAAATTGCTCATCTATTTTATAAGAAGATTGTGTTGCCCAAGTCTGATGCAGCATATTTACGCAACCAAAAACAACGGAATCGCGTTAGTAGCCTTATTAAAAAGGTTAAAAACAATTTCGGCTTTATGACCGTTGCCCTAAATATATAGGAATAACATATGAAAGAAATGAGGAAGAGTGACAACTTAATGGTGGTGTCTAAAAACAACTATTTCATCTATTAAAAGTGGTCATAAAACTCCATATAACAAGATCGAGATAACCGAGTCCTTAAATACTTTCCCTGCTGACACTGGATCAAGATTATCCAACAGTTTGGAAGAGACAATAACTACCGAATTCGTAACTCATGCTAACAATTAATTCAAATTTTCCATCATCACTAAGAAACAGGTGATTAGTACTTTACATAACATGAAACTGGGCAAGGGCTAGATAACATCTCAGATAACACCCATTAAAAAAATTCGACTGAGGTTGTGCTTATATCACAAAAATATCTTTAAAACCGAGGCGTTTTCCCGAGAGATTAGAAACACGCCAGAGTCTTTTAAATATCTGTTGATCGTAGTGCGAAATGGGGTGAGAAATTATCGACCAATTTCGGTTTTATCATTAGTTTCAAGGATTTTTGAACAAATAGAATGCCGGCATCGTGTCCATACAAACATTTAACCCCAGCTAGCAAGTCCCAATTAATTTGACCCATCGTGTCACTGACATCGATACCCATACAAGCGTTTAGATACTGCATCCGCAAATACCTTAGATAATTTCATTTCGGTTAATCAAGCTCATCTCAACGTCGGATCCTTTCCCAAGCACATTAATGAGTTGACGTTACTGAGAGATTGTTCATTGAACATTGCCTGTGATAACCTTTTTTCTCGGCAAGATGTCTCCACTCGACGATTAAAATGGTTTGTCATTAGCCAGAATAAAGTAATAACATGCTAATTCTGCCCAAAAAGACTAAACGAGAATAGACTAGACACTACGATCTCCAGTAATCAAATCATACCCATTAATGACTTGTCTAGATTACGGACGGTATATGCATTTATGGCAGGGATGTCCTTCATGTCGCTGAAACGATTATAGTTGGTCCCCTATGGCACAAAATTATGACCCCAGAGAATGGTGTTCACTCATTACCATAAATATGTGAAGTTTTAATAGTTTCTACGATTTATTTTCAGAGATATTTCTAATGTTATGAACTTTACTTTGTGTGGATTAAAAGACGTCGTAAGGTAAATCAGTTCTAACAAGTTTTTTTCTGGTGTTTTTTTTGTCTTTTTTGGTGTTACGTTGGATATTTATGCGTTCTGACTGTTCGTACCTTCAGTAGCTTTTTTCCTTCTTTTTCAACTCAAATAAAAAGCCGAAATGACGTTTGTTTACATTCAATTCAAGGAAAGTCAAGTTTTCAGAGGCCAAATGTACATCAGAAACGTTGTTTTCGATCCCGTCCACTCATGGTTAATGCCGTCAGTTGTCAAAAATTTCGTTTGTTAAACCTTCCTAAAAATTGGTGGTTTGCAACCAATCCTTCGAGATTCGAAAGATAACAATCCGGTGGCCGTCTTGGTTCCGAAACACAATAGTAGTTAATTAGAGTCTTGTTGATATTCAACAAAGATGGCCGCTACGACGTCATGTGCAAACCATCAATTGCCTCTCCCGACTATCGTCGGGCAACGCACTTTTTTGTCAGTAGCAAAAAGGTGCCTACCATTTATACATACGATTTATACATACTTATATCCTACCAAATAAACCTATAATTTATACATATTTATATCAAAAACCCCTGAATTAGAAAGAGCGGCGCTCTTTAGAAATCGTTTTTGTCTTCTATTGAATGATAACAACGTCAACGATTAGCACGAGGTAGTTTTACTATAGGCTTTAAATATTTCAGAACGGTTTAGAGATACATTTTCATCTCTTTCTACAGCTCAATGTGTGATAACTCGACTCCCGAATTCCCCACAAACGTCACGAGGAATGACTATGTGCCCGTTCTTAAAATTACAATTGTTCTAACTATCCTGATTATCCTCTCAGTCCTCGGCAACGTTCTGGTCTGCTGCGCGTTTATCATCCAGCCACGAATACGACGAGTTCTCTACTACCCAGTCCTCAACTTGGCCGTCGCCGACATTTTGTGTGGCCTCGTGGCGATGACATCATACCTTGCGAAGAAATATGTTTTTGGCGGCAAAAAGCAGCAAATCGTCTGCGATATATCACGGTTTTCGTACTTCGTCACGGAGTACGCCTCTGTCCTTAGCGTCACGGTCATTAGCGTCGAGCGAGTACTCTGTATCTTTAAACCGATGACCCATGTGCTAATGGTGACGCCAAAGCGGATGAAGAACGTCTTATTTCTCGTCTGGACCGACGCCGTCTTGGTAGCTTGTCTACCGTTTTTTTGGCAAAGAACCAGCAGTACTAGCAACTGCTCCTTTAAGCCAACGAAAGCTTGGAGTATCATTGTGATATCGACCAACGTCTTACTTCCTTACCTCATCATTTTAGTCTGTCAGACGTCAATTTATGCCGTAGCCATCAAGCACTCGCTAATGATTAAACAGCAAAACAGAGTCTCTCGGCGCGGAGTCGACGAACAATCTCGACGTAAGAGAACCAGCGCGTGGGCGACAGAACGAAAAGCCACAATTACGCTGTCTGTTGTCGTTGGTTTGTTTTTCATTTGCTGGGCTCCATCTTCGGTGTACTATTTAATACAAAGGGTGAGCCCGGAACTCTTCGATAGAACGTTCAGAAAGAACGAAGGGGTATTTAACGCAGTCGTTAAGATGTTGACATTTGCCAACTCCTGTTTTAACCCCTTTGTTTACGCATGGATGACCAACGATTTCAGAGATGCGTTTCTCCGGGTGCTCAGCCGCTGGTTATACAGGTCGACAGTCGAGAGGCGAGCCCACGCTCACACAGTCGAGAGTGTGCTGGAAAATCACATTCGAATAAAGACTGAGAATAACGAGCGAAACTTTAAAAGATTTATGAAAAGGTAGTTTAAGTTTTCGAGGATTAGGTGAAAATGAGAACCTGACAAATTTGTTTGAGATAACAAGGCAAATATTAAATGATAAATAAGGTGCCAATTCTTTAGACAAAATATAATTCAATAGTTAAAAAATTTCTCTTAAACATATTCTAAATCTAAACGCGCATGCTCCTCAAACTTAGAAAAGTTTTCTGAGCCCTTGACGGGAATCGAACCTGTAACCTTCTCCAACTTTTTAGATATACGATGTTCAAATGATCTAACCATTGCGCTACACGGATGGTAAAGTGAAAATTACTTATTGTACTGGTTCGTGAATGACATGTGTACTACACACTGCAGTCTCAACATGTCCAGTTAATCCATATTAATGATCGTTACGAGCCATTGTTGAAAGGCAACGGATCAGTACAGCAGTTTCTTGATAGCCCCAGTTATTGATATTCAAAATCTGGATCTCTTAGAAATTACTTAGGTACTACTATGCAAAACACGATGTCATTCACTTAAAAAATTGTTCCCCAGATCAAGCGTCGCAAGAAACACTCACGATGCCCTATGCATTAAATGTCTTTTCGACCAATCAGAGGCGGAGAAGGAATGGCTTTCCAAGATCTTCTGTTGCCGCCAGCATTTTAAAGTGTCCTGGGTACGCGGTTGCTGAAGTTAGTGTCCGATTTCAATATTGTCAGTTGCCAAGTTAACTGGGTTTTCTTGGTATCAAAGCGAGGAACTGCAGCGAAGCAATTTCATTGGTTTCTATTGTAAGTGGAACGAACATGGCCGTCGTATCATTGACTTGATTGATCGTAAACGATCAATAAGTTTTTCAAAATCAACATTGGCACCACGACAAATTCCTTATTCTAATGAGACCTTTCTGGTTTAATGAAGTCTATTTACTAAAACTTCAATTTTCCTTATCTTTTTCTCCATTCCCGAATTTTGACCGAAGATTTGCCCTTAATCTAGGGATCACCGTTTGAAACACCAGTAAGAGGAAAAAAAAAGTCGTATACATCGACGTAGGGTGATTTTTAATAGACTAATCCACTCTCAGGACGATTTCTTCTCTTCACATTGTTCAAATTTCTCTCTCAAATCGGCTGGGATTTCAATCTCATGTAAGTTGGCCATTTGCGGTTCTGGTTCATCGCCGATCAAAATCTGCACAAGGTTCTCGATGGCATTAGAAACGCTCTCCTCTTGTTCCCATTTGTGAAGTTCACGAATGATGAGGTAAGTGTTCTTTTCTTTGATGTGCTGCCGGCCGAATTTTGTGGAACAAAGCTACGAGAAATGCAAAGCAAAAATGAGGTTACCAACCTGGGAAGTTACGACTCTTGTGCATTAATTATGCGTGTAACGAACTTACAGTATATACGAGTAAACTCAATCTACAGAGCGTAGAAAGTGTAGGTGTTTGCTTCGTTGTTTATATCCAAGCTTGCAAACACCTACACTTTCTACGCTCTGTAGATTGAGTTTACTCGTATTTAGATCG
>JBAHVQ010000095.1:15737-28154 GCA_036872915.1 Nanipora kamurai
ACGCGGGTTCGATTCCCGTTGGGGAACTCACAACTTTTCTGAGTTTTCGTAAAGCTTGAAGAACGAGCCTTTCGTTGAAGTTAAAGTATGAAAAACAGTTACGACTCTTGTGCATTAATTATGCGTGTAACGAACTTAAAGTATGAAAAACAGCATGCCAGAGTCCCCCGTCTTCATTCCCATATGCCAGAAGTTGCAACGCGATGAAAAAGGGTCACGAGTGTTCCTCGGACGAGTGCGGCTCTAACCCGGGCAATCAGGACAGATAATTAAGCAAAACTCAATCTGTAACCACCGCTGGTCAACTACTTCCATCAAATTATGCCATATCATTACCACTCATTCATTATTTAGAAATGCGAAGACTGAACCCCAAGATGTTAGTATGATGCTGTATCTCGGCAGGAAATAGTACCTAAGCAAAAATGGTCACCAATTGATAATCTTTCATGTGCATTTAATTCTAACTGGGCTCGTTCGTGCGTTGATAATTCAAAAGACGTTTCTCACAAGAACCAAACTAGTAAGGCTAAGTTTAGTTGCATATAAAAGAATTTTAAATAGTCACCCGTTTTTCTCTTGGGTCTATACTGTATGAATTTAGCGCCTACCTGAGTTATTGCCTCCAAAAGCATTTTCCTAATTTCAGGGTCTGGCTCGCGTTGTTTGGACTCTTCAAGGTACTGTAAATCCAGAGGCAACTTTTCAGTCTCTGTTTCCGAGAATTCCTCTGGTCCAGCAAGCGGCAGTAAAAGTGACGATAGGATATCAACATCTTCCCCAAGGAGCCATTCGTGGAAATCTCGTGGAAATAATTAAATTCGTGGAAATAATTAAATCTTTAACGGTTTTTATTTGTTTTTGTCAGGAACATGATCACGTAACCTAACCGGTTTTTCGTTTGGCATATTCAATATTCTGGCAATAACTTCTGTTGATTCTTCAATTTCGTATTCAATATCTGTAATGTCGTATTGTCCATGATCTCTTCATCAATTTCACTGAGTATTTTCAATTTCTCTTGAAGTAAACGCTGGATTACTTCGTATCAATCTACATGGACCATACCTGCAAATTGAAACTTGTCTGCTTCTTTTGCTAACCTAGTAGAAACACCACAATGTGCTACTCGCTTCACAAATAAACAGTCTAGTCGTTCCTTTGTTTCAGTCGTGATTTCACTTGGGCTCCAGTTTAAAATGTTGATCAAACTGGTCCCATGTTGGGTACCATGTAATGAATCATGAGTCTAGCATGTGTTTCAATTGACCATTCACGACCAAAACACACGTACAAACAGATGTATATTTTACAGACAAAAAAAGGAAAAAACAGGAAAAACCAGCTAGGTCACATGACCATGTTCATGACAGTTTTGTATCTCTGGATTAATAGTTAACACATAAAATATGTGGAAACTCTTTGATCAAATCCCAGTTAGGAAATTAGTTTAAAACAAGAACAGAGTATAATAAACATGCCAAACAGATTTCATGTGAGACTAACACAAAACAAATTTGGTGAAGTTAAATGAATAGACAGTTAAGTTCCACTGTTTCACATTTGTGTGAATTAATCTGAAACACTTGTAAATAACGTTATAAACCATTGTCTGAAAGCTAAACACAAATATTGTTCATATTGGAGCTTGGAGTACATCAGATGGTTAAGTTCATGATGTTTGCTGGTCGTCTCATGTACTCCAAGCTCCCACATGAACAATATTTGTTTTCAGCTTTCACTATTTAGCCACCATTATCGTCATATTGTGGCTTCTACTTGGGTTGCGTGTATGATGAACCTGCAACTTAGCTCAACCATCTGAGTCCCATTAGCTCAACGGTTAGAGCATCTCAGCAGTCATCAGGAAGTTACAAGTTCAATTCCCATCTAGGGCTCAGAAATTGTTTTTCTGAGATCACGAGCTTAACCAACGATTGCTGGTCATCCAAACCATAGTTTGGTGTGACTCTGACTTGAACCAATGTGGACATAGCTTACAAAACTAGTCTACTGTTGATGACTTAATGTTTCTACACTCTGGTCTAGTGTCTTTGATAGGGGTGATCATACCGATACCAATTCTAAAACCTGGTCCAAGAACCATTGCTATGTGAAGAATACTATTGCAGAATACTATGTGTATTCCATATTAAAACACATTGCATGGAACTGAATTCATCTAGTACTCTGTACCACAACATTCATTTCAGTGAATGATCCCACCTGGTATAGTTCTTTTACAATATGCACAATAAAGTAAGTCAGATATAATACCTACCATATTCAAAACAACAGTTCCTTAAAATTCGTATGACACTCTTCCGGCGAATCACAGACCTTGGAAAACTTATGTATGGGAGAAGACGTTGAATTACACCGTTCTTTGAGTCAAGAACTGTCATCCTAACCTGTTCCAGCCGGCTCATATTGGACAAAAAAGCGGCCAAATAATCAAGTTCTACACTTTCGTTGTATTTATTGACGCAAACGGCTTCAAAAAGTTTCTCAAGAGAATACTCCTTGGATTTCTCGATGACTTCGTAACATTTCTCGATGCCTTGCTCTGTTCGAGTTAAGTTGGAGAGAAGCATCGCCAAGTTGTCCGCATACTTGCAGCGCTTATCAAGAAGCCGAGGCATTATTTCCTCGTATAGTTTCAATTCTTGGAGTTTGTCCGCCACAAGAGGAGAGGAAGAGGCGTTTAACAGGAACGTGTAAGCGTCTTTCTGGACGGATGACAACTTGTCGTGTGTCAAACCTGCCACTCTTTCCAAAAGTTTCGAATGCTCATTTATAAATTTCACACCTTCTTCGGTGCCAGTTAGACCTAGGACGTAATTCAAAGCAAAGAATTTCACATCTTCGCGTGAATTTGGAGTTAAATACGCTAAAAGGTCTGTTAACACACTTTCAGGCAAGTTGTCCGCCATCTTCGCCTTTGCGGAGAGCAGTACTTTAGAGTCCTAAGTACTAGTTGGAAAAAAAAAGGCCGGAAATGAGGGAACTGCGCTAAATGTACTGATTATAATTTGCCAACAATTCTAATCATAATGACTATCAAATCTATATTTGATATGAAAATGCAAAGAGAACAAATGGGGAAAATGCAAAAGAGAGCAAAACGGGAAAAATGCAAAGAGTGCAAATTCCTTTTTGCTCCACCCTGTCGACGTCGATGGCTGGGCAACTTTCGGTAGTGTTGAGACACTTCAAATTCCATCTGGAAAAGCATTATTGGTAAAAAAAGCAGACTAGGATTGTAACATATGGTCATACACACATAGAAATACTAGACATAGGATGCGTTCTTGGTCGTGTGATAGGGGGAAAATTGAATATTTATTGGATTTGCGGATCTAGTGGCCGACTATTAAAAAGTGGTTCGAACTTCGAAAATACCACATTCAGATCTACTAATCTAGTTTGTTCCATGCATTGCAGTATCGGGCAGAAAAGAAAGAAATTGTCAGCAATATCCGAAAGAAGCGTGTTTGTCTTTCTATAAAATAGTCTTGGGAAAAGTTCCTTTTGAACAAAATGGCGGATTTGTAAGGGCAAAACAATCGAAAATGGCGACTCCCATAGTTGAGACCATTCCGGATAATCTAATAATTTTATGCATGCCATACACAACAAAGATTGTCGGAACTTACGTAACATATATCCAAGGAATAAAAGCTGGCTCTCGGTAAGAGATAGAGGCTGACCTCATATGGAAACTAGTGCCCCCGTAAACCCTCAGAGGAGAATGCCTCACGACAGTTCTTTCGAAACTTGGTTTTTATTTGGCGCTCAAGAGTCAGTCAATTGGGAATAAACCGAAAAAAATAACTAGAAAAGAGCATTTCGTTGTCATAAATGCCGAACGAAACTTTTTAATGAAGCAGCTGTCCATTGCCCCCCCGAAAATACCGGCAAAACGTGAGTGGCAGGAAGTATGACAAACTGTCACACACCTCCCAGCGTTAATTAAAGATATTGAGTTGTTTACCAAATACGATTACAAGCTAGAAGTCAACCATCCAGCATGAGCAATCCGCCTCCAAAGAAACCGTTGCTTAGATCGAACACAAAGACCTCAGTGTGGACGAACACTAACCCAGAAGTCACTCGGCTTCAGGAGGACAAAGAACGGAAGAACAATTGGAAGAGATGGGGGCCGTATCTTTCGGAGAGGCAATGGGGAACCGTGAGAGAAGATTATTCACCGGATGGAACTTGGTAAGTCAAAGTTCGATGATTCCTCGAGTATTCCTGCAGTTGAATTGACAGTAAAAATATTAGGTTAACGGACAAGATCCATTGAGTGATAGCCATGTGCTCTTCAAGTCTTCAACCTAAAACAAATGATTGTTCTTAGGACAAAAACTTTGCAGGCCATACACTTCCGCATAAATTTACTCGAAACTCGTTATTGCCAACTTCATACAACCTTACAACTGCAAGTAATGGACCTTGTCATACGAAAGAGAAGACAAAAATTTATTTGGTCGAGAGGCGGATGAATGTAGATATGGAAGGTCGAGGAAAACTGCAAAACTGCTCTGACTCCCTACCTTCCAAATCAGAATTTTGTGCCACCAATTCGTTATGTAACAGGGCCCGGTTGTTCAAAGAACGATTACCACTAATCCTGGGTTAAAATTTAATCGGCTTCTTTATTGGACATGTTCTGTTTGATAATTTTAGTTAAAACTTTCTAGGATAAAACTTTTCTATGTTTATATGATATATGAACATAAAACTTTAAATATCCGTTGCTACATTAGCAGTATTTCATTCACAAAGTTGCCTTGTGTTTGGGCCCTGATGTTTAATCTTTTGCATGAATTACACGGGTCGGCGGAAAAGGAAAATGAAGCCATTGTCAACATAGACAGTGTCTGAATGAAGACTAATGATTAATTTTAATTCAATCACTAGATTTCTTGATAGCTGCTACATCAGACTAGGAACTGTTGCATTACAAAACCCAGCTGTTATACACAAAATATTGGGTACTTTAAAGTTTGGCTTAATGAGAACACAGGTCCATGTTGCTACAAGTTTTAAATTGTGTGTTCTTGGGCCGCCAACCTGCATAAACCTGAATCAGCTTGCTTGGACACGGATCAAGGTTGACAGTGTTGAAATTTCAGTGCAAGTTTGAAAGGTTTTCTCTGAATTCAACATTCTTGTTTTCTTGTTCGCCTGTGTGCTCATAAAACATTACTGCAGATTTATGCAAGTTGACTAACAGTGACTTACTATCAGACAACCAGCAAATGTTTGTCAAGCTAATGATCTCAGAAAAACGATTTCTGAGCCCTAGATGGGAATCGAACCCACAACCTTCTGATGACTGGTGAGATGCTCTAACCATGCCAAGACTCAGATAATGAGATAAGGTGCAGGTTCTTCATATGTGCAACCTAAGCGGAACCCATTGAAACTGAAAATTGAAAGCTGAACACAAATGCTGTTATAAATATTAGTGCCCTGCATAAGACATGAAGAATTGCCATAAATGAAAAATAAAGTTTAGTCTGATGTTTTGTTGTTAACTTAACAACATCTTGAGAGATTTGTCTATTTACATCATGGAGATATATATGATATTATTACAAGCAGAGTGCGAATTAAGTGCAAGGACCAATCAGAAGAAGGATACGAAATATAAAAATTACAGGTTCAATTGAAAAACAAGGGATTATTTGACGAAAAGTGGTAAACTGACTAGTACTTTAGAGTTTGACAACAAGGGAAGACAGGATTATGAAAACAAGCAAAGAGGTGTTAAGCCAATATTAGCATTCACACTTGGTTTAAGTTTGTTACGGTAATTAATAAACTTTCTTGTAACATAAATCTGTAATTGAACCTGTAAGTTTCATATTTAGTATCCTTCTTCTGATTGGTTCTCACAGTTAATTAATATTCTGCTGATAATCATGCAATATATACCTTCATGATGTAAACAGACAAATCTTTGAAAGGATTGTTAAGTTAACAACAAAACATCAGACTAAACTTCCTTTTTTAACCAGATTACATTTTCAGCCTGGTGAATCTCTTGACAAATGTTATTCATATGGGAGCTTGGAGTTTATCTAATGACTAGTGAACATTCATCAAGTTCATCTGATATACTCCAAGCCCCCATATGAACAAGTGACCTATTGTGTTACTTGATCAAGGTGCAACATACAGAAGGAGCTCACATTTTGGCTCTTTTTGATCCATATCTTAGTATTATTATTTTACTCTCAGACTGGCAAATTGTCAGACAGTTTTATTTCTCAAAGATTCAGACATCTCTGACAGGTAAAAATTTAGACAGTCTCAATGAAGTCTCAATTAATGTAACCTTCGCTCACCATCTGAGTCTATGTAGCTCAATGGTTAGAGCATCTCACCGGCGATCAGAAGGGTACCGGTTTGATTCCCGTCAGGGGCTCAGAAAATGTTTCTGAGTAGACTAGCTTGAGCATGCGTATAACAAACATCATTTAATAACCAAGTTACCACATCTCCTAACATCATTGATTAACTCTTTTTAGTCCAGAACTGATTCTTATCACTTTACTCTGGTTGATGCTATGGTTAGCTTTGCCTCAGGGTTTGGGAATCAGTAAATATGAGAGTAATTCTATAGCCTTCAAATGTTGTTGTTCTACCTTACCTGCACAGTAGAGGTCATTACATCGTGTACTCTCAAACTTAATATCAGATTTTTTGTGTTTAGTTGGGATTACTTTTCCCATGATCAGGCCAGGTCTCGTTCGTACCGATGGGGTGAAGATGGTTTGCTTGGCATCACCGATAGAGAGTGTCGACTTTGCTTTTCCCTTGCCTTGTGGAATGAAAAAGATCCAATCCTTAAGGAACGACTTTTTGGATTGACTGGACCTGAAGGTTTGAAAATGAACACTTGTTAACAAAATCTAAGGCAGCTCCTTTCAGTAATTTTAATATGGGATGGGTATTTAAATATGGCTTTGCCAAGCACATGTAGGTTGTGAACTTTTCAAGTTCTTATTTTGTCATGACAGCACTGTGTACTTCAATGGAAATATTAAAATTCTGGATGACTGCATCGGCTTTTTTGGTAAATAATGCACACCGAGCAAGTGCGGCGACGTATATAATTTTCAAAATTATTTAACAGGAGTGTCACAACTAGAGAGGGGAGTGGCAAGTTGTGACACCTGCCCTTTGTCGTGGGACATCGACTGTGGGCGCTGTTAGCGACAGTATTTCTCCCTTATTCCCTAAGCCACATGGATTTAGAGTACAACATTTGAAATGGTGAAAAGCGTCCTGCCCGGTGTCTTCCCACTACTCTCGTTCCTTCGAAATTCCTGGTTGCATCCCTGATAAGGCCCGCGAAGTTCTTAATATCCTCTGGCCTTACTAAAAAAAATTCTGCATCAGTCAAATTTCTATCCTGACACCAATTTTCAGAAAAATTCACCACATTTTCGTGACGTCTTTATCGACTCTTATACAACTCTCCTGAGCGGTCAAACGAACCAAAACTCTCATCGACTCCTGCCAAAAATTTGAACCGGTTCAAAGTTGACGAGAATAAATAGCCATAAGAGTTCGTTGGAGTTCTCGGTCAAACGAGAGCGAGAATGGAGACTCATATCGACTGTCATGCTCGTTTGATGAGGGCCTTACACCAAAGGCCGCCGAATGGGTAAAATAGTATATCGTCCATGCTTTGACGAAAATGTGTCTCAAAGAAACACAACTGCCTTTCATCCCATGTATTCCTTAGTATTTCGGCGTAGTTATTTCGAAAGAGCCCGAGCTGATTAAACAGGTTAATCGCTTAGCAGTGACTGTTTAACGTGACCACTTTCACAACCTACTTTGATCTACTAAATCTGGGACTGCTTTTTTTACCTTAGGAAACCACGGAGAAGACGTTAAAGAGTGTTACTATTACCTCGACTCCGTTCCAACTCACAGCTACATGAAAGCTTTGTATAAATATCCACAAAATGAATATCCTTATAGTTGGATTGTGGAAGAGAACAGGAGAAGAAATGTCCATGAGCCGGAATTTGAAATTACCGACACAGGTACAAATATTTTAGAACATTTATTAATCTATCTTTAGAAGACTCACTGCCAAAATTTTGACTCAATTGCTACGGATAAAAGTTCCGGTAATGGCTCTTCTTTTTTGACAAAGCCCGCCAGGGGCTGGAACTCTGGTGCCATTTTTTGCGGTGTTATCTTGATTCTAGATCTTAAAGCGCTCATGAAGGGAAAATTAAGTTTGCCACATTTGAAAGAACTCTTGCAACGATAAAGAGACATGTATATAGTTCTTGCAATTGACTTTAAATATAAGTAACTAGTTACTTGTATGTAAAGTCAATTATTCCGACGATGTCTCTGAAATAAAGACGAAATATTACCATTAGACTTTATTGTCTTGTCTTTGACGCCTTCTCTGCCACGCAGGACTTTTATTATTTTACTCTGGCTAATGCCAGACGATTTTACTCGTCAAAGGGAAAGATGTGGCAGGGAAGAGGTTAATCCGAATCTTGGTTGTACAAAATATTAGTTTTTGGGTTGTGTTTTGTTTTATATGCTTCTTGAAATTGTCGGCTGGTTATGGTTGCCATACATGTTTGATTGGTGCAAACAAAGAACGGCCATGAAATATCCACAAACCGAAGAATTTGAGTTTAAAGACGTGAGAGGTTTGGAGGTGGAGACATTACTCTTACAACAGTGTTTTAAAATGCAGCTATTTAGTTTCGTGAACTAAACCGGTGTAACAAGTGATTTCGTTGGATAATCTCGGAAATATAATTTAGTTCCCAACTGTTGAAAAATGTTGTGTGCACAATTTGACGTCACAGAAAGTCTTATTTACATATCAAACAAATTGAAATATTTCAAGAACAAAGAAAATGGAAAAATTCTGAATAGTGTCCTATCATTTCACGAGCTCTTTCAAATTAAACGAGCACAACTAACAAACATACTTCACTTCCGTTTCATAGGCACTTTGTACTTGTTGCAATGACTCAGTCGTTCCATATTGCAGGTTCCTAATCTCATCCGGTTTTGTGTATTTATAGGAGTGTTCGACGAAAATAAATACTGGGATGTTACTGCAGAGTATGCGAAAAATAGTCCCAATGATGTTCTCATTAAGATCACCATAAGCAACCGAGGACCAGACACCGCCAAGATCCACGTGCTTCCGACGCTGTGGTTCAGGAACACCTGGATTTGGGGCTGCACTCATGAGGGATGTACCGTGAAGGCGAAGATTAAAGAGAAAGGCCCGGGGACTGTCCTCTGTAAGCACGAGACGTTAGAGGATTTCGTGTTTTCTTTTGACGGAGCTGAGAAAGGCGAAGTACCAGAATTACTATACACTGAAAATGAGACGAACAGTCAGGTATGTATTGATGCGAAGTTGATACAGTATAATTTACAGAATGCACGGACGTAGCAAGCGTTTAACGTATAAAGGGTTGGTAGACTGCCGAATTTATCGCAAAGAATTCTAACGTTTCGAGCTATGGGCCTTCGTCAGAGAGTGAAACGAGTTCTGAACTCGTCGCTTTATTGTCGCTGGGAAGGGTAATTCACTTCTTTTTCAATCAATTGGAGTAACTAAAGTATTTAGAGTGCTGCGTTGTTAATTTTGAGTTTTGAGTTGCACTTTGATACTATTAAAGTCTTAGGAAATTTTTTGTTGATCAAACTGTGGACTGGGACTCAGAAAAAAGTCCAGTTTTTTTTTCTGACTCCTTGGCGTTCCACAGTTTGATCAACAAAAAATCTCCTAAGACTTTGCGTTGTTAATATTGAATGACGTGTATAAGGCCAGAAGGGTTAGTAGACTGCCGACAATTTAAGTTGATAGAACTGACGTATCGAGCGAAAGCCCTTCGTTGGAGTGAAACGTGAAATTGGGAGCTTACGAAAGCTGCGACGACGACAGTAATCAACAAAATAATGAAAGTTTGAAAACCGAAAGGAAATCATGCATCATCGACGTTATATTCCACTCTACATATTGGTTGTTCTTCCACTCTCACGTCCCTAAGTCATTGTAAAGTAGTTTGTATGTTAGCTTTATTCGATAAAAACTACCAAACATTTCCTACGCCATATGTGCTGACATCTTCACGTGAACCTTGAAGAGCTCCAAGTCACGTGTTTAAAACCAGGACGGCGTCGGAAATACTAAATGTTGAACACGAACTTAGTTCATGTGGGAGCTTTGTAAATCTCAGACAACCAGTGGACGTTCGTCTCACTGGTCATCAGAAGGTTGCGGGTTCGATTCCCGTCTAGGGCTCAGAAATCGTTTTTCTGAGAAAACGAGCTTGACGGACGACCACTATTCGTCGGGTATACTCTTGGGACTAAAAATTATTCGTTCTCCATGTCTAGCAAAAGAAAAATTCGTTTGTAAGGACATGTCGTCCTGGACGTTGCCGTCGTGTTTGCGTAAAGTCCCTATTGTCACTCCGACGAAGGGCCTTTGCTCGAAACGTCAGCTCTACTAACTTAAATTTCTGGCAGTTCCCTAACCCTTTTAGCCTTATAGAAGTCGTTTGGGTAGTTCCTACTTTAATCGACCGCGCCAAAAAATATGGCGTCTCGCACCCTGAACTATAATGCCATGCGCGCAGTAAACCTTAGAGTGGCGGACCGGATTCCCGAAGGTACGAGTTCAAATCCCGCTCGAGTCAACTTTTTCAGCTGACTTCAGCAGTGTAGGTTAAATGTGAATTTATCGTAGCAAACCTTATACACGTGGTCATTTAATTGTTTCAGGCACTGTTTGGTATCCCTCAGTACACGCCGTACACGAAAGATGCCTTCCATCGTTATGTTATTCGCAACGAGACCCTTGCTGTCAGCCCGAACAAAAAAGGAACGAAAGTGGCAGCTCACCACGTGCTTGAAATTTCCGGCGGCCAGGAGAAGGTCCTTCGTTGTCGTCTTACCATTGCCACAGAAGCTCCTGAAAAACCTTTCGACGAAGAATTTGAGGAAATCTTTTCCACCAGAAAGGATGAAGCCGATCTTTTTTACAATGGAGTCATACCAGGTTGGTTGGGGTGTAAGAATATGGGGTACTGCATAGGCAGAATATAAAACAGCGTAGAAAGTTAGAAGGTTGGTAGACTGCCGAATTTAATTCTTTCAAGAACACGTTTCACGCTCTGAAGAAGGGCCTTCGCTTGAAACGTTGAAATTTTTCTACATAAATTCGGCAGCCTGCCAATCTTTTAACTTTCTACGCTGGTTGTGGCGCAGATAGGTAAATGGCTGAGTAGAAACTGATATTCAGGTAGGAAGCTTTCTATCCACTGATCGGATAAGTGCGACCGCAGCAACACGAAATAAAGCCATGGAATAAGTGTATTAAATGATAAGTATAAGGAATAAATATTCGCATGTCATCAGAGTATTGTGGAAGAATTATTTTTCAGCAGGTATGTAACAAATAAATGAAAGTATCAGTTTGCAAGCAGTGTAATAACGAAAGTGAGTGACAGGAAACGCAAAACGAAGATAAAAGAAGGGATCCAACATCGCCGTTCGAGGAGGGTTTGGGTTTGAAAATTAGCAGACTTTCTCCCTCAAGAAGTTCAGGTAGAGAAGAATACGAAGAAAGGATTTTAGAGTTATCAACAGTTGCATGGTGGCCAGTTTCGGAAAGATGTGTTCAAGTGCTAGATGGAGAAGAAGTGGTACATTTTTATCTGTAAGAGCAGAAACTCCGAAATCATCTGAAACTCGTGTGTGCAAAATGAAAAATGAAACTTTTATGAAAATTAATGTTTTTCTAGATATTTTGTCAGATGAGGAAAAACTCGTCAGCCGTCAGTCATACGCAGGACTCTTGTGGACCAAGCAGTTTTACCATTACATCATCAAGGATTGGCTTGAAGGAGATCCGGAACAACCTACCCCACCTTCCGGTCGACACCATGGACGCAACTCGGAGCCGGAATGGAAGCATCTGTTTAACAGAGACGTAATCTCCATGCCTGATAAATGGGAATATCCATGGGTGAGGATAAAAGAAGAGTTTATTGCACTTATAAATAAGTGGATGTAGCGTAAAGTAAAAGCGCAAAGTGAACAGATAACGTAGTTAATTTTCTTGGTTGATAAATCCAGTTTTAATTAACGTCGTATTATAAAATATAGTTCTATTATAATCAAATGGTTAATTGACTTACGACTTATTCACTGCATTTGTTCTTTCTTTCTTTCATTCGTTCGTTCGTTCGTTCGTTCGTTCGTTCGCTCGCTCGCTCGCTCGCTCGTTCGTTCGTTCGTTCGTTCGCTCGTTCGCTCGTTCGCTCGTTCGTTCGTTCGTTCGTTCGTTCGTTCGTTCGTTCGTTCGTTCGTTCGTTCGTTCGTTCGTTCGTT
>JBAHVQ010000095.1:28254-43008 GCA_036872915.1 Nanipora kamurai
TCCCGTCTAGGGCTCAGAAATCGTTTTTCTGAGAGAACGAGCTTGACGAACGTCCTCTAGTCGTCTGATATTTACCATGCTTCCACATGAAAAACTTTCTGTTCAGTATGAAGTAGTACAAAATCGCCGACCCAAAATTGTTTCCTGGACGCCGTTTACTGGATGTCAGTCCAACTATGCGAAACATTTTATGTTAAACAATAAACTTACACCCAGGATATGTCCACAATAGTGGAAGAATTCTTCTATATCTTTCAATTTCAATAGTTAAACTTGGTATTTTGCTTTTTTAGCTTTACAAGTTCTTGGCATTTTTCAGTAGAGTTATAACATTTTATAATTGAATTAATTTGCAAAACGGAGGGAAAGACTTCGCAAGATATGCAGTTGTGTAATACCATATCTGCACTGTCAAACTGGTCAAGTATTGTTGTTGCCGAACCTATCTGTACACTAGAATTTTCTATTCAAATGGCTTTTCTGAATTCTTTACTCAGTGCCCTGAACGAAGTTTATTTCTTCTGGATTCTAATGAAAATCATCACTTCAGAGTGTTCTGCTTTTCCCTCAAAACCGGACGAGTTCTCTTGGGTCTTGTGAGCTTTCGGGTTGCCGACGATTGTTCAGGGCTTTGTAGAAATTTCCTTTTTCTACCTTTTTGCGTTTTACTTGGCATCAATCGTTCATCATCAGGTTCTGAGTCACTGTCAAATGTACCCACCGCTGCTCTTTGTCTTCGTGTCTTAGGCAATATTTTCGAGGAATGCTTGCGTTCATCCGAGTTAATTACCCTTTGGTCACTTGGATTACTTCTGGATTGTCGTGTACTTGTAGAGCATCCGGCCGTTGTCGCTGGTTCATTTACCCTGAAACAATACGTTGAAAATCAGATATCTGACTGGTATGGAACGATAACTTCACATTTATTATACACTGTTGACGTCAACCGAAATAGTTGACTCGAGCAATAGAGGACAAATGTGAAATTATCGTTTCGTATTACCTAGAGGATGATTCTGAAATATGATTGGTATGGCTTATCGATATTTTCTATAAACTAAGATTACCGAAAAGGACATACTACAGGAGTGATAGTATTGTGATGAAAATGGACACCTCAAAAGAGGGTTTTTTCCAGTCACTAATAAATTGCATTTTCTCGGGAATCACGGAGGTTAATAAACTCTACGCCGAATCGGCAGCCAGTGCTTCCCCCACAAATGTCACGAAAATGGTCACAATGCACCCACACCCGACCTGTCAACATTATGATTTTCAAGACCATCCTTAACATCATTTTTGAATAAAAGCTCGCGCTTGGTCAGTGCGTTGTACAAACCGTGACATGTTCTTTAATTTTAATCCTCACGTATAAATTTATATGAATTTCATATCTCCGTATGCCGACCTTGACGGTCATTTTTCATAACTCGTGGGTCATTTGGGGTCCACAGTAATTAGTGTTAAATAATTGATGCGGTGTTTTCGCCTTCTTAAATAATATTAATAGGCGAAGTTGAATAAATTAATAAAATTAATAAATAAATACTTTCTGAGCAAAGATTTTAACGCTACCTGGGAAGGTCAGGAATTCCTTCACGAGTTGATAAGTAGGACTTAAAGATGCTCGGTTTTTCCTGAAACCAGCTTATAAATGATAAACTGTGACTAAACTATGATTTGGAAGTGCTTTGAATAAATAGGATGAGTCTTCATACCCGAAATTCTTGATGGCAAAAAACAAAATCCATACCATGTGATTTTTTGGTTCAGCACAGGCACTGTCTATGTAACGACTGGTCGCTAAGTTGTCCTACGGCATTGCATTAGTGAAAAGTAGAATTGTATTCCACTCCCCGTCTGCGAAGTCTTAAAAGTAGAACATGGAATGAAAGATGTTGGGGAGACATACCCTCAGTATTGATTTACAAGAGACCATACCTTGTTCGTCCTGTCCCTCTAGGATTTTGCTTCTCCTGTGGCTTGGCACGAGCTGGTTTTGTCTTGGTTCGGCTTGAAGTTGGCCTGCCATTAGCGGCATTTAGCCACTGCCCTGAAGTACTGGCTTGTGTCGAAGCAGTCTGTGTGCTTTTCCTTGTCGAAGGCGATGCTTCAGACGGACGTTTTTTCTGTTTTCCTTTTTTCGTTGATGACGAAAATTGCCTATGACCCGAAAATTATTAGTTTCGTATGAAAGTACTTTTAAAATAATGAAGAATTGCAAATTACACCTCATTCATATCCTACTTCGTTCTTCGCATATTTGGGTTTGTTTGTGATGTAGATTGTAATAACTTTCGAATCATATGCACTTAAATTTTATTCTCTCCAACAAATCAACAGGTGCAAAATTCCTGTTTAACATGCAGAAGTATCGTACAGTACCGCAAATCCTCTATTAAGCCCCCAGGGGCTTATTTATTTCAAGCATGTTGGAAGGGGGCTTATATAGAGAGGAAGGGCTTATTTGATTTTGGGAAATGCCAGGTTACCACTATCTTCTTGTAATTCTTATGTTTCAAAAGGTTCCCTCAAATTACTAAAAATGTTAAAAATAACATGTACAACGGATATAATTTCACTTTAATATGCATGTCAGACAATTCCTTGCCCTCAACCACAACAGGAAATAGATTAACGGTAACTGTAGTCTTCTTCCTCTTTTTCCCAGATTGGTACAGTAAAATGTGACGATAATATTGTCTGTCGTCTACTGTTTTGGTTGTGAAGGAAAACTGGAAAAAGGAGGGGTGGCTTTAGTAAAGAGGGGGAGCTTAACAATTTTCTTGCTCCAAAAAGGGGGGTTTATTAGAGAGGGAAGATTAATTGAGAGGGGGCCTAGTAGAGGATTTACGGTATGTTAACGTATCGTAGGCTAAAAATTGTGGGACGACTAAGGTAAAATTCCACCAGCTTTGACTTGTATCGGTAAAGTAAAGTTCCTTTATTTATAAGGGATAACCTTATCAGCTAAACTACGCTGTTATCCCCAGAGGTCCACTAAGGGCCCATCCCTCGTGCGTCTGATGGTTTTCTTTGCAAGAGAACTTCCACAGTCAGCATACCTTATCGTGACTTTCCGAGTTTTTTTTCCACGAGACAAATTAACCGCGGCTGGTGATATTGGAGGGCTTTCTTCAAGCGTAGGGTCTGGTGAATAGGACGAATCGAGGTCCAAGTCGTGGACAATAAAAGAATCATCCAATTTATATCCATTCATTGCATAAGATTCACACCGAAATTCATCTTCGTCGCTCTGCATAAAAGCAAAACGTTAACTTCAATGAACGAAGCCTTAAAGTCCTAAACTTAGTTAAAACTTAAGGAGGCTGCGTAGGGTAATTTAGAATAGGAGACTGGTAACCAAATATGGCTGGGCACGTATGCGTACATAAAGCGACCTTGTCGAATCGCTATTCTATCACGACAGCACCGTCCCTGTCACTACAAATGTGAAATTTTTGGATGTTTGCTTCGGTGAATTTCTTTGAAACTTGGTAATTAAAGCAAACGGAGTAAGTTCAACAACATATGAAATTTTCAAAATTTTTCATCGGACAGAACTTTTTAAGTTTAAGTCTATTGCAAAAAATCTACCTTGACAACCTATCTCGTATTTTAATACCTTACTCTTTGATGGATTGACCAATTTTCAGAAACATTCACTGAAGAAATCCGAAGATAAGTTGTTTTAAATGTGATAATCGTAAAAACATACCGATGTTCCAACACTATAAAATAAAACATATTCCGAAGAATGTCATCTTGAAAACTCAAAACATGAGTCAATACAAAAACCATGGCCAGCCGATAGTTTGAGTCAATACAAGATAAAACTATTGTTGAAACTGTAATATTCTGTAATATTTCAACGTCATCCTTCATTCCGTCTGAGGATGACGTTGAAATCAAGTCGAAATATCACAGTTTTAACAATAGTTTTATCTTGTATTGACTCATATGTTGAGTTTTCAAGACGACACTATTTTTCGGAATATGTTTCATTTTATACTTTTTCAAGCTGTCGGCTGGTCATGGTTTCCAACGCTATTATTACCATTTTAAGAATCAAAAATTGCTCAATTCAACAAGTATCTCATGCTTATCATGCCTTTTCTACAGTTAGACACACGTTCTAGCGAAGTTACAACTATTTTAAGGATAAAAATACCCATAGAAACATAGAAACTGGGGGTGAAAATTAGCCTGCGTACCTGGCTGTTTTAGCAGCTGGGGGCGTGCTGAAGTAGGAAAAACCGCCTGCAGGAAAACTAAGGTTTTCTGAATTTCCCATCAGCTGGAGGACGGAAAATTCCTATTGGTTGAAGCATTGACGTTGATTGATAGTCGAAGAACAACTCTCGACGGCTTTGCACGTTGGAATTACTGAACAGGAGTGTATGTTGAGTAAGGTTTGCATTCTCTGAGCTCTATGACGAAGTGATATCGCACTGAACAGTGTTGCAATCAACTGTTCAACGTTCAAGTCTGAGAGTGCAAAGTCATGGCTTTTCGTCGCCCGACCAACTTCATCCTTCGGTCGGGTATTCTAGTTGAAACTCAGAGACGACTTAGCTGCAGAAACAATCGCGGTCAAAGTCGATTTTTTTTGCGTGGCGAGTAGCTTCGTTCAGGACTGGAGACGGTTGTCGGGAGAAGCCTTTTACTCCCCTAACCTTTTTGTTACGCTAGATTGTTTTGAGGGTTAGTGTGCTATAATTGGCTGATTACGAATCACTTTGAAATTATCTGTATATCAAGTTATCTCTTACAGTTATATCCAACCATGAAGATTCGGATGTGTAACCCCAATAACTGTCATCATCATCATCTCCATCATCATCATCATCATCATCATCATCGTCTTCGTCGTCATCATCATCATCTTCGTCGTCATCATCATAATCAAAAAACGATGAACTGTTCTCGAAACTGTCGGAGCTCAGACTCAGCTCATCAGTTGGAATCTCATAATCATCATTCCACACTCGTTGATCTACATCTGGTACTCTCACTTTTTGCACAGGAGATTTTCCAGAGTTCAAGTGGGTCTGCACAAACAGAAAGGTAAACTACTTAGAACTACTATCACAGTAAATTTGCAGGGTCGCTCAAGTTGAGAGGGGCACTGTATGCTAATGTCAAGGGGAATTTATCTGGCACCCTATAACACTGCAGAATGCCTTTAACTCATAAATTTACCAGTTCCCTAATCATAATCATCCATGGTATGTCCTCATCATGCAGGATCTACCAAGTTCTCTTTTTTATGTAACAAAGCAATTGTCATATCGTTAGCTTTTGCTAGGGGCGGTGGTGGGAGGGTTCCAATCAACGAAGCATGCAGCCTGCAAAGCAGGTTTTCCCAAGCATCTTCAGCACAGGTTGGGAGAGGGTTGAGAAAGTATGTAGTATTCTTCTACCTTGGATATGCATCTGAACTTTTTCTTGCAAACTGGACATGTGTTGGTGTTCTAAAAAAAACACATATGAAGACACACTTTTAAGGAACAGTAGTTGTTAAAACTAAACACTTTCAGTTGATGAGTCTGTTTTACAACAGCTGTACATTTTCTCATCCAGTCAAGCTCCCTGTCTAGCATTTAAATTAATCCACATAAAGACCTTGGTTGCCCAAGTAATGTGTACATACAGTACTGGCAAAGCAGGTACTCTGAGCAGGGATGTGAGCAAACTGTGGCATGTGTGAACATTGGTAAGAAAGACAAACAATCAGCGAGTTTGTTTCTGGGGAATATATTAGGGTTCCACTCCTGGTTCCATGTAGTTTCCTCAAAGAAGTTACCTTGGTTACATGGGAGAAGAGCGTTGTCCAGTTTGACTCTTCCACACAACTCAGGTATTCTCTGGGCACTCTGGTTTCCTATGGATCCATGAGATTCCCTTACCGGACCTCTAGGGAGAACAGCTCAGGTAGCTGATAGGTAAGCTGTATCGCAACCCAACTTTCACCCAAGGAAATTGGGTCTGTGTAATAACAAACAAAACTGTGTTCTTCAGTTCATTTTTTATGACAAATGCCCATGTAGCCAGACCAATCTCATTAAAAATGCATCAGTTTCACCTAAGAAACATGACAGTTCTGCTTAGCAGTGTATTAATTTCCCATAGATGCTGATTTCAAAATTTCCCCACAGATTTAAAAATTAAAATTCTGAATTGCAGTATCTGTACGTTTTTACGAGGAAGGTTTTTTACAAACCATTCCCATAGTAATTATTACAAATTTTATCCCAATATGTGAGGAATGGGTCGGTCATCCCAAAGTAAGCAAGCCAATCATGACCCTCATTAGAATCTAAGAAATCATGAGGCAAATCAGAATCTATTATATAAAATTGCACAAGCATACAAGGCCTAGAACATAAATTTGTTCATTATTATGCAGACCCATTTTACCTGGGTGAAACTTGAGCTGCAATGCAGGCTACCCTAGGTTATCCAGTATAAAAAAGACACCTTTACAGTCTTTTTCAGATTAAACACACATGCATCCACACATGCATGAATGACTTACCATATTTTCGGGGCAATAACCCACACAGTGTAATAACTCACGCAGCAACAGAAATGTCACATTTTAAAAAATAAATCAGTGTATTACCTGTACCAGTGCATAACCAGCAACTACTAATTTTACATTTGAAGTAAACGACACACAAAATGTTTCTAACTTAATCAAACAATGTTCTACTGGATACCAAAATAAGATTCTACTCATACCATTATAAACTTTGACATGGTTAGATGAATTTTTCAAATTTTTCTTTTGTGCAGTCGCTTTTGGAGATGAGTCAGACTTATTTTGAGCAATGTTTGAAATGATGTCTTCACAGAGGTCTACCTCATAGTAAGGCATTCATATTTTGAGTATAAAGTAATCCAATCTATGCAATCCAAAATACCAAGCTGAGAGCAAGATTGTAAGACAAGAGTAATACTAGTAACATTTCATTTGATATTTTTATAGTTTTTTACTGCTGCTAAATTGCATAGTTATATATTTTGCATTCATTTGCAGAAGTTAATACCACGTGGTTTGTTTCCATTGTGCAATACAATGTGATCACGATGGCATCATGTTGTTGAATCACACATTCTAGTACCATAAGTTCAGTGTGCCTGGGTCTTCAGAAATTAACAGATTACCCACATCACCATATAACCTGCACTAATTATGTTTCCAAGCAAAAGTTAAAGATAACTGCAGGTAATTGCCTGGAAAATATGGTACTGAGTGCAATATGTTGCAAGAATGGTGTTACCCAACTGCACATTCTCACAAGGCCTTGCAGTCACTGATCTCTTTATAAACTGGACGGGAGATTTTGGGTCAAATTTTTTGATGCATACAATATAGTAGATTTGCAAATCTTAAAATGGCTGCCACAGAACTTCTGGTCTTAAGAAATATATCAAGAAATTTTGTAAGCATTCATAATATAAAAACAGAAGAAATGAACCAGGTATATATAGTTTGGCTGAAAGTACTAAGAAAAGCATTCTTTAAAAAGGTGTAAGAAGTGTAAATTTTGCATTCCTTGGTAGTACTAAACTGTTTAAAATAACACAGGTATCATACACACCTTCTTGAATTGGGGCATGTGTGATTTGCATGAATCACACCTATACAGGGCTCGCAAAATCGCCTAACCAATGTCCCAGGGCAACCAGAATTTCTGTTGGGCAACTAAAATCTCTTGACTTACACCAACTTGAAATTGTGGTTTGTTTTTAAGTCTGAATTGAGGTGGGCAAGTAAGAAATGGTCTTGGGCAACCAAATTCTTGGTGTTGCCTGCCCAAAGGGCAATCAGTTTTTCAAATTTTTGCAGGCCCTGCTGTAACATATGCAAATAGCTACATATGAAACAATAAATTCACATTTAACCTACACTGCTGAAGTCAGCTGAAAAAGTTGACTCGAGTGGGATTTGAACTCTCACCTTCGGGAAGCCAGTCTGCCGCTCTATATGTTGAGTTATCGAGCCACAGGGATTGGAGGTGAGTTATTGCGAGAATATCTCGTACACTTAAATTGGATAATAACTCGCCTCCAATCCCTGTGGCTCGGTAGCTCAACAGGTAGAGCAGTGGACCAGCTTCCCAAAGGTGCGAGTTCAAATCCCGCTCAAGTCCACTTTTTCAGTTGACTTCAGCAGTGTAGGTTAAATGTGAATTTATCGTCTCATATTACCCTGAGGATGATTCTGAAATAAAATAGCTACATCCTGTGAACAAAAAAGGCTGCCTGTAACTATACTTCAATACATGCTAATGTGAATGCATGCAATCGAGATTGTGACAAACATGATGGACAGTGCTGTGGCATTTAGAGATTCAAATATGGAAATTCTGCATTTTGACTGTTTCTTAAGTGGTTGAATATTTCCCAAATTTGCCTGCTCAAAGGGAAAATTTAAAAACCTTACTATTTTGGATAAATATAAAGTTTTTAGCAAAATGTGATGTGCACCTATAGAAATGTACAATGAGCAGAAAGAATAAAAAAAATCTGGCTTTTCTTAATTGACCAGAATAAACATAAAACATGTTTAAAACATTGCAAGTTTTGTCATGTCTTCGAAGTTTTCAATTACCTTTCCGGCACTTACCTTTGACCACTCCAATATGCAACAAAAACAAAACCAGTGCTCGCAGACACTGAGCTTCCCTCTACACGAGACTTCTTCTAAGCATATTATGCAATTCTCGGGCTCAGTTAATGGTTCTTTCAAAGAAACGTTCGTTTTTCTCGAGCCTTTCCCACGTTTACTCCGCGTCTCCATTCTCGCCATCTTGAATATTTTCCCGCGCGGCTTGAAATTGTCCTCCGCTGGTCCACAGTACAAAGCTCAGCTGCTGACAAAAACACTACCGCTCGACATCTCATGTCGACATCAAACAAATCCGTCGTTTTTTCACCAATCAATTTTATATTTCAAATGTAAACATCTTCGCAACCAATTGATTCCGTTAGAGCTCGTTTAATGCTTTTTTCGGGAAACAAGCGTCTCTGGTGAGGTAATGAACTACTTTATTGATTTATCAACATTTTCTCGGTTTTACACGGTCAAAAATGAAGACGAGAAGCCTCCCCCCGATTTGAAGTCGACAAGTGGTCAGATCGAAGAGCGAAAAATCAAAAAAGGCAGGAGACGCAAGGAAACACCGGAGAAGAAAGACAAGACACCGTTAGAAGACGAAACTATGGGAAGTGCTCCACGGAAGGAGAAGACATCATGGCCTGATTGGCAGTTTTGGAAAAGAAGCGATGGCTCTGGTGGACCTTTCGGTGCGTTTCGTAAAAGTGCTAAATCGACAGGAACTTTTACCTTTCGTAAGGACATAAACGATACCATCGGAAAAGAGAAATCAGATGTCAAGAACGAGCGTGCGTCAGCTGGTTTAGCTATAAATGTGGGGCATACTACTGCTGGTAAAAAGGCTCAGGAATTCGAGGTCCGCGGTCCGGCTCGCGAGGGTGAACTTGAGAAAGATCAGCCTTTGGTTTCGTACATGAAAGAGTTCAACGGATCAAAGCATGTTGTTATTAATATGTCAAAGATCGAGACGTTGGCTGGAGGCAAGAGTGGAGAAGCTTGCCAAACGACCGGAGAAATAGCTTCCAGTATTATGGAGGAAAAGTGTTCCCCAATTGGACCGATGGCAAACTCCGTGAAAATCTCTCAAACTCCTCAACGTTCAACAGATGCTGGTGTCAGAACTTTAATGAGTATGAATGATATTAAAGCCCACGAAACCAAAATGGCACCGGGGCAACAAAACAGCAACAACGAAACAAACGGGTTCCTGCACTTTCCCGCGGGACAACACAAGAGCGGTACACCTGGGAAAATCTATAGCTCTCGCACATCCAACGGTAAAGTTGTTCAACAACAGTTCAACGTGGTTGCGTCTAATGTCTCGCGAGAAAAGAAGCAACTCGCGGAATTAAATCACAAAGAAACCGGCTCGAAAATACGAGAGAAAACTGCCAAGCACGTACGAGTGGAAGCTACGAAACCATCACTTAAGGCCGGTGATCTGTTAATGACCATGCCACCAAAACAGTCCCTGGACAAGATCGATGAGAAGCCTAGCAGTAACCAAGTCCGAAACGAAGTCGACGCAGCGAAACCGAACGGCTCGAAATGCAGCTTCAAGACAATAAAAAGCAGCGTGATACCACTGCCCCGACTCAACGCTAAAGAAGTTGCAGAGAAAAAGCAGGCTGATTCTAAAGCGAACATTCCAGTGGCAAAAGGTGCATGTGTGGAGCAGGGAAGATTACACACTGTCTTGAAAAAAGTGAACGAAAGTTGGAGACCTGGTACTTGGAATTCTACCCAAAATTCTTCTGCACCGGCTCCAATTCAGACTAAGTTTCCTGCACAGAACTCGGTTCTAAGTGATGCTACGGACATTGCAAAAGCTAAGAACAATCAACCCGATACAAGGCCACAGAAAACGCCAAAGTCGAAGAACTACGCGGCGAAGAAACAAGGCAGACCTTCACAGAACGCAACTAATCGCATCAATGGCACATCAGGAAAGGTGCGTGCGAATGGTTCGCAAAAATCGACGGCAACTGGAACTTCTCTCCTGAACAACACTGGAAAAGCCTCGCGCTTGAACGATAATGGTCGGCAACACGTTTCCAAAGCAATTGTACGGCAAGGGAACAGACAAATTGAGCAACCGAGACATCCAAACAATTTAACTGAGCCGAAAACCAAATCTCCGATCATGAAAGATGCTTCGACAGCCACACCCACACCACGTGCTAAAATCGATGCCAAAGTTCAGTTTCCTGAAGAAGACGAGCCCTTAGACGCATCAGATGTGTCGATTAATATTACCGACGAAACTGAGAGCTTGTTGACGAAAAGACCATGGGACACGGAGCGCGTGTTGAAGATGCAAGTTCTTCTGGACGAGAAACAAGTTGAGATTGGCCAACTTAAAGATGCTGGAAAAAGACAGCGCGACGAGCTGAAAGCGTTTAAGCGACGCTGCGAGGAACTCGAAGAGGTTATACGGCAAGCAAACATGGAAGGAAAACCACAGCTGGTGATACAAATCAACGAACTCACCGAAATTAAGAACGAGTTGCTTACAGAAGTCTCCAAACTGACTGTGGACATCGAGCGTGAAAGAACAAACGTAAAATCGTTAAAAACGGAGCTTGTCGAAGTGAAAGGACAGCTTACCGCAGCCAGAAAAAAGAATGGAAACTTGGCTTGACAGTGATTATATAAGTCATTCGATTACATTTCTTGTTTAAAATATAAAGATTTAAACCTTCTGAATATCCTTTAACCGAAGATAGGCTAACCACACTTTTCAGCAATCGTGAGGCTTAATCGAACAGTATAGAAATACAGTATACAACTTATCAGGAAAGAAAGTTTTGTAAACAATTTATCATGCCGGAGGAAAAGCATCTAATAAAGTCTCAAACAAATTATTTATCTATATTAGTGTGCATAGTCTCGGCCTATTTGTTCAGAAAAGCTTTCTGAGCCCCGCGGGTTGACTTGAACCCATACCTTTTTGATTAATGGTGAACGCCCTTCAACCATTTGAGCTTCAGATTATACGGGGACTAAGACGGTGAGCAAGAGTTAAATCACTTGCGCACTGGATCGTAACGATAGCGTGAGAAATGCACTTCGAGTCTCCGAGCTTCTTGCCGATGTTATATACGTCTAGTATAAGCATATTAATGATCAATGATTTCCGACATACCAAATGCTACTCTGGTTTGTAAATATTATGAACGTAATTTAAAGAAATTACAGTTCACGACCCAAAGTTTCGACACTCCGGTCTAGTGTCTAGTGTCTCCGGTCGTTACGACGCTTAGATCACCCCTGATGAAGACAGTAGACCGGATTGTCGAAACGTTGGGTCGTAAACAGTAATTTCTTTAAATTACGTTCATAAAATCTACAAACCAGAGTAGCACTTGGTATGTCGGAATTTTCACCTGGTTGCCGTGAACTTGTATCTTCCCGTCAATGGTCAATGATGTTGTGGTACAATTGCGGTAGCTTGTTGTAAGCAAATATAAACAAGTTATACCACAATACAACCACCATCTCATTAAAAATATAAAACATTCATAATTATACTCTGACAGCGTGGGAATGAATAATTTATTTTCGGGGACTAAAACTGGAATGCAAGTTACCGACAGAGAGAGTGACTATGCTATTTTCACATGACGATGAAAGGCTAACCTTAAGCAATGCATGTTCAAGTAGAGTTTACATAAGTAGACTTAGACTGTTTTAACTCGCGGTTAAGCTTAGCTTAAATGTAGCTTAAGGTTAGGAGAGCTTAAGCCACGTTTAAGCGTTTCTTAATAAATCTGAGCAAATTTGAACTAGTAAAAGCAGTTTAAATTAATCTTTTCGCCTTGTGTTTTCGAGATATCTGTTTAACTGAAAAACGTTGTATAAAATTCGGGATGTTTTCATGTTGAAGAAAATGGGAGGGATTTTTTCTCTCATCATTAATTCAACGTCGTAATGGAGATCGAGACAGATTAACTTTTTATCTTCTAAGGATTTTAAATTCACTTAAAAAGTTTCCAGAAAACGATCTTGCAATGAATATGTTGTTTCGAAAAAACAGTGTGATCTTTCGGAGGGAACTCCTATAGTGAAAGTAAAAGGGTTATTTCGTAATTTGGGGGTTTTTTGACTTTGTTTTCTTTTATTTGCGAAAGAATGAGTTTATGCCTTGAAGCCTATGTTTTTTTCAAGAATTAAGAGGAATTGGAGTCTTTACGTAGTTCATCTGTCATTGTCGCTTTTCAAAGTAATGCGCGAAAGCGTTATAACATTTATTAAAATCTATTTTTGTCAACAATGATTAAAAACTTTTCAAGCGATTAAACGAGCTTTATCAGCTGTCTTGAAAGAGAAAACGTCTCGAAAATGTACATGGAACATAAACTTTAAAACTGCTTCGCTAAAACTACTTCTCAGAACGTCCATTTTCAATTGTTTCGTTCGGGAAGATCCCAGTTGAGCCGACACGAGCCATTTGTAGTTAAAAACTAACGCGCGCAGCTGCTCAACTCTGCAAACAAAGTATTCAAAAACTGGTACGCTTTTGGCATAATTTGAATTCAGAATCCATAAATTAGTGCTTACAATTTTTTTAGATATACGTGGTTTAACCGTTAATTTTTTTGCAAACAGTTGGCTTCGATTGCGGAGGTAATCAGAGCACTCTCCTGCTGAAGGCATCGGTAAGATCATTACGTCAGCTAGTGTCAACATGTGGCTTTAATCTATCTTAAGAACGATCGATATTCTCGTGGCAGCTTCTTAGCATCTATTTGAAAACGAGTCGCTTGGTTTGAGGTCCTAAATAAATTATCGAACATCTCATGTTTTTTTTCTAAAAACTTCATCAACTAAGACTGGTTATTTATTTTAAGACGCCGAAGTCCCAAATAAAGTCTAAATAAACGACCTCCAGTAAAACTAACCACGCATGCACCCACACGATTTGCCGTTTATCTGCATCTGATTTGCGTTGGTGTAAAACTGTCACAGCTAAATTTAGTAATTTCTCAATATGCCCTGCACATTTTTTCAGCTTCCCTTATTTGTTCATTTGAATTCCTGTTGACCCGTTTTGGCTCGGTTTGTCGGGTACAGACAACATGTGACTTTGACGCTCGTCAAGCGCGTGTACGCATGGGCAGCCACACATATGACGAACCTGCACCTTAGCTCACCATTTGAGTCTTGCTAGCTCCATGCATGATTAGAGTGTCTCACCGGCCATCAGACGGTCGTGGGTTCGATTCCCATCTGGGGCTCAGAAATCGTTTTTCGAAAGACACGAGCCTATCAATCGTTCACATGTCGTCTGGAACAACACGTAAGCTCGCTTGTGTTTAGCATTCTAGAAATGATACATCACGAACTTCAAATGTTATACACAAATGTTGTGCATATGGGAACTTTGTGTTATTTCAGATGATCGACAAGTTCATTTACTTGGAGAAATGAAGAGCGTCCTCACTTAATTGGGCCTCAAAGAACGTCTTTTCATAGTAAATGAACCAGAAGAATGTCCTCTTGCGGTGATCATCTGTAATAACATCAAACTGTTAGAGATACGACATTAGCATGCAAAATTCATATCATGTCGTTCTATAACTTTATCATCAAATCTTGGCCGACGTAGCTACCGCACTACATGTGTATCAAACCAACACGTCAGCTCACCATCTGAGTCTCGGTAGCCATTTGTCAGAGCTTCTCACCGATCGTTGGAAGGCTGCGGGTTCGATCCCGACTGGCCGGGGTTTAGAAAACGTATTTGTAGGTAACAGAGTTTCACGACCATCCACATATCATTTGCAATGTTCGCAATTTTTAATTTTCTTGAACTTGTTATTTATTTGAATGATTCAAGACATTGATGCAGAACAACGAATGACAGAATTGCGAAGGAAAATTTGGTGACAATAAATGCAAATACAACAATAAGTTTTCAATCGAGAAAACTAATGAAACATATATTCGATAAGAACATAACCTTGCCCTTGCTCGCATTTTAAACTCTGCTATTTCTGTCGATTCGATAAAAACTCCATAAAAATTCTTTGAAAGACCTGAATGTTTTCTGTGGCGTAGGAAGCAAGTTGGGATTGGGGGGACCGATCTCACGAGGCGCCACCATGGTTGGCGCGGAGAGAGAAACT
>JBAHVQ010000095.1:43108-61191 GCA_036872915.1 Nanipora kamurai
TTTCTCTCTCCGCGCCAACCATGGTGGCGCCTCGTGAGATCGGCCCCCCCAATCCCAACTTGCTTCCTACGCCACTGTTTTAGAACATTTATCCCTTCAAGTTAGTAGTCAGTAACAAAATTTCCAAAACGGAAAAATTCTGTTTTGATAATATAAGCCGTGAGCCTTGTTTCAACATCCTGTATCCACGTACTAATTTTTGACGCTTAAGCACTTAATAGTTTGAGAAATTTTGACGTATATTTTGGCACGGCTAAGTCGAGCGCAGATATGTGACGCGGTGTCAGTCGCGTGGCGTCATACATAATCTTATTTCGCAGTGAAACAGTAGATTTGGAACCGAAACTTACTGAAATTCGACTGAAATTACTTTCTGTTGTTCAGATTCTACGATTTTGGAGAAGAGAGCTCAATACATCACTTTTGGTTTCACCATCGGATCCTGTCTTCAGATTCAAAGAAAGATGGAAACCAAGTTATGGACTCGATTAAAACTTGAATGGGTGTTAGAATTCTAAATGAAAGAACCATTTAGAAATCTCGACCAAAGTTTCATGTGCGGTTTGACGCAGTTGCGATCGTCGGTTTATATACATTATCTGAAACAGCAAGCAATGATTTGCGGACATAATATAACGGAAATACGCAAAATATAGCCAATGACGGGAAGTCGACGGAAAACGGAAATGAAGTGTATACAAGGGGCTTAATAACTTGTGTTCCGCTGACCAGCGCCGTCTATTGATAGTTTGCGATCAGCAGGAATTTTCGCAAATATGCTGCAAGCTTTGGAATGGATGAGACTGTAGGCATGTTACCTGTTGTCGAGTCTCCACACAAGAAGGCGAAGATGGAAGGGCGTCGCAGGGCAGATTTTTCCGAATCCAAGTTTGTGAAATTCTATAAGGCAGGCGCCAACCAAACGGGCAGCATTGGGGAAGAGAACTCTGTTAACTGCGACAACACTGGCTGTCAGAGCCCCCCACGCGAGGCGCAAAGCACAACAACACTGAACACTTCGCTGGATAACTCGGAATATTCGTCGAACCATTATCCAAACACTTCGCCTTCAAATTACCCCATTGACGTGCAGTGTGGTGCGGGATACGGACACAGCTTAAACGGAGAAAACAAGGAAAATCTACAAACAGAAGCCGGTGGTAAGTGAAAGTCTATCTTATATACATCCTCTTTGTTGTCCTCGCGTCTCATTTACTCATCATAAATATTTAAACTGGGTTGTGTGTAAGCCGAAGTGTTGCCACTTGAGGGGATATTTGGTGGTTTCATGAATAAAGGCGGAGCTATGTTAACGATATTATTTGGTTTTTCCTTCTCGAAGCGAATGGTAATTCTACAAGAACTTGACGTTCTGTGATTCTTTGATCCGTTGTCCCTTCGACCTCTGCGACAAGGGACAGAAAAAAAAAAATCCATGTTTATTATGTAAATGAGCACAGTCAGACACATTAATTAATCACTAATTTTGATTTCTTTTCCTCGAATAATGCATGACGGTAGGAATTAAGAGAAGAAGCAGCTCCCTGGTATGGGCTTAAATGCGCTTAAATACTGATCCAAGAAAGCGTGACACTCTTGGAACGGAAATTACGACAACCAGTCGTATGACTTTGTTTTCGGTGCCAGACGGTTGAAAGTACGGTCAGGGGGAATTTAATATCTCAATTAGATACGTTTAATTCAATATGCAGTAATTCTAGTTGGTTCGAACGCTGTTCTACAAGATTTCCGTTTTCTATTCGTCTCGTGCACTGAACGAAAACCTCTCAACTTTGTTTGATTTACAACCAGCCATGTGATAGCCTGAAGACTCTGTCGCCGTTTTTGTTTTTAAAATACGACCCACTGGGGCTTTTTACAACAACTTAATCATTCAGCTTATGCTGTATACCCCCTGATGTTTTGCAAAGTGCTGTCGAAATTCACTCTGTGCTTTAACGTTGCCTTCCAAACAATGTTCTGTGTTCCACGTCATTCTCGTAGCGTTATATGCTTACAAATCTTCCGTGGCGAAGGTCAGTGTTGGTTTGTAGGAAATTTTTTGTCACCTTTGCCGGTAGCAGATGGGTGCTGATAACGGAGTCCATTTGACCAACATGAATAACCATGTCCTTGCAAAAATCTCGCTGTTTACTCAAAACCCGACGTAAGTTTACTACTTGTTTTAAAATGTCATAACCCGTTTATTGCAAAGCTTGCAAAATCGTCCCTGATGTTTTAGCTTAAGAACAACAATTCCGGGGAACTTTGCTTGAAACACAGAAATAAGAGCCGTAGCATTTTTTGTGTCATCAATTCCAAATTTAGGGAAGTCCTCTCGCGACATTGACTCTGTGGCATTGATACAAAAAAACAATTTGTAATATTATCAACTACTCTGAGTTCGAAAGGATTAAGAATTGTCAGGAACCTTTTGTTATATAAAATTAATGACATCTGGCGCTGTATTGTGGCGGAGTGAAGTAACGAGTTGTTAAATATACGGGTCGATGTAATAGATGTACGTGGAGAGAAACTGTACGAATTAGATTCATTCGCTTTAATATTCCAACAGGAAAAATGAGCTGAATTTGTTAAAAAAAAAAAAATAATTACCGGAACGTACTAAGAGGGGAAATAATTCAAATTCTGAAAATGATATAAGGTACTCTTTGACAGAATCTGAGAAGTATCTTTATTAAACTCGACGCCATAGATAGTTACCAAAATGTGGCGGTTAAGGTGAGAGCTTTCATTTGGGAATGGGATAAAAATCGGACGAAATTCAAGTGATTCTTGGCTTGAAAATGGTTACAGGAAAGGAGAATATATTGGTGATCTCTTGCTCCATAGCAGTTTCGTTTGTTTGGCTCGCTTTGGCTTTTAATTGGAGGTCTTGGGTTGCTGAGGGCCAGCTGCACTTGAAAACTGAACAAGGAAAAAAAATCGGACCTTTGTTTTTATCAGAACTGAGAAGTATAGCTACCTTGGGCTGAACTTATAAAATTATTTATCACATTTGCTGTTCATGTCCCCTGATACAGCGATGGTTGATGTAGGAAATTCATAAGAAGCAATAATAGTTTTTGTTTCGCATTCAAACGCTCGTTTCAGTTAAGCCAATTACGGTCCATAAAGGCGATTAATGACCTCTTCATTTGTTTTGACTCTGGGGCTTCTTTGGTTTCTCAATCTCGTTGCGGCCAGACGTTGATGAAACATAATGCAATCGTTCCGCCATTAACGTGAATTATTCATCATTGTCTGTTTACTTTGCCCATATTTGGTTTCAAAACAGTAACTTCTCATCTGGTTCTTACTTTCCAAACACAGATGAAACTTGTACTTCCAGTCGAAACCTGCAGACTGTTTTGTGCGTTCGGGAATTGAAGACAGGTCAGTCTCTGGGACTGCGCATTCAATTACTCTTTAATAATCTTCCCTGATTGATGGAAGTTTCGCTAATGGTTTCTCTTTGATTTGCTGTTTTGATTTTCCAAAAGGAAGAGTTTGATAAGAATTGATTTGCCATTGATGCTTAATTCAATGAGTCCAATTGCAGTGACCATGAGCTGATAATGTTGCTGCTTTATTGTATGCATGCTAGGAATGCCACTCCAAAACCAAAGCAGAGATATGATGACTGTTGGTTTGACTAATTTGAAACCTGAGGAATTGATGCGATGTTACCGATAGCCCTGTTTACCCTACAAATGTCAGAATTGAATCCTCATTTATTTTGAGGCTATTATTGGAATAAATCCTTCTCTTAAGTGACAAATAATCTTATCCACTTTAGTAATAATTCTTTTTTTTATTTTTGTTGGATAAACCTTGTGTTTTGTGTCCTAGCATGGGACGTAATAACAAACTGGTTATCTAGAAATCTGTTGCCATGGTTCTTTTCTATTTGCTTGGCGTGTTTATGTTAGTTGGTTTGCCAACTGGACTTGCATGGAACAGCAGATGTGATATTGTTCGTGGAATTTGAAATCATTTTAACTCCACAGGCATAGTCAGTTTTTTCCCTATAATTAACAGATACTATAGTGATATTCACTGTCATGCAATGATGTCTCTCATGAAAACATTCAATAATGTTTTATCATGTAAACACAGTCTGAAACTTTTCCTGGCACAAATTACCAAAAATAACAGGACGTGCCAGCATTACTATAAAAAGTTTGTAAAAATTATATCAAATAAAATCGAACAGTGGAAGTGACAATCTTTGCCATGCAATCAGTAGAACTGACTTTCCTGTTTTTCATCGTTAAGAAGTCCCTTGCTGTGATTCTAGAAACATAACCTGTAGACCAGTGAACAGACAGAATGTGCAGCAATTAGTAAATAAAAGAAACAACATACTCGGAAGTTTGTTGAATACATTTATAAATAATCCTCAGGGTACCATAATGGAAAATTTCGTGATTGTTGTATGTTACAAAAGTGTACTTAAATGTGTTGACTTGACTGGGAGTTGAAGTTACTCTTCCAGGTTACTTGATCTCTGGTCTGGAGATAGAGACATCAAGTCGACTGGAAACATTGTCTGAGTCTTACCCACTTGAAGAATGAGAAATTCAACTTATTACTGCAAATGTATGCAGTGTTTCAATTCCATTTCATCATCTGTCATCCCCTAGCTGGGTAACACAAAGTCTTGTGATTATACTAGTATGCCAAAGTCAACCAACAATGTGTTGACTTGAGTTGGATTAGAACTTACACCTTTTTATCATTGATCTTAGATCAGTGGGACTTTAAATCATGCTGCCATCGGCACATTTTTGGGTTGAGTTAATTTTTGTATGCAGCATAAGATGAATACGTCGACTGGACTCCGTGTTCCAACCTTACTCAAGGGCTTTATATCCCTCATTGTTTCTCTTGCTTGGTTCTGCCAAGGGTAGCTGGTACTGTGTGGCTTCACTTTGTTTGCATAATTTATTTAGAACTATGAATACCAGTCACCGAGAACCAATTATTCCTCATTTTACCTTAAGCTGTCAAACTGAACCATCTCCTGCTGATTTCCATTGTAATGTCATGAATTAACACCCACTCTATCCATATCTCTAGACTATGTTTAACATTTGGTATTTTCATTTTGTTTGTCAAAACTAATTCTACTCCCAGTAAGTTGGTAACATCATTTTGAAGTTTCAACTTGATTTGATTTGGAATTGTGTTTTTCTGGGCATGCAGTTGTGTAACTGATCAGTGAAGAATTTTCACTGGCAGCATATAATGTACAGCTGGAATTATTCACTTGCATTTATTTTGTTTTAACCTGTGGCTTGGCTAAACTTTATTTCATCAGGCCTGTTGTGGTCCTTTTATTCTCAAAGTATGGCTTGTGGTTTATTGTTTCTTTGGAAATCCAGAACAATTGCACCAGATAATGACCTTGCCAAGTTTGAAAAGGCAAACCTCTCAACAAAGGTGACAAAATAATATCTACGTGTAAAATGCCATGTTTGTAAAGACATGTTGATTTGTTTTTCTTTTGTATGCAAGTAAGATGCCCAATGTAGTATCGTTATTAAGTCAAACATGTTTTGAATTTTGTAGACAAAAATAAAACTACACGGGCTAGATAAGATCTGTGTGAATGAATAATCAATTAAACACCATTTTAAACTCAGTTCTATGGAAATAGGAGGCCAAATAAACATTTAACGAATGTTGCCGCCTTTAACCTTTTGATTATTGACCTTTACGGCTCAGAGGTTTCGTAAGTTTGTCTTACCTTGTCCTAGAGTTTGAACAGGAGGTATGAGGAAGAGATAAGGACGTACAATGAACGTTTTAAATGGGGGGGACGGGTTTTTGCAGCCTTTCGCTTCATTTAACAACCTGCTTAGCCAAGGGTGCAACCCCGATTTCTGAAAGGGAGGGCAAAGTAAAAAAAAGTTTTCCGCGCATATTGGATGAAAATTTTTCCTTCTAAGAGCTCTGAAAATGGTCTCAAAATGGATTTCCTGTTTGAGGCTTTTTCAAAATAGATAATAGTTTACTTGTAAAGACGTTTCTTTGAATTCTGAGCACAAATCTTGTTCATGTGGGAGCTCGGGGTACGTCAGAAGATCAGCGAACGTTCGTCAACCTCTGAGTATCAGAAAAAATTATTTCTGAACCCTAGTGGCTAGACCGGAATCGAACCCGCAACCTTCTGATGACCAGTGAAATCATCAGAAGGTTACGGGATTAAGCCGAGCTCGACGAACTTTCGTTGGTATTTAAAATTTTGTTCGGACTCGGAATTTACCTACCTGGTTGTACCGCTGTATCTAGCGTTCTTCACCAATCTAGCGTTTTTCACCAATCAACACAATAATTTTTCGGTATATTATTGGGCAGCGAAGGTTTTTCTCACCAGAATTCTGTTTTACCAACCTATTTACGAAACACTGGGATGTTGTCCCCCCCTACCCCTGCGTCGTTACTCCAGAAAGAGAAACTCTTTGCCACGCACATTTTGCCAATACAGGAGAAATGAAGAGAACTGACTATAAGACAAAAAAACCTTAAGGAGTACTTACGTATTTCCGACGACGTTTCAGGCGGTGTGACCTTCTTCAGGTCAGAGACGACATACCGTCTGAAACGTACGTGAAGCTAATGTTACTTACTGCGATTTTCCATCCAACTTGTGTCACGAACAAAAATTTGTCGTAAGTTGTGCGAAGATTTAAAACGTGTAACACCCTTTCTCCGACGACGAGCGAACGTTCGTCAATCATGTAATCTCAGAAGAACGATTTTTGACCCCTGGACGGGAATCTAACCCGTAACCTTTTGATGACCGGTGAGACGCTGTAACCATTGAGCTACCAAGACTAAGATGGTGAGCTAGGGTGCAGGTTCGTCATGTGCAGCCCAAGTGGAAGGCACAATATGATAATAATGATTGAAACATTGAATCCTGAACACGCAGATCTTGTTGATGTGGGAGCGTGGAGCATGTCAGGTTGCGCGTTCGATTCCCGTCTAGCGCTCAGAGAGAATTTTTCTGTATTCATGAGCTTGACGAACGTTCTCTGGTTGTCTGACGTATTCCGAGCTCCTACATCAACAAGGTTTGTGTATTCAGCATTCAAAGTAACACCCTTGTACAACTCATTTTTCAAAACTGCAAGTTTCACGAAGAAGTAGAATCAAGGTCAACTTTTGAAGCGCAACCGCAACAAATTTTGACAAGTTGCGTGGCTACTCTAGCATGTAACACCCTTCCGTGCAATTGCAAAAATTTTTTTCGCGACACAAGTTGCATGAAAACTCGCAACGTGTAACTTTAGCTTTAGTTCAGCTTAATAACCGGCAATCGTACATATATAAAAGTAGAGGGCTGCGTCGGCAGTTTTGAACAGCTTGTAGGTAATCCAAAGGGTTGGGAAACCGCCAGAACTTAAGAATAGAGAAACTGATGTTTTGAGCGAAGACCCTTCGTCGGAGTGAAGCGTGGGCCTTTACTCGAAACGTCAATTTCCCTACGCAGTATACCATATTTTGTGTTTTATCACACTAAATCTGCGATATATTTGTATTTTGCGCGCTAGAGCGCGATGTGCTGATGGCAACTATTACGTCACAACCGAGTGTTTCCGATCGTGAAATGGTCGCACATTTTTTTGTTGATGGCTCCTGATACTTCCATTTAAAACGACCGTATCTCCTAAACTAAGCATCGGATGAGTCTCAAACTTTAGCAAGTACAATATTTTGATCTACATATCATTATAGTACTAAAAGTAGAAACTCGAATTTTTCGTTGCATGTGACCTTTAAGTTCTGGCAGTCTCCCAACCCTCTTGATTATCTACAATTTGTGTATATATACGTACAATCGCCGCTTAATCCTTTAATGAAGGCCTTTTTTCTTTTTTTTCCTGTTTTTGTTTCTACTTTGTTCTTTCATTTGTTCTTTTGTTGTTGTGTTCTTTTGTTTTTTTTCTTTTTGTTTTTTTTTCTTGTTTGTTTTCGGGCGTTGATGGGTTTCAAAATCTACGAGTTAAGGGGTTGAGTATTTTTTTTTTTAACTTTTAGTGAGTTCTTTCATTTCCTCTCGTTCATAATCACATTGAATTTTTAGAGAACTTTGCACATTTTCCAAGTACATCCTAATAATATATTCTTTATGCATGAAACTTGATATGAGGCGGCACCAGATGGGGGAAGGCATGCTACAGCCCCCCGTATCATGGAAAGTTTAGCTTCCCACCCTAATTTGGGAAATACCGTATCATAATTTGTCCAAAAGCGGGCTTTCGAAAAGTTCTAACTTCAATTTGCTGTTGGTAGAGATACTTTTGAAAAATCTATGGCCAGAATGCCCACAATGGCCTTCTGACCACTTTCAATTTTTAAAATTTCCCACAGTTCCACGTAGTTCAGATCCATGTTAAGGACTTCCGCCCGTCCGTCAGGGAATCTCTGGCGTAATCCCAGAAACAAGATGGCATATTCTTTAAATCATATTTTCTCTTTTATCCTTTAATTGATCCTTTGATCCTATCCTCCTTTTTTTCCTTTTATATAGACCACAAAACATATCAACCACGGCAGTAAAATTGAGCCGATGATTAGAGTTTTATCATGAACATCTTATAACTTATTCTTCATACCTCCTCTCAACCTACTTGACTATTTGCCATTTTTGTTGTGTTAAAGAAACTGGAACTGTGCTAAACATAATGTTTGAAACACAGGTGTCCAATCCATCTGTTCTGGAAGTGCCATCTTCATTTCAGTAATGCCTTAGCATTTTCTTTGAAATCATTCTGTTTCTCTGTTGTCATGTGGCAAGCATCTCACAAGTCGACCAGACATAAGTGTTCTTAAAAATACTCTCTTACGGTTTTGGTATATTAAGATTAATAAAAGCATTTACTCTTGATTACATCTGCGAGAAAATTGTTGGAGGGAAACTTTGAGTGCAAACAGTGGGTGTGAAATGACCAAGTTCGCTATTGGTTTGGTGGCAAGTTGCTACTTGGAAGGCCTTCGACTGAAACGCTAGAATTTTCTGTTCTCATTTTTGACTGACCCTCCACCTTTACTTTAGCTTTTGAGACATCGTTTAACACAGCCCAAACATCATTCTACTTTTATGGCATTTTACTGCAAAAATGGGCTACTTTAAGGCCTGCAAATGGGAACTAAATTCAACGTCTTGAGAATGGGCATTCGTGTTAGTAAACCGTAGAATATCTCGCCATTCCTTACATGTAATATCTAATACATAGTGTCGTACTTTGGAAGAGATAAAAGAGGTATCGAATTCTTTCTGTTTAACACTGGTTGTAATTTTTATGTTTTACGGATGTGCTGTATTGTTCTCATCTGAGTACCCTGTTGTGTTTCTTGGCTACCCACTGTTCACTACCGTCTCCCATGGCATGTTGATACCACCTAGTGTCAAGTTGTGATGTTTAAATATTGGCATGGACTGATTGAAGTAATTGTCAGACGTGATCATCGATACCGATTACATTCGTGTTTAGAATACTTATCGTTGCAATGCTTTCATCATGTTGGCCTGGTTCAGCTAATTTCTTAACGCTTCCCGCGTGAACAAGGTGACAGCTTTTCCAGTGTAAACATCCTACACATGGAAGTATTCACAAGTAATGAAATAAATTGCTAAACTTGATCAGACATTAGTTAGTGTAGAACATGAAGCTGGCAAACTCTAGACTTTATCATAATTTGTCTGGTCAGCCATTAACTATTTTTAGCTGGCTGTTGTTCGCATAATCCAATGTGCTGTTATGCAGAAAACGTTATCGAGAGTTGCCTTACAATTCATTGATCTGGTATAAGCGATCAGAGAGTCTGTTCGAATTTCTCTTATTCAACTATGGTCGATATTTCGTACGTGTAATATAAATTTACCAACCATTAAGCTATTTTTGTTTTGTTCTTAATATGCAATTGAAATAACACGAACAGATGGTCCTGATTAGATGTTATTCGAGGTCACCTTTTCCCGGCGAACTTAGGACGCAATTGACATTGATTTGGTTTGCACTCGAAGGGAAGTGTCAAGTTCCTTATTTCTAGCATGGTGAATAAGATGAGGTGAACGGTCGGAGTAGCAAATATGTCTCTGATTGATTAACAATATTCTGTGGAAAGTCTTGAGATGTAAATTTCTTTAACTCCTTCCCTGCCACGGAGGACTTTCATCATTTTACTCTGGCTAACGGCAGACGAATTTACTCAGAGAAGTTTGGATTGTATAACATCGTAAATAGTTGATAGTCTGCCCGTATTGATCTGGTGAGCTTCTGTAAATATTCGTTATGAAAGCGTTGCTATGCACTCATCTTTCTTGGCTGTACTTAAGAATGGCGATATCTTGATATTTAATTATTAATGCCGGTATACTGTTGCACAGAGAAAAGTCCAAATATGAATATTCGTCAAACGCCTTTTGTTTCCTAGTGAGGTGATTTAAGTAATTAATAGCTCGGAAGCTAATGTTTCGTACGGGTACTTGTGTAAAGTGATCCGACATACACGTCAGCCAATTAACCCTTTAGCCAGGCTTTTCAAAAGTACCACTTATACCATCTATTCAAAATCCTTTTCAAAATCTAATCAATTTATATGTGAAAATATTCGATTTTGATATGTGAAATGAAAATTTTCACGTGTGAAAAGTGTATCAATTTCACATGTTTTTCATTTGTGAAGTGATCATAACGTCTGAAATTCTCGTAAGGGATGATTGCTACGCGATGGCTTTACTACTTTTCAAAACAAATCACCAAGTCAATGCACGAACTTTCAAACTTGTGAGATCAGAAAAGTTTTCTGGTGATCCCTTGGGCTCCATATTTCGAATGATCGGAAAAGAATTAACAGACAATTAGACTGTTGAAACGTATTCACCCACCATTTCTTTGGTAACCATTCTGCAGATATAGTAATATGTGCACTAGATACGACTTACTCTCTAGATTAGCGATTCCGACTTCGTACGGTGGACCTCTGACCCGTTGGAAAGATTATAGGATTTGTCTTTACTGCAAATGGTAGACGTGAAATTACACCGTTACCGTGATTTGGGCCTAGTTTGCCGTGTCTTCGTGAAAGTGAGAAGTTTCACGTTTGTCATCAACTCGACAACTCTTTTCTATTTTTTTAAACGAATATTTTAATGGATCGAGAAAACATTGCATCGTTTAAAGCGTGACAAATACTGCATCTTGCGATAGGGCAAGCATAATCATGACAAGACTGGTAACTTCAAGCAATCTTAGAAGTATCTAAATGGCACAGCACACAGTTTCAGAGCTTTTTTGGCTTGAATAGTCTTTCAGGTTTCCAAAGGAGAATTTTGATACGTTCTCTTGCAACTTCAAAGCTTGTGGCGAAGTTAGGTGAACCTATGCACGAAACATTTCATATATTCACGGCACGCAAAAAACGGATGTCGGAAGTTGTCCGTTTCCCGTAAATGATAATCTATAGCATTCTAACTTCCTATAAATTCAAACTTTAAGCCAATACTTGTTCACGGAATAAAAAGAGAAAAAAAGAGCTCAATATTGATTTAAAAAATTGGTAAACAATATTAAAAAAAAAAAATGTTAAGGCTATTTTTGTGGTTAAGCATAGGCCAACATTAATTTCATCTTCTCTGTCGCACATTTAATTAAATTCGACAAAATTCACCTCAGTGAAATTACTGAATTTTCATATCACGGAGTTGTTTAATAATTTGTTCAAAATATCGTATCTGTCGTTTAAGTGCGTTTATACATTGCTATATACACCATCACCATGATGAAATATCGAATTGAATGCACAAATTATGAACCAGTTTCGGTTGTAATGATTTTTGTAGTTGTTGTATTATTATTCTTTGGACAAAATTTTTTCCACAGAAATACACCGCCTGGATAAACGGAATGTAAAAGTGTTGGAGTATTTTAAGGGCAGTTTATGCGATAAAACTGCATATTTTTATCTTGGATGGGACATTCGCACTAGCGGTAAAACTGATATTTTAATCCTTTGAAGGTTTGCTTGGTGATAATATTGTAACTATCTCGAATGTGTGAAACAAAGGCTCTGATGGAGCCCTAAGTCAACTGATCGAAAGCTTAGCGACAAAATAAAACGTGTTGTTCCACCAACTTGATACAGTTGTTAACTGATATTTTATGGCATGTGAGAATAATCCATTTACAATTCCGCCACATTTCAGACTGAGAAAAATCTATTACTTGTAAATGTTTGGTGCGTTGGTCCTTGGATACGCGAAGCTCTTGACAGCAGACGTGCCAATATATTACGAAAAATCGTAGTCATGGGCAGGGTTCATTCAAAATTGCTTTGGACTGAGTTAATTGAAAAAAGAGATGCATTTGAAACTTTGAACTGGTCAAGGAACAGCAGACACATGTATGCTTCTCATCCACTGGTGTGAAAACTTCATATGATTAACCTACTCTGCGAACGTTTGCTGGAAAAGCTGAGTGGACTCGAGCGGGATTCGAACTCGATTCTACTCAATTTTTCGAGAATACTTTTACTGTGTTGGTTAATCATGACATTCTTTCATAATTTCCACTGGTCCGCATGTCCAGCTTGTCTGTTGTGTTGGTACTTGATACTGATTTTAAAAGTTTCTTATATTCTGGGAGGGAATTTTAAGTGCTTGGGAGAGTGGAATCTTTAACGCCGCTCCATCTTTTGGATGAAACTCCGAACACTTTCGGGAAAGCTAAACACGCTGGAGACCTTCCAGGATTGGTTTAAGAGGAAATCCCACTCATACTCCGAGTTAGAATCGTTGCTTGCCCCATTTTTTCCCAGTCATTACTAGTCACTTAGCTACCGGTCATAAGAATTTTCTGGGTACCGCAAGGAGTCGAACTCTTTACTTTCATTTCGCTAAGGAGATGCCTTAACTAGTTAGAAACAACCGGCATTTGACGCCCAGGGGGAGTGGTCGCGCGAAATCCAGGTAACCTGTACGTCGGCTAGGGCCTGTCGAATAGATGTATTTCTGGACCCGGTTGTATAAAACTCTTAATCACGTCTAAGTCAGCCGTCGGGTGATTAAAACGTAGTTAAATTCTGACCCTCTGATCTTGATTGGCTAAAACTAAGGACTAATCATGATTAAAGTTAATCGCCTTTTTATGCATCTGGCCCCAGGTCTTTTGCCATCAGAAACAAACCTAGACACACTACGGGCCTTTCAATATTGGTTTAATTGGAAATCCTTCATATACGCCAACGTAGAAATTTGGCGTTGTTGAAAAATGGGGTTGTGAGCTTAAATATAAAATTAAAGAAAATATTAAATTACAAAACAGTTGTAAAGATCTCTATACAATTTCAAATTATGAACAAGAGTGCATTAAACCGGACTATTTGATAATGTCCCATTTTTCCAAAAATTCCGGAATTTCTCTGGGTCACTGATCAGCCTCGTGTTGTTACTTAATAAGTTCCGCAATGTTATAGCTTTATAAGATGAAGAGTATTTAACCATGTCAGTCTTAGGTTCTGGGAGCGTTAGGGTCATTTTTCGTGGTAGGTTGTATTGTAACGAGTTCCTAATAAATACTGATGATAAAGGTGTCGGCAAATGACCATAATACCCTTTGTGAGCGAACATGAACAGCTTGTCTTTGTACATGGCTTCCAGTGATCTCGAGCTTATCTTGGCCATGACTTCTTTGCTTGGCGTGGACCAGTCTAAATTAAAAATTATTTTAACAGCTCTAACGTCCAATGCTTCTAAATGAGAAAATTTGGTTTTCTCAAAACCAACCGGGTGTTAATGCTCAAGGGATTGTTGTGGCACGCCTGGATAGCCTTTCGTCAGCTAAGTCCCGTTGATTAAATGTATTTTGTGCCTGCCCCTAGGATAGTTATAAGAGAAAACTTGAACATTGCGCAAACCTTCAAAGAGTGGTTTTAAGAGGAAATACTTCTTATACACCTACGCATAAATGTTGCTTGTCCAATTTTTGGCGAACCATGGCGTGTCACTTAGCTACCACTCGTAAGAATGTTCTGCGTTGCGTATCAGGCTCGAACTCGAAACGTTCATGTCACAAGAATGTTCCCGCCATTGGCGAGTAAAATCTCAAGCCAGAGTAAGGTAACCCAAGGCTCGTTCTCCAGGTAGAAATAGTTCACTGAGATAGTGGCAACCTTTTCACAGCTGGATAACTGCCACCAAGCAACACTAATTCTGTAAAAATAAAAACAAGTTCAGAAGAAGTTTATCTTGTAAATTTAAAATTCGAGTTGAATAACAAGACAAAAGCTGAATGTACGTGATATTTCGAGTTTATTTCAAACTCGTAGTGAAACCTGTACTAAAATTATACAAGCAAGCCATTGATGATGTCATAATCGCTAAGCATTATAAATGGGGTTATGGCTTGCTTGAAAATTTTGTATAGTTTTGACAACGAGTTTGAAATAGACTAGAAATATCAACTTTCATCTTTTTATTCAACTCGGATCTTGTGTTTACAAGATCTTCTCTGGATTTTTTTTTTAATTTTTAAAATTTTCGGCTGTAATGGATTATAAAACTAATTCTGTTAAAAATTTTGTTTTAGTGAGTTTTATAGTCATTGTAAGATCTTGATTAATTCTTCTTCTTCATCTTCTTCTTTCTCCTTCTTTTTTTCTTTTTCTTCTTTCTTTTCCTTCTTTCTTCTTTTTCTTTCTTCTTCTTCCTTTCTTCTTTTTCTTCTTTTTTCTTCATCTTGTTCTTTCTCTTCTTTTTCATCTTCTTCTTCATCTTTTTTGTCCTCTTCTTTCTTCTTCTTCCTCTTCTACATTTTCTTCTTTTTTCTTCTTTCTTCTTTTTCCTCTTTTGCTTTTTCTTCCTTTTTCTTCATTTTTTCTTCTTTGTCTTTTTTTTCTTCTTCTTCATCTTTTTTATCTTCTTTTTCCTCTTCTGCTTTTTCTTCTTTTTTTCTTCTTATTCTTTCTTCTTTTTCCTCTTTTCCTTTTCTTCCTTTTTTCTTCATTTTTTCTTCTTCTTTTTTTCTTCTCCTTCTTCTTCTTTCTTCTTTTTCCTCTTCTTCGTTTTCTTCTTCTTCTTTTTCTTCTTTTTCTTCATTATTCTTATTATTTTGAATATCAAGATGAAAAACAGACCAACTATTATTAATTTTGTAAGAATCGACAGAGCCTACAATATTACTACCATTATTATCATCATCATCACTGTAATTACCGTCATTGGAGTTGTTGTCATTGCCGTTATCCTTACAGTTATTAGAAAACAAAATAGTCGTTTAAAGACGAAAGTGAAGACTTAAAGTAAATTCCCAACGAAAAGTAAAAATATACTGTCTACATCACAATTTTGAACCAGGAAATACGTTTTAACAGTGGTAAAATGTGACGACAAGCCAGAAGCAGCCAACGTGATCATTATTCATAGCTCTAGACATTGCTTCAATGCTTCATGAAAGAAATATCTAGTGAAGTCTGTGTTTGGATTATCTGTGTTTGGACATTCCTGTCCAGACACAGGTGTTAGCCAATCAGACCTCGCGTATGAATGTTATTTTACGAAATGGCTTGATTCGTTTGTTTTAACGATTCAGGGTGATAAAGGATTATTTGAAATTAAACAGCATTATGAAGCCAATCCGGTGCCTATCCAAGATGAATATTTTTACCCCGGTAACTTGACCTTGAATGTTAAACGTGGCGGCTTTCTTGTAACTTTGTTTACAAACCATAGAGGAGAGACTTTACCTTAAAAGCAGAAAAAAGACAGCACGTTGTCACTTATGGAAATAAGATAAAAACTTCATTCCCTTTACTTACTGTTCTCGACCGATTTTTAAAACGTTGGTGATCCTATGTTCATGAAAGCAAAATCAGTCTTTTCTCAGAGTCGTAATTATCTTTAAGGAACTTTCAGTCTTGTGATTATTTCCTGTACATTAATACTAGATTGCCCAAAGGTCTGACCTGAGATATTTACACGTCAGCAACTTCTTCAAGTACTTGTGCGTTGACTGAAAAACTGCCCTGAAATAGAACAAGAAATGGGAAGAAATATTCTTGAGCCTATTTTCGATAAAGACTACAGCAGTATTTAGACGAGTGTCCTTCAAGACTAATGTATAAATGTGTAAATTTGACCAGACGCAAAAAAGTCATTTCCAGGACCACGAGAGAAGCTAGGAGCACTTACACTGCAATTGTATACCCTGTGAAAATGGCGTTTTTCTATGTGTACGTGTGTGTTTGCGAGATATGAATTATATACATGTACTGAACTAATGCTTGCTCCATATATGGGTATCGGACAAGCGTGCGTCGTACAGAATGCGAATGAAGACACGGAGTTTATCACTCCACCGCTAAAGGTATTTTTCAACGAATAACAAACATACTATGATCTAATAAGTAACAACCTGAATAAGCCACAAAAAAACAAGATATCACAAATATGTTAAATCAGTCTAATAAACCCTGTGTAGAACAAAGGCGTTCAAACTTATTGACACCCACAATGTACATTCACTTGCCTTCTCGCGTGAACTAGAAAACTCCCGCGAAGTATTGGCACGAGGCATGGCGACTGCCTGGCAGCTGAACTGAACAAATAGGTCTTTTCATTCCCCTCTCGGGGGAACTAAACTTTAGATCCATTAGAAATGTGTGGCTCGTTTTGGAACTCCGCTACAGTAAACTCACAGCCATGTTACAAGCCATCTGATGCGAATACTATTTTTGATTTTGGTCTTAAGACTTAAGGTATATTGTGAAAACATTTGTTATCTTAATCGTGCTAAAACCGAAGGGAACCACGATGATCATAAAAATATGAAGGACAGGGACGTCAGAAGTAGGGGCAGTCTCCCTCCAGTATCAAGTAATGGAGGTTATCCCCTTCATGATTGTGGCACAATCAGCTCAAAAACACGACTTTTCATCATGTGAGTAATGAAACGAGATGGGTATATGTAGCGATGTAATTGTAAATTGAACCAAAATTAACTTTTGGACAGAAAAATCTGAGTTGCTAACAATCCTGTAAGAAACAGATTTTCGGCAGAACTCATTTTTTGAGCAGCATGAATTGTGTAATTTTCCAAATCTGATTTCAAATTGGTTCCGGACCGCTTGAGGGGGGAAATATTAGACGACGTCTCTGAAAGGGCAAAAGTAGGAAAAACAAATTACTCCAAAAATATCTCAGTCGTTTATTAGATTTTTATTCCTATTCGGAGAAACAAGATGGTCTACTCCTGATTTATAGGGCGAGATTAATCCGAAGGTAAACATTTAAGACCTCAGAGATGAGTCTTTTCAGAAAGCTGAAAATAAAGCAAGAATGGGTTTATTCTGCCCGTAGCTCACCATCCAGTTTAACGCCGATTAAGTCGATCATCATTTTATTAATTTTGAATACTCGCGACTTATAGTTGACTTTACCAAGCTTACTATCCGGTTGATTAACAGTCTTGATCCTCCTCAACCACATCCTGGCTTTAAAAACTATGCTTAAAACATAAACAAATTTTAAGAGTTATGCCTTCCTCCAGGTTTTACAGTCCTAATCTGCTTTTATACCGTAGTTTTATAAGCTCTCCTAGTTAAATTGAATGCTTCAGGGTGAAATTCTGATCTTTTAGCTCACCAGGAACTTTTTGCGACGAAATACCAAATTAATCTTCATTTTTAGCCCGATTTCCGCGTTCTCATCCAATATCTTCGTCGTTAATTCTCTGTTGCTGGATATGAACCAGTTATTCGGATAGTGTCATCCGACTTACAAACACTCAAAGATCGCAGATATGTCTGTATAGGACATATGAATATTTCATCACTTAGCCTTTTCCCAATCATTTACCGTTTTGACAAAATCAGTCTCGACGTTATGTCTACCCTGAGATGAAGCGTGAAGCCCACTTGTTGGTTGTTTTTGCTACTGTTGGTGCTTCTGATGATGATGATGCTGCCGTGGTAGTGTATATGGTTTGTGGAGGGCACTTTTATTTCTTCTTCTAAAACTCATCAACAATTCATGAGGAAAATTCAAAAGAAATTAAGGTTTAATCAATGTCTGT
>JBAHVQ010000095.1:86483-132547 GCA_036872915.1 Nanipora kamurai
TCCCGTCTGGAACTCAGAGTTTTTCTGAGTCCTTGGCGTTCCACAGTTTGATCAGCAAAAATTTCCTAAGACTTTATCTCGACCTGTTAGGCATATAAATTTCGTAGTTGATGTCGCTAACCAAATCAAAAAGCGTGTATTTTGTTGCTTGCTTATCCAATAAGAGACTGAGCAAAGACAAATTCGTGAAAACATTTCCTGGATTCTGTTATTCACGGAATTAAAAGTGGAAGAAAAACACATTGTATGTAGCGGAAGAAAGGTTAAGAAATCAGATAACTCACTCAGTAATTACATTTAAACTTACATTTACAGTAACTGCGAGGTATTCTCTGATGAACTCGTATTAATCCATTAATCCTTGTACGCGAAGATGTAAAATGAATTTCAACTTTGTGCCTTGAGTTAGTTCTGGATATAATTGATAGGTTTTGGACGTAGAAGTAAATACAGATGTGTACATGTGATGGAACGATATTGGTATACTAAACAGCTAGATTTACGTAACATTAAATAGGTTCGTAACTATGACGACACTTCCGCTAATATGCCAAGCATTTCTTGTGCGGACGAAGTGCCACAACATAACCCTCCTAAAGGTAGAATTTGTCCAAATCTACTCTGGGGTGAGAGACAAAAGACATTCTGCCAGCAGAAACCACAAGAACTGAAAATCAGATAAGTGCAAAATCGCACAGATTGAAACGACTTCATGTGATCTAATGTTACACCATAGTTCGTGTAATTATATTCCTTTTATGATATGGCAAGGTGCATTTTTCAACGCAACGTTAGTTTCGCATTTCCAGAACCTTGGAATGAGGAACAGTAAGGCTGTGTGAACGTTGTGCCTCAACGTAAGTTACAAATTGCATCATTGCGGTTTATCTTTTTTTACCTCATTGGTAAATTTCAAAAACCCACCAGTGTTTGCACGAGAAAAAATTGGCATATTTTAAAAGGAATACTCGATTAATGTGAGTATGCCATATTCGGTCCCTGAGTTATCTCCACATGATGGAGATAACTCAGGTAGGAAGCATCTTACATCACTCAATCTGGACAACTTTGTCTCTCCCTAAATTGTTCATGTACGAACACTATCATTGACATTCGTTCAAGACACTAGATAATGAAAGTATTGAGCGGTTAGTTAACAATGCTTTGGGAAACGTCTTGTAAAATTTGAAAGAATACTCAGAGCCGGTTGAACGAAGTCTAGATCTCCTATTTGGTGAACACGTGTTAGCAAGTAAGCAACGCCATCCAAACTTTCAACAATCGAACCAAAATGTTGTTTACCGATTAGAGCTTTCCGAAGGATAACTTGATATTCAGCGGATAAAACTCAAATTCAATTGTTGAAAGCATGAATAAAATTGTTCACTTGCTCGCACTTGTCCATCGACTAAGCTATCAGAACTTAATACGACCGACCTGTGCATACCTGAGTCAACCTTGAGCTGTCTAATGCGAAACAACGGCGATGGAAGATAGTTTTATTTGGGGGGCTATGACCTTCAAGTTAGTTCCGGAGGCATTCCCCCCTAGTTAGATAGTTAGCAGCAAAGATAGTTTAATTCGGCGAGCTGAAAACTTTTAGGAGGTCCGGGTGCATCCACGCCGGAAAACGTAATAATCTAAAGTCTCAAAAACAGTATTTTTTGTATTCTTCGCCCTCAGAATGCAGGAAATGTGCGTTAGATGCCGCGATCTTAGGCCTGAAGTCATCATAACTTACCGACAGCAGGGACAAAGTACTCGTTTACACATTTTTCAGGATTTAGCTTCCCAGTCCCCCTGTTTCTCAGCCCAGGCAATGACAGCTGCTTACTTTTTCAGTTAATCCTTAAGACATCTCAACAGAGCTTGTGACCAAAGGTAGCTGTTTCCGTGAAAGGTCATCAGAATGGCATGACCGTGTAATATTTAGTTCTAGTACAACACAGCGAACGCAAATTAGGTATATTACAGTGATATGAATTTATATCCCTATGGCAATCGGGGTTGTAAATAAAGATTATGTGACCCAGCATGCAATGCACTATTATGCTTACAACCTCCTTTCACCAACCCCGGGTTGCATGTAAAGCACAACTTATCGAGGAAGCTTGATGGCACCTCGTTAAATATTATTCACATCTAGAGGATATGTAACCTAGGACATATGAAATTATTACATTAATATACACATATAAAGATGTACTTATGTTGATACACATTGCACCAAACTGTAATATCGTCGGGTTCAGAGGTTTATTTTATGAAGAAGACGGTGTTCGTTTTTCGGCAAGGCACTGAACCCACACAAAATTAGTTTAAACTGTTGATTACGTCAGTGGTCTGAAGTAGTACTTTCACAGTCAGGTAATCATTTTGAGGAGAACAATTACAATGTTTGTGAAAGGCAATCTCTGGAAGAAACAGTTTCTGTTTCAGTAAATAACGAGTAAATCGAAAAAAAAATCGCCAATATTCTATCTGTTTAAACTCTCATGTCACCATCATACATACGGTTACTGCCAAAATAATTCTAACGCTTCAGTTGCAGAAAGACTAGTGGCCTTTCCAATTTAAGTGACAATGTCTTCTTCATACGATCATGTCCCCGAACTCTCGCTATGCTTACGTAAACGTCCCAGAAATATCCTATTCCTTCCAGTAAATACACCTCGTGCTGGAGTCCTGTTTTCATTATTACGGTACGATAGGTTTTTAGTGCAAGAATTGGAAAGTTTGTTGTGTTTACGAACAGCCTCAAAAAAACCCAATTAGTTGTTTGCAAACCCAATTAGTTCGGAGTGCATTCAGTACGCTTGACACTCCATTCTCCAAATCCAACTTACCAAGACGGTTATTTTAACAAACTACAAAGAGGTGGCCGTAAACTGTTATTTAATGCTCACTGACTGGTAGAAATGGTTACGCTTGAATCATTACCTTCGTGCCGTAATAGTATGAACAGAGTGTAATATCAATTTAAATTAGGATCAACTAGTGTATTAGTTGAAGGAATGGAATAGATAATGTTGCATTTAAGAAATGTTGTAGTTTTAGTCGATACTATCTTATGGAGTCGTTTATTAAAATGTGAAAAGGTTTTTGTGCGTCTTCTTCGCTACCTTCTGGTTGGTTTAAAATGTTTTTGATTTGCTGCATACTACACTTATTTACTTTACTTTTTCTGCATAGGAACTAATATGTAAAGGACGAGTTGAAGTGTTTCGTCAGGGTATCCAAACACGGGAAAGCATAAGTGTTTTTATTGTTTCCGAGTGTTTGGATACCCTCATAACACGAAAAACGAGTTCTTTACATTGCTTCTCAAACGAATACGTTCTGAAGTAGATATTTGAGACAATCTTAAGAAAATTTAACTCTCGCTTTCTGTTCAGTATGAGTTTGATAACATTGCTCGAATACATCTGCACTTTACATAATTGCAAACTCAATCTACAGAGCGTAGAGAGTGTAGGTGTTTGCAAGCTTGGATATAAACAACGAAAGGCTCGTTCATCAAGCTTTATGAAAACTCAGAATATGAAAACCTTTTCTGAGTTTTCATAAAGCTTGAAGAACGAGCCTTTCGTTACACATGCACTTTGATATCAAAACACGTCGCACCATTTACCCTTTTGCCTTTAGTGAAACAGCGTGGAAGGTATTTTGTGGTGTAAATTTAGCTAATTTTAAATCAACACGATGTTGCTCCTCTATCTCACCAAAGCTTTAACAATTGAAACTTCTACGATGAACCAATTTTTAAAGTGAATCTCGCACCTGTCAGAAATTTTGCCAGCTGGATCACGGTAACTCAAGTTCACTGCTCGGAAGTCGTGGTACTGACTCATCACAAATTACCGAGGGAAAATAACAGACGATTTCATGTTTTTTTCTTCTGAGAAAGGGTTTGTGCCGTATGTTAACCATTTTTTTCTTAAATACGTTTATGTAAGATTAAGTTGGTTTTTTTGTTTAACGTTGCCTTAGTAAAGTCACAACTTTAGCTTGCATTACAACCTGTAAATTGAAAACGTATTAGTCATTGCGATTTATAAATCACAATACTTACGATTTACAATTATCTCCGGCAATAGTCATTGCGATTTATTAACTCACAAGTGTTTGTGGTTGGCTCGACTGATTAAATCGCCAGTGGTCGTCAGTGCGATTTTGAATCGGACGTTTTGTAGTAATTGCGATTTGTTAGATCGCAAGTACAGTAGTTGTCATTGAGACTTATGAATCGCCTTTACCATTGTTCTTAAACCACTCTTAAACGCGCGTGATTAGACACCTGGGAATTTATTGAAATTGTATTTACATTTAAGCATTTTAAAACGTTTTGGCTTCGTCCAAATATTTTAACGCCCTAGTCAAGCAAAACGAGTAAATGCGTTTTGCACTGCGGTTACATTCGATGTTAAGGTAAATTGTGTTACAACAAATACTCGTTGTTCTGTAGTCAATTGAACCATTATTGTTAGTACAACTGATCGTATGATTTACTTGTAATTTGACTTTTATGGTAATAGGAGTTATTTTAAATTCCAGAAGCAGAAGTTTATGCATCTGTGGGTTTAGCATAGTGCTCAGGCATTCAAATTATAACAATAGGATAATTTCTATTGTGTCACTTTTTTTTGGGACACCCTGTATATTCCGAGTCATTCTTACGGCGGATAAATCCGAGGTATTTGGTAATTACCATTTATTAAATCACAAGTAATTGTCATTAGACTTTATTAACTCACGAGTTCATTATTAATTTCGGCTTATTGAATCACAAGTACTTGCCATTGCGATTTAGTAAATCCCAAGTGATTTGATAATTACAGTTTACTAAATCTCAAGTAATTGACATCAAGATTTATCATTAAACAGCAAATATTTTGGTAATTACGGTTTACTAATTCTCAAGTAATTGACATGGCGAGTTATTCAATCGAAATTATTTTCGTAATTGCAATATATTTAAATTGCAAATGCATCTTTTTCCTTTAACCGAAATGGAAAGTTCATTTCAGTTTTCATTCGATCACAGCTAACGTATCTTCATTTTGTTAAAATGTATGTTTATCAGGAACGAGTAACCGTATGCGACAATTTTATCGTATTAACCCTTTCATGCCTGAATATCTACCTGCTAAAAGTAATTCATGCATAATTTGGTTGGAAGTTATTGAAGGTCAAGTAGGCTGCTACTGTAATTTTAAACAGAGGACTGGTGACTAAATCTGGCGTGGCACGCTTGCGTAGATTGTGAACTTGTCGAATCGTTATTCTGTCGTGATCGAACCGTTTGCGCGAATACAAAGGTTGTATTTTTGGATGTTTATTTCGGTGAATTTCCTTAAAACTAGGTAAATAAAGCAAACAGATCAAGTGCAACAACATCTAATTTTCAAAATTTTTAATTAAACAGATTTTTTTTGAAATCTCCAAATCCTATTGCAAAAAATCTGCATTGTGCAGATTAGTCTTGGACGTCTTTACGTTTGTGATCTCCGGCAAATGGCTGAGTTGATATCATTTGTGAATTTTCTATGGCAACTGGCCATTAGCGTTTGGCTTTTTACCTTTGCTGTTTCCCTTTGCTTTTCTTTCCAAGACAAAAAGCTTTTTCTTTTGTAATATTCTTTTAAACCTGGACGTTTGCCTGAACATTTGACCTGTACTCTCTGATATGTTAGATCAATGGCCGGAGTCTCATTATCGAAGCTTTCTCGGCGCTCAAATGCAAATTGCAGCTTTGTTACGTTGTGATGAGCTCTCAACTTGAAAATATGCGCTTTGCAAATTTTACTAAAGCTTTTAAATTCATGTTCCTAAGGGAGTTTGTGTCTGTCGACGATTCACATTTTTCACGATTAATTAGCTTCGTTAAATGGACTAAACGCTTCAGCTATCATTCATTTGTGCAATATTCAAATTTCTTGCTGGGCTTATTCAGAAAGCATCTGAAGCAATTTTATTTTAATTTCATGCTGAGGGGAATGAGGTATGCGAAACGTTTTGTGTAAAAGTGTGAAAAAACATGGGAAGAGACTGGAAGATATGCACGTGCCGTTATAGAGGTTTTGCTGACGCTGATTTCATCAAATAAATGTTCCCTGTCGAGAATTTGAACAAGAAGGAGAATGACTGATTCACAGCGACTCTTATGAGTACTACACTTGAGTACTTTGCACCGGAGTCTAACGTCTTTGAAGAGTTTCCGAACGTTTTCAAGTTCTGCAATACGGTAACACTTGAATACACTCATTTTTTGTTTCTTCAGTTCTCTAGTTTGTTTATTCTCCTTTCATTGAGCACATGTGAATCACATCCAGTTCTTTTAAGAACTTAGCAGGATGCTTGTTAATTTGATAGCTGTAAGAATTTGGTTCAAGGACTAACAGTTCGAATATCGATCATTTTATGTGGTATTTCATACGATAAATTCTTCTTTTGAGCTAGGTCAACAGGTGTGACTACATACATTTTCTCTGTCAGTTTACGGAAGAATATATATTCTCTCTCATACGCTGACCATTGTCAAATAACGCCGAAACCTAATCAAATTGCGGGCAATCAAATCACAGAAATACGCAGGATTTCGGCCCGCTTGCGATTAGTAAAAATACAAATAACCTTATCCTAATCTTGCTTCAGATTCATTTTTTGGGGTTTTTTTTTTATTTTTGTCGTCGTTTGTTTGTTTTTGTTACGGTTTTATTTGGTTTTAAAAATATTTTCAAGTTTAACTTTTGTTAGGATGAAAATGATTGCAGAATGAAGTTACCATACGTTGGTTTGGTTGCCGCTTTTTTTCTAGGAAGGCTCGAAGGTAAGGAATTAAGATCATCTACTTTTAAACTTATTCGTGCTCTTCTGATTCTTATTCCACAATGATAAAGACCGTTGTCCAGCTGAACTGAGCTCGTAATTTTCAACAAACGCGTGAGACGGAATTTCTTGAGGTGAAGGTTTATACCATTGAGCTGAATATTGCTGGTCATTTACCAAAGTTTTTCATAGAATCGACTCATTATAAAACCTTGCAAAGCAATCTCATCTCGTTTCTTAGGATGTTGAATTTACCTAGTAATGCCACGATAACAGAGCTTTTCATGCTCAAAATTTTCTTCCACGTGATTTGAAAGAAGAGGGCGGAGAATAGGTGATGTGCAACCAATCCCTCGAGATTCAAAGGACAAAGATATTTTCGCCATGCTGGATGAAATTATAATTGCAGATAAAGAAAAACCTTTGTTAAGTTCATCCGACATGGCGGCTATGACGTAACGTGCACGCCACCTATTGAGTTAAAATGAAAGATTTCGATTTCCGTGGGCTTGTAAGAACGATTGACGGTAATCTAAGATGATCCGTTAATCTATTGTTTAAATATCCGCATGTTTTCTGGAGGTTACATTTCTAGAGGATACATTACGTCGTTTTGCAAGGCGTGAACTCGGAGGGCGAAAACGAACCGAAAAGAACCGAAATTAAAAGTTGTTCCACGAAAGTCCTCCGTTAAATGAACCTGTGTTTCTATCATAAGGCTGAAGTTATATTTGTCCAGAATCAGTCTCAATAATGAGCTTATTATGCATCGTTTCACTGAGTAAAACTCAGTGAAAAAAGCTATGAATAGAGCAAACATTGTATCGTTCCCCTAGCTTTCACCTGATTTCCATGACTACTCAGATTTCACCAATCAGAGCGCAGAACTGCGCAGTGCAACATTTACCTCAAACCAGACTGGCGTCAAAGGTCTTGAACTCGATATGTATTTGATGAACGGACAGGATTTCTAACATTGACTTTACATTCTTAGCCTCGAGCCTACAATCAGTGGCTTTGCCATTGAACATCACTTTGGCGGTGCTTTCTGGTCTTCCTGATCCACAGTGGCAGATAGGGCCAGACGACCCAATCTATCAAAGAATCCGAGAACTGTTCAGCGTTGCACGATTAATGTACCTGCCGGAACAAATGCCTGCCAAACTTGGATACAAAGGGTTTCTGGTACAAGGTGACAACACAGAACGAACCAGTTTGATTCTTGGTACGAAGACTAAAGAACTGCAGCAACTATTGCTTCAGTCAATCCCACGAAATATCATCCCCGAGAACCTTGTGTCTTCAATTTCGAAAGTGATCGACCAAGGAAGCGTTTTGCCCGACGAAATTGAACCTGGAAAACCCATAACCAAGCGAGCTGCTCCTCCATATAATCTGCAAACACGACTGCGGTGGAACAACTGCCACACTAGACCTAGAAACAACTGCTACAACTACGCAAACGACAAGGCTACCAATACCCTTGCTCAACCAGGAAGAGGAAGTAGATATTTTTTTACCGCTGTAACAAACGATCAGATAGAAAACATGGCAACACATGATGGGTTAATGCGGCTAAACCCTCATCCAAACGTTGCTGATCCTGTGCCAGGTATACCAACGGATCCCTCCCGGCATCTCGTGGCATTAGTTATTGCACCAGGTAAGTAACATAACATTTACATAACACAGATAAGTTCATGTCTTGAAACCAAACATGCCGGCACCGAGGGACTGAAGACCCTAGTCCCAAACTTTTTCTCAGACGTTACTTTTAAACGTACAAAGCAAAGAAGACAGATCCAAAAACATAGAAAATTTTCACATTTTCCGGCTATGGTTTTGTCTTTAGTTGTTGAGGTAAACGATTTTTGGAGCTTTTTTCCCCTGGGTAGAACTTCCCCCGAGTTTCTTCAATGTTGAACCCCACTCGTTGACGTCCCTTTACTTTTTAGCCACCTCGCTACGGCGTCCCGGACACTGGTGTATAAATTGGGAAACGCAACTTGAGCTATGTATTTTGGATTCTGAAAACGACACAGAAACAGGTGTGCTCCAACGGAAAAGGAATATACCAGTTTTAATTTGAACAATATGAGAATTATTAACAAATTCCTGAACTATTTACCTCGCTGAAGGTCAACACGTAATAGAAAAATGTATAATATACATTAACGATACATAACGATAAGTGGAAATTCACTTCAAAGAATGAAAGTTTATGATAGATTTAAGGCATTATGGAGTTTCGCCCCCCGTCCACTTGCACTTCTTCGATTGCTTGATTACAGTTTTCTCTACTATGGCCAAATTCGGCCTGCTCTCATTGTCTATAATTTAACCTTCCATTTCTACATCCAGAACACTTATTTGCGCCATGATTTTTTGTCCATAGTCATTTGCAATAAAAAATCTCTTGTTCTGCCTGGTATTTACTTCCTACATTATGTGGTTGCCGTTTTCCTGAATCATTGCTAATACACGTTTGTTCACTTCCATCAGATGTCGTATAGCCATGAAAATAAAAATTTACACCTTTAATTTCAAAGGGTAAAACTTCTTGAAAGATAAAAATACATAACCGGGCTTTGAATACCTTCAACTGTAATCAGAAAACATTTGGTGAACCATATAAATCCCTTGAGTGGAAATTACGTGCATATGATGGTAGCGTAGCATTTTAATAAACTAAACTACAATTATTTCAAACTTCTACGATTTCGTTCTGTTTGAAAAATTTACAAAGGAAACACACTATGGGTCTGTATTGTTCAGTCGTTACTCCCATATTGGCAGATAAGTTTTCGTGGAGTTTGAAGTATAGTACTTCTGATAACTAATGCAAATGAAAGGCTAAGCAGAATTCGTTGTCTTCTTTTCAATAATGAACGATCGAAGTCGCTCGGTTCAAGTTTTAACAGTGAACGATGAGGTTAGTCTAGTTCAAGTTTAGCTTGTGATTTGATGCAATTACTATTAAACTCGCACTTGGGGCTCGCTTTTTTCACTTATACACATTCTTGTTTTAACTTTCACGATACCAAACAGACTGATTCTGTGCCTGAACCTTTGAGAAAATATTGAGTTTATTTTTCTTTCATTTGAAGGTGTTGATTTCCATTGGTATCGTCTAGACAGCAATGGACGCTGGTCTCACAAACCTGGACGGGCCAGAATAACAAACCTGGGAGGTGACGGGAATCTGATTAACGATCCACGTTCACCTAATTTGAACGCTCTTGGGAGTCCTAATTATGTGTTCGTTTGTTTCATGACTACAGACAAGAATACTGTTACAATAGTATGAATATCGTTCTTGATTCTATCTCACTTGATTTTACTCGTTTCTCATTGATTTTTTTTACTTTGAATTTTTCCCTAAATACACATTCAAGTCCTGTATTTGTGTGGTATTTTGCAAAAGCGTTTTTGAAAGAAAACTGCTCTTTTGCGAATCATAAATTCTTTTAAGATGGAATTAATTCTTCTCGAACAGTGTTGCCCTGTCTAGACCCGAATGTTCATGCCGGGACTTGAACGCAAAGGGTAATCGAGATACCAGACTGTTTTAAGAACTATGTACTGTCCACTAACAACTATATAACTGGACTGGTGGATTTCATTTGTTTGGTATAAAATGTTTCCAACCAGGGGAGTGCTTTATTATTTGTTTCTTAAATAGCTTCCTTTGTGAAGGCCGAGGTGTTAACGCTTGTCTCTCTGAAACTGGATTGGGCTTCACCTAGAGCCAGCACAACCTCCCGCCATGTTTTGCGAAGGCTCTCTTGTTTATTAAATCACAAGAAATTGTCATTGCATTTTATTAACTTACAAGTGTTTAGTAACTGGGATTTATTGAATCACTGGTACTTGCTACTACGATTTATTAAATGCAAGTTGTTAATTATTTTTAAAATTATATTAAATGCAAATTTGATAATTATAGTTTATTCAATCTCAACTAATTGTCATTGAGGTTATTAAATCACAAGCGTTTTACTAATGAGAATTCATTATTTGACATGTAGTTGTAGTTGCGATTTATTGAATGCAAGTGTTTCGGAAATTACAGTTTGTCAAAACAGAAGCAATTGCCGTTGCATTCTATTAAACGGCAACCGTTTTCATAATTACAATATATTAAATTGTAAATACACCTTTTGCCATTCACTAACCCAAACGACTACACCACGTATTGGTAGCTGAACAGCTAAAATACACCTTTATGGCATTTGTTTTAGGTTGCGATAGCATCGACACCAGCTTGTTCTTCCTCAGATGGTATTTTTTGAAACTTCAAAAATCAATACCTTCAAGATACTTTTTTTGAAGAGTTTTTGTTCCATGTGAAATCTTACAGGTCAATTTATCCTAATTTAGAAAGGACATCGTTTGAACGCTGGTACATATTTCCTTTTTAAACTCATGCAAATCTGTTTTGTAATCTCTGAATTTGTCCTTTTAGCGTTTAACTACAATTACAGTTGTTTGAAACGATGGTGCCATGCTAGCCCGAAATCCTCACGACAGTAATGTGTTCACATGTGATATATACGATAAACACGTTTGTAGCGAAAATGTCCAAACCTTGTCCTTTTGTCTTCCGTAAAAACAGTGTGACAAGCTAACAAAATTTCAGTGTATACAATCTCCCTATTCGGTCAATTGGTAAAATGAATCTTAAAGCCACGAGCAGGTGGCTAATACACCTCGTTTTATGATATTAGATATAATTCATTACCGTTTATCTCATGACACACTAACAATTCATCGCTTCTAAAATGTTGTGATAAGCGCTTATTCCATATATTAACTGACAACGACCAAAGTAAAATAAAGTTCCTTTATTTATACGGGATAACCCTATCAGCTAAACTACGCTGTTTTCCATGGAGGTCCAGTGAGAGCCATCTCTCATCGGTCCAGTGTTATTACAGAAGGAAATCTGTCATGTTTGCTAGAACTGGACAACACTCCTCTCACGTGTGACCAAGGTAACTTTAATTAGAAAACTGCACGGAGCTGGAATCGAACCCTAGTAACAGAGGTGAGAGACACTTGCACTACCACTGCACCACCATGCAACACTCCTGTAATGTTATCTCTGCACCGCCAATTTTCTTCTACGTTAAAACAAAGAAAAAGTCCATGTAATTATAAGTGAGTCATGGGTTAAGCAGCACTCGCGATGTTTGACCATTGATTTCATTAATCTTTACTTATACAATACAGGTGACTTTGCACAACAAAGAAGATTATTACTAGAAGTTACTGGTGACAGTTAAAAATAGTTCATGTATTGTTTGGATGGAAGTTATTAAAGTGTCCATGATGTGAATAAATAAGTTTTCCCTTGCTTAAAAAATTTTTAATTTTGAAGATTGGCCTTAATATTGGCTTATGTAAAATGCACCGTGCATTCGTCACATTACGTAATGAATTGTAGTAAAATTAGGAATATTGGTAAAGTTCCCAAAAAAATTAAAACAGTCACTTGAAACTGTGATGATGTGAACGTATTTGTCCCCAGGCACTAAAGTAAATAAATAAGTTCGAGCAATTTAATTGAAGTAATCGCAAAGATGTACAAGATTTTGCAGTAACTCATAAATGCAATGCGATGCATACAGGTTGGTATTTATTTATCAAATAAATATTAGTATCTCAAGAACAAAGTGAGGTATTAGAAATCTGTAAAAGCAAACCTTTAAAGTTGAAAAATGTTCTTCAAAACAACACAGATTCTTCCAAACATTTTTCACTTCGTGGTCACTTTAAGAGGGAAGGTGAATCAATAATTCATGCCAGTAATTACTCGCTCAATTAGTTTACTAAATCACATAGAATAATAGAAAACCGGCCAGAATCACCTGACCTCACCGAATGCCATAGTTCCATATAAATATTTCGTACTGCTTCGTATCGTTCAGTACTGTTACCATATTTGCCAACTGGTTTCAGGTTCTTACAACGCAACAGCCTGACAATACAACATAAGGTATATAATCATAGTACAACTAATAAGTTAAGTAAAAGCAACTTTAATTGGATACGTTGGTTAACTAGATTATGTTTCCAATAACCTCGAAACGTGGCACGCATTGCAAGGTGTTGAAGCTTGTTTATGTGAAGCGAGCTGGTCGGGCTGTATGACCTAAATCCCGCTCGTTAGTTACTTTATTTGGGCAGATATATAGATATATATTTGTCTGTATGTATGGATGCATGTTAAGCAGAGGCCTGACTGTTTTCTGGACTGCATGAGAAAAGAAATTTTTCAATATGAACCAGGTAAAAGCGGGTTTTTGTTTTGTTTTTTTCAATTCGACGTTGTGGCAAAACATAAAATTCTACGGTAATTCCTAACGAAGGGATAAGGTATAAGTAAGTTTTACTTAATTTTCATCATTATTGAATAAAAATGTCGTAGAAATGTTTTTGAGTTTTTGATAAAATTTAAAAAACCAAAAGCATAGCATAACAAAACTGATGCCAGCATTCGAAAGAGTTTTGGTAGGAATTCCGTTTGCTGTAGTCAAATATCGCCAAAAGCAGCCGGCTACTACAGCCAATCAAATTGTCAAAATGCACAGGATTTCTGCTCACTCACGAACAAAAACAGTAACCTTGATTCTTGCTTCCGATTCAATTTTTTAGAGTTTATGTTTGTTGAGTGTTGTTTTTTTTTGTGTTTTCATTGTTTATTTTGCATTTTTGTTTGAATGATTCGTTTCAAGCATAACTTTTGCTAGGATACAAATCTTGGCAGGATGAGATTACTCTATGTTGCTTTGGTTGTCGTTGGTTATCTTGGAAAATCCGATGCTCTTCAGGGTAAGGAACACAAATCAGCAACTGTTTAAACGTATTCCTGGGTGTTACTTCAATTTATTATATTATTATAACATAATAGTTTTTTTTATTTTTAGCCGGTTTTATACTGTATATTATTAGATATATTACAAGAACAGGGCCGCTCGAAGATTGAATTGATTTCATAGTTTTGAACAATCCCAATGATTAGGGTTTTAGACCATTGAACGAAATATTGACGGCGGACACCCATGATCTGGATCAACAGATGAACAGTGAATCACTCACAATAGAGAACTAAAGTGACGATGTATTTGCCATAACAACTGGTTCTCGAGACAAAATTTTTAATCCTTAAATATCTTCCGATAGATTAGTTTGCCATTTCCGCAAATATGTTTGTAACTTACGTTGATAGGCTAAATATGGGTAAATACATGGGTAAATATTGTTCATAAATAAATATTTCGGAAAATTAATGGAACGTGATTACTATATATGTGAATCTTGAAGCTATTATGTGAATCAAAGTAGGAGAATTTACGGAATCAGTAAAATTTTGGTTTTGGAACCAGTTTCCATGATTCCATTCTCCGGGCGATGTCACGAACCAATGATGTGTGGTCAGCACGTTACATCACTGTTTTCATATTTTTTTCATGCCCGAAAAATTCCCTGCAAGCCCTTTAACGTTCAGTGTCCGATATATCGGACACCAGGAACAAAAGAACAAATGTCAGAACAAAGCAAAAACAACGAGCGAACACAGAACAAAAGAAAAATATGAAGTATAGAAGGGCTAAAGTAATTACAAATTATGCAATTTATTCAAAATTCTTTTGAAAATGTATTAAAATCTGTTCTTCATTAAATTTTTATGTACTAAATGATATAGATATGTGCGATTAAGAAGAAAAGCGTCAATTGGGATCCGAAGCATTAGATATCCGTGACCCTCTCAACTATCGTCCGTGGGGCCACTTTTTGTTTTTATGACACCTATTCATCTATAACTGAACAAACAACTCTAAAAGAAAAATTTGCGTTATCAACTTCCAAATTGATGGTTTGAAATCAATTCCTTGAGATTCGAGAGACAATGATATGGCTCTGTTGATGCCATATACAATAGAAATTAATGAAATTATTTTGTCAAAGTTCCACCAACATGGCCACCATGACGTCGCGAGCAAACCATCACTAGAGTACTTGGCGTCAGAACGAAAAGATTGTCTTCAATTTGTGAAGTCAATTTTATTTATCAACTTTATTACATAGCATAATTAATCAACTTTACATTTCACCTAAAAAGAATTATAACAAACTGTGGTAAGCCAAGAACTCAAAACATCTCTGAGCTCCAGACTGGACTCGATCCGAAACCTTCTGAATACTAGCCAAACACTCTAACCATTGGGCCACCAGAAGTCAGATGGCAGAGCAAGATTAGCAAGGTAGTTTAATTTAATTCTGAGTACTTCGCTTGTCACAGGTTAAACTGCAAAATACACCAAAATCCTCCAACAGTATCGAAGTACAATTTCCCAGGTCAAATAAACAAATTCTAACATTTGGCCAAAGATTTACCAAGAGTTTACCAGCATCTAACGACTCAGGGTCCTGAAAGTCATTGCCGACTAACAAATCCTATGTTTAAATATCGAAAGACTAAGTAACCTTGCTTTGCCATCTGACTTCTGCATGGTGGCTAATTGTAAGCCTTTCGAAGAAAACTGGGTTTTTTTCGCATCCAGTGAATCGCTTACTACAAAATTTTCAAAAGCCATTTCATCCCATTTTTCTGTATCATGAATTTAGCCAAGTAAGTTTTAGCCGCCGAATGGGGAGTTATCAATGGTACTATTCGGTGGATCAAATTTCATGTAGTCTTGAGAAAGACTGTTGGTGGAAGCGACTGACGTTTCGGCGGCCTTAGCGGCGGTCATCTTCAAAGTCAAGAGAAGAGTAAATGTCAGGTTCGCCTATATTTGTAGCTGTCGAAATGTCAGTCACTTCCACCAAACGGTCGTTCTCAAGACTACACTAACCTGCACGATCGACTTCCATAAACATGTCACGATTCTCCGAAGTTCAAACCATTTACTTTATTAGGATCAGTTTTAAGTTGTGCAAAGCATGACCGGATTGTTTTGTTGGGATTTACTGTTGTTGTGACTTACTCCCGAGGACAAACTACTCAGCTTCGTAAAACACGTCAACACCTTAAGAGAACCCGTACGTAAGATTCTTGAACTCTATATGTACTTGATAAACGATAAACGGACAGCATTTTCTTACATCGAGCATACATTCTTAGCTGTGAGCCTACAATCAGTGGCTTTGCCGTTGAACATCACTTTGGTGGTATTTTCTGGTGTTCCTGATCCCCAGTGGCAGATTGAATCACACAGCTCAATATATCAAAGAATCCGAGAGCTGTTCAACGATACACAATTAATGTACCTACCGGAACAGATGCCTGCAAAGCTTGGATACAAAGGGTTTCTGGTACAAGACGGCAGTAAAGAACCAGCCAGTTTGATTCTTGGTACGAAGACTATAGAACTGCAGCAGTTATTACTTAAGTCAATGCCTCGAAATCTCATACCCGAGAACTTCTTGTCTTCAATTTCGAAAGTTATCGCCCAGGGAAGTGTGTTGCCCGTCGAGACTGATCCAGAAAAACCTGTGATAAAACGAACTGCTCCGTCTTATAATTGGTGGACGCGATTGCGGTGGAACAATTGCTATACAAAGCCAAGAAACAACTGTTACAACTACGCAAACAACAAGGCTACCAACACTTTTGCTCAACCAGGAACAGGAAGTGGATATCCTTTCATGGCTATAACAGACGTTCAGATAGAAAACGCGGCAACACAAGATGGGTTGATACGGATGATCCCACACCCGAACCTTGCTGATCCTGTCCCGGATATACCGGAGGATCCCTCCCGGCATCTCGTGGCATTGGTTGTTGCACCAGGTAAATAGTGTAATTCTTATATCAGACAGATCGAACTCATGAAACAGGCTTTTCCATGGGTCTTATTCAGTCCCAGCATGTACTTACGATCCAACCTCGTTTGCAGGGCGTTTTGCCTCAACCGCACCAAGTCGGCTAAAGTAGCCCTGACATTGACCAGCCATTTGACATCTTGAATTTCTGAGTGTCTTAATATGATGATTTATGTTGTCTTTATGGTTTGTCCTTGCTCTCTGTGTTGACTTGAACAACGAAAAAGAAATATACAACGCACTGAAAACTTGCTCGAGTAAAACATTCGTCATTTTAAATGCTTCTAGTCACCACAATTCTCCATGCCATACATGTATCATTAATGCTCTAGCACCCTAATCTTGTGCAAATCTTGATTTTGCGTCCGGCAAGAAAGATGATTTTAAAAGAAGGTAGATTTGGAGGCATGACCTGGGCACTAATGTGATTGCGCACGTTCTTCGCAAATGTCTGCTGTACGTCTTGACAGTTTAAGTTCTTAAGTAACTTTATTTTACTTACACTGCGGGCCGAATATTCTTATTTTAGCTTTTAAGATACCAAACAGACGGATTCTGTGCCTGAGCCATTGAGAAAATATTTTTCTTTCATTTGCAGGTGTTGATTTTCACTGGTATCGTCTAGACAGCAATAAACGCTGGTCTCACAAACCTGGACGGACCAGCGTAACAAACTTGGATAGTAATCAGCAGATGCCGATCGACGATCCACGTTCGCCTAACTTGAACCCTCCTGGGGGTCCTAATTATGTATTCGTTTGTTTCATGACTACAGACAAGAATACTGTTACAATAGCATGAATATCGTCACTAAAGTACGTGGAAATTGATTAAACTGTTCAGTATTTTTTGCTAGACTTCGAGCCAGAGATCTTCCTTAACTCTTTCCTGTCCGAGGACTTTCCCCTGGACGAGTAAAATCGTTTGGCGTTAGCCAGAGTAAAATTCGAAAGTCTCCATAGGTCACTGAGGCCTATACGGACAAGAAGGAGTTAAATGGACCATCAAGTCCCATATATTTTGTATTCATAAAAATTACTACTTACCCAAGACGTTTAAAAACGCCTTTTTAGTATGTTAACTACTCTTTTTTTGCCTGTAAAATATTTTGAGATGGAAATTATTCATCAGGACAAATCCCGCGTCAGTTATCAAGAGAGGTACGAACACGCTAAGGAACGATGGAGGTGTTGAGATGAAATTCTATGCATCATATTTTCGGAAGAACAATGAAGTTTAGGAAGATAGTATTATAGAAGAAGATCATGCTGGTATTGGCAAGGTAAGACAAAACAAGACAACACTGCTGAGACAAGAGGTCTTCTGAGCACTGACCAAACAAAGTCCTATCTAGACCCAGATATCCACACCGGGATCTGGGCACAACGTGTAATCAAATATCCATACCCTTTTTATGTCCACTAGCAAATTTATAACTGAACTGCGGGTCCCAGCCCATCACTTATCTTTCCTCGTGTTTGGATACCCTGATGAAACAGTCAAACTCGTTCTTTACATACTACGTCATACACCAGGAACTTGACATTAGAGGAATGGTGTATTGAACGATAATAGGACTAGCCATAGATAATTTCATCCCAATGCGATCGCATATGTCAAATAAATTCATCTTTAAACCCAATTCTTTACCAAAGAAGGACAAAAATAATTCGACGGCACATTCATTATCGTGTCTATCATCAGAAACCTCACCCGGAGATACGTTGCTTTCCGGCATTTCAATTTGTTCTGATTTAATTTGTTCTGTGAGCATGTTGTTTCTACTTATACTTGCTAGCCAGAGTCTTCACAGCAATATTGTAAGATTTGACTACATTTCTAAGGAAATGCCAGATTCTGGACAAGGTATTTCAAATGACGGAATATCCGAATATGGTTTTTGGAATGATGAATTATCGATAAGGTCTCTGGTGGTTTCTGGGTATAGCAACAGAGAAATTTGCTCCACTGACAGGTAGGTCGCATCTGCCTCCTCCCGGGAAAACATTTCGATTTAAGACAGGGACCGCGGAAGCGGGAAAGGAAGAGGGCACGCCTCGTCCACTTTTTTTCACCTTAATGGGCATGGGCAACTCAAATGTTGCGAAACGCAAATTTTTGAGCTCAAAATACAATGTCATTTGTTACTTTCGTCTATAAATTGAGATAAAATCAATTTAAAAGGTCAGTAAACCAAATTGACATCCGCCATCTTGGATATTCATAACGTCAGAAGCTGGATAAAGCAAAAGTTTTAGTAAGTCAATTTTCTACGTATGTAAGTCGAAAACTCCAATGTGGAAAAATGTTTGTGTTCATAACATATTACGAGCCGTCCTGCCAGTCCTGCCCAAATTTAGCAACTAGAATAGAAGGCCTGGTAACTATCCATAACAATGGATTTCGAAAGGTAAACTTTTAGAGTTTCCTTCTTTATTTTTTGATTTCTTTTAGTGGTGTGATTGTGTTATGGTAGTACAATAACATCGCTAAAGACAAGAAGAGCTTAAATATGTAGTCTGTCCTGTTTCAGTATATTTACAGTCGGAATAGAAAACATCAATTCGAAAACTTTGCGAACATTTCGGCAAGTATCAAGGGCCGTTAGCGGTGAATCTTTGGAGCCAACCGAAGGTGATGTGGTGTTATTCGGAAGAATAAAGGGATTTAAACCAGGTATTTAGCTAAAGTGTTCTCAATTTATGGATGGGCTAGATGTGCAGTTACCCAGGTAACATAAGAAATCTACTGGGGCTACAAAGGTGGGTTAGGCGCAATCTAACACGACAGGACAATATTTACTTGTCAAATTTCTGGCAGCTCGCTCAAAATACTACCGGTAACACAGTTTTGCAAGGGGGAGCAGATGGGGATATTTGGGTGCCTTGATGGGAATCCCAGATGGAGGCAAAGAATGGTACAGCCATCCTAAAATATGGTGGTATTGTGTATAAGGTAGTAACTCGTTGGCACCAACTGCATTCTCAGTACTTCCCACCAGAGATCTCCAGTAGGACAAAGCTGTTTGGATCACCATTTTAGTGGCCATTGGAGAGATGGTGGTGTTAGGCAGACTAAAATTGTAATGTACCTATATGGACAAAAACAAATTAACCCTTGAACCAGCATATTTTCAAATCCATTAATACCCAGGGTTTGATGACAAAAGAACACACTACAACAAAAGAACAAATGAAAGAGCAAAGTAACTTTTAAGGGATTGGTAGAACAAACTAAATTTTAGGGGATTGGAACCCAGGGGTCCTAATATCTGTTTGTCCTTGGGTTCCAGAAGACCTTGCAATGCCACTGTGCACTAAATCCTTGTATGACATGGTAGTTAAAACAGTGTTGTGACATGTTTGGTTTTGTTACTAATTTGGAGTGCTGCACACTATTCAAGTATTTCTTCTGGAGTGATAGGTCTGCTTTGGACAAAGAACAATAATGGCTGTAAAATTAATACTGCAAGGTGGAATACATGGAAGATTTTCAGCCTAGCTTAAGTGAACTGAAATGTGTTTTTTGAGCATGTTACTAGTTTTTGTTCATTGGTGCAAAATGGACTGTGACAAAAAGTTTAGTAAAAAGTTTGGGTTTATATTATCAATTTCCTTGGATAAGCCTTCTTTATGGCTCCAGGCAGCCCTTGAAGTAATCAGGAATGGGTACAAAATACAGAAATAGAATAATGGGGGTGGGAATAAAAGAATACTTATGCAAGGAACCCATGATCATTTATAGTTATAAGTTACATTACAGAAAACAGCCTGAGAGCTGCTGTAGCCACGCCTGATCCATTTCTTAGCCTAGTATCAAAGATCCAATGGGGTAAAGTAGAAATTTTAGGGAATTTGGTGGAAATCTAATGAATTTTGATGGGCACACTAAGAAGTCTTAAATTTTCCATGACAGCCCTGCATTGTGTGACAAAACTAAACACTTTGCCATTTTAAAGTACAGTGGTGTCCATTCTCTTTACCCTGGGTTCACTGACATCAAAACACAATGCAGATGAGTAACAGAAACAAAAGTTGTAATGAAAAAATTACAGAGGTAACAGTACAAGTTAACCCTATAGTTTTATTTTGACTCTGTCACAAGCTACTTATCAGAAAGTAAAAGATTGTTATTAGAGTTACTGTCCCCCCTAAAAATGATGATTGCTAGTAATCATTTAGCTGTAAGAAACCAGCGTTACCTTACACGGAGCTTGAAGTGCACTGGATAAGCTGTCTTGCTGGATAATATGGCTGGATCCTGCAAATTTTTCACTATCCAATATCTACCTGTTTCCTAACACAAAATTATCACCATCTTTTTTTAACTTTTCCATGCTTCCCTAGTTGTCCTGGAAATGTGTGGGAATTCCCCAATACTCTAGGTATGTTGGTAATTTTGTATGTTGCCCAGCAGCATAGTGATGGGTGGGCAGGGTGATTGCCCCTGGTACCAAAATAAGTGGCTGGGTTGCTGAATTGGGGCCAGGATATCATATAAAGATAAAAATATTGCAAAGGCCATTGCAATCTTTTGTGCCCCTGAATATCGTCAAACTATTGTTGGCATCAGTTTTGCTATTTCTTAAGTATCAGGGGAAGGGGGCATTTGAAGTTACATGTAAGTTTGCCCCAAAATGTCTATGTTGCATTACCTATCTATTGATGCTAATTAATAAATTAGTTTTCTATCTTATCTCCAGATGTTGTAAGCGTAGCTTGTGGGCGAACACAAAAGAGAGGTATTGACAGTAACCGTGAAAATGAAGAGCTGTATCACTGGATCAATTTTCTTTTTGTGAAGAAAGATTATCAGGTATCTTTTGAACGCATTTGTAAACGTGGTTTCATTTTCAATTGAACTGGTGAATACTTTAGAAAGGTGATGAGCTTGTTAGTCTTACAGATAATAATAAAATGGATTCACACTTATATACTTCACTTATGACCGCGCTGTACGGAGTGCTATATGGAGAAATGTCTTTCAAAGGGAACCTTTAGAGCCGGTTATCAGCAGCAACAAAGTTTTTTGTAACTCATGAGACAGACAACCGAGTGCATGATTGGTTTAACGGCGTATTCTATGAGATCCCGAGTCAAATAGTTGCGAGGCAATTTTTGTGAAGGATGTTCCACTGGGTTCCTGTTAAAAAACTTGTTGCAATAGCAGTTCTACTTGGTGTGAAGTTTTAGTTGTACGGGACGATTTTAGCAAGCATAAACGTGTTAAGCATTCATTTGTTCTTTGTTCAAAACAAAAACATAAAACAAAAAACAAAAACAAAAGCATAACGTTTAGTATCCGTTCGTTCTTTAAAAGTGATTACGTGTAACACGCCATTTGTATGCAATGTTGAAAAAAATTTCTTGTGCCAGTGGGCAACTGGCCTGCGCCGCGGACCGTCAAACCATGACTCTCGTGCTCTCGTGGCAACAATGAAGCAGCCGTCTGTTTACCCGCGAACAGCCTGATCTTTGTTAATGCCATTGGCAATGTTTGGAATGTGCCAAGTGTCTGTATACACTTACAGATGTTGCCACGCAGCATCGGTGTGTCCAAAAATGGATGAATGTACGAATGAATAAAATAATGAATGAATCAATGGATGAATAAATGGATGAGTAAAAGAATAGGTGGGTAAAATAATGAATGAATGGTTGAACGGATGGGTGGGTGGATGGATGGACGGACGGATGGATGGACGGACGGACGGAGGGAAGGACGAAATTAAGTGAGTCCGCGTGCGAGCAAGCGAGCAAGCAAAGGAACGAATGAAGGGACGATTACGTGAATGAACGAGCAGGCGAACGGATAAACAACTGAATCGAAGGTCAAATGAAATAGCTGAGCAGATAAATAACTGCCAGGATAGATGCAAGGGTAAATGGTTGTCTCTGGCCTTAGAAGGCGATTAAGTTCGCATGCATTCCGAAGTGTGTTGAACACAATTCAAACTAATTTCCTACATATTTCTTTTGATTCTTGTTCAGGGCATGGGTTACGGAAAGAAGATGCTTCACAAGATGGAGGGAATACTTTGGCATAATTCCCGTGCAAGCATTAGGATCCAAAGTGCAATTAAAGCTATTCCCTTTTTCAAGAAAATGGGATATAATGAAGTGGGTGAGCCGATTGAATGTATCTACTCGGGGAGTGCATTATTTCGAAGATTGCAAATGATGGAAAAGCCATTTAGGTAGCTCTTCGTGTAAAAGGCTGTTTACACGGGCAATTTTTCTTACGATTTATATCCTCCTGACAAAACCATTTGTGCAAAGCTAATGTGGTCCGGTAGTTTTGTGAGTAATTCACTCAATCGCTTGCTTCTGGATGAGAAAAACTGAGAGAAAAATCGCCAGTGTGAACAGCTCTTAACTCCTTCACTGCCACATCTCTCCCTTTGACGAGTAAAATCATGTGGCGTTAGCGAGAGTAAAATAATAAAAGTCCCCCCGTGGCAGGGAAGAAGTCAAGAATGACACGAAGTAACACAGTAAGGTAACGCCCTCTGTTGAACCTCCACTGTGTGATAGTGGAAATGATGCACAATAATTGACATTCGTTACCAAAACCAGGTTGCAGGAGGAAAGTTTTGTCAACAGAGTGTCTAGGACATGTGAATTCGCCGATGTTTGCTGTTTCCCTAAGTACGTTTGCCGATTCCCTAACTGTGTTTGTTCGTCGTTTAGAAGAGCAAATGACTCCCAACTTCAACATTTCGCATTTTTTACTTCGCACTTGTTCTATGGGTCACGTTCAGATCTCTTTATTTCCAACCTTTTTTGTGAATGAACCCGATCATTGTTCTCACTTTTTACTGTAACGAAGGGATTTTGCTTGAAGCGACACTTTTTGGGTTTTTTTTTTTTTTGCATTCTGCATTTTCCGCAAAGCACCACCTTTCAGCATGGTTCACATGTGATCACATGTAAAAGAACTTCACATGATAAAATTTCACATATGAAATCTGGCATTTGGAATTTTCAGAAGGGTTGACAGAAAAGATCCGACCATTTGGAGATTAGTGATTGACCTTTTTGTGCGTCCGTGGTGTGTTTTTGCAGTTTCTATCAATTCTCCAACTCTTATCGAGAAGTAATACCTGACAGTGGATACAAGCGTAGATTCCTCTGGTTTTATTTTTGGGCATGTTTCCAAACTTGTTTGGCTACAGCTGATTTTTGCAGTTAAGCTTAAGAACAACAGATCTGGCCTTCATCCAGACTGAATATTGATACGTCTATGGTCAAATAGGCTATAATAGCACGGAGGAAGCCAAAATCTGCGGTCGGTAAGTCAGGCCATTATCGATATCGTGGCCTGCTTTAAACTTCGGACTGCCCTTATTTTTAAATCGCAGGTTCCTTTGCTTTTGGAACTGTTACCCTTTGGCTGTCTTTCGGCTTTTCTCGTACTTCTTGCTTCGAGGTTTTGAGTGGTGCAATGGCCACCCGAGACTTCGAGTTCTACAGCTTACATGGATCCACGTATGTGTTCAACTTTTCGTTCAACAATTTCTCATATAATTTTGCTTGGACTGTTTTATCCTTCATGTCGTGGGGCAATCCGACCCAAAATCGCCTTAAACGTTTGAGCGAGGGCTTGCCACGATGAGTGTATTAGTATCATGGGTCATGAAAGAATAGTTGATGTCATTGTACGTCGTGGAATGTAATTAGGAAAGTCAGTTGTAAAACCTACCAAAGCTACACCTCCAGCAAAACTAAAGATCCTAAACCGCAAATCGAGCATGCAAAATGTCTCCGTTTTCATATCCTAACGAGAAATATTTTACAATTTCATAAATTTATGACATGCAGGAAAAAAAAGCCCAGAAAAAAACGCAGCCAAAACCAGACTTATGAAACCGCGGGGATTAAGGATTTCGCAAGAATTTCAGTTCCGACCAAAACACCCATCAGACACCAAGGCGAAGTTTTCTCTTGGGCTAACCGCAGTTTGCCCGAGTAAAAATTATAATTTATCATAATTAACCTTTACATGGTTCCTCCGATTGAGGTATTCTAATTCTTACGTTAAGTTTTTCATTTTCTTGTAGTATTTGATTACAGTGAGTTGATTATATGAGTGTACAATTTCTCTACAATTACAGGCCAGTAATTTTTAGGCTCTATTATACTACAAATAGGTATTTTAAGAGAGCTTCTGATATTCAAATCGATCGCCAGGGAATGTAAACATCGACAGTCTGATGTACTTTAATTTCTAGAATCTTAAAAATTGCCGGTACACAGCCAAAGCCACGGACAAAAAAGCCACAGAGCCAAGAACAAAAAAATAAGAGGTACTTTTTTCGAGTTTGGAAGTTGCACTTTTTCTTGTCCTCAAAGGATAAAGATAATTTTCTTCAACGCTGTTGATGACCGTCTTGGCATCCTTCCACGAGTTGGGTCCGTTCAGCCTATATTGCGCAGGTACACAGGGTCCGAAGAAACATCGTAATGCTAGCTTGGGGTCCTCCATGAGCAAGGGCAACAAATGAGGTTTGGCTCCAATCATGGCTGCAAGTTCATCAAGATAGGCAACGAAATCGACCTAAAATATAATGTTACGTTGAATTTGTACTTTACAGTTTATGAATTTGCGCATACAGGGGCGTTGCCAACTCTGGAAACGTCGGGGAGGGGATTGTATTATGACGTTATGATATGACCCTCTGAGCTCTCTATGTTTTTACCAGGTTCGGATTTTCTTTACTGTCGAAGTTCTTTATCCAACTCTTTAAAACTCAAACAAACGAGGAAGGGTCCCTAATAGCTTTCAAATTTTTTCGCGTATCAGCTGGTTATAATGAAAACACTTTAGTTCTATGCTGGCGCTGCTGCGATAGATGAAGAGAAGATCACAGAAGCAAATATCATTGTTAGTTTTGGCTATAACAGTGACAGTGAGAGTTGCATCCTGGATCCTTTAATGGTTGACCTCCTCGACCAGTTCCCTTTCGGATTTACACAAATTACAAAACTGATTCTGAAGAGAAGGGGCTATGTGGCGACGCGGTTACTTCCAGTCGTGGATCCAGGATATTCCAAAGCGTCTGGAACTTAGGTTCACAGTTTTCTCACTATCTTCTGCTTTTTTATATTGGTACAAACAAAATCAGTCCCCCGTTATCTGGCGCACGGCCCGTGTAATGTAAGCAACAAAGTTAAATTTCTTAAAAGAATTCATGTGTTTTTATTTCTTTAAAATAACATTTTGTCCGACCAGCTGATTTCTACTATAACAATTAGACAACTCGGCCTGGTTCTCTAATTGTTAATTAGACTTCGAGTCGTGTAGCCGATCAGGTTGTACCATTTGCATTAGACATTTGGAGTGCTAGAATCTTTTTTGCTAATATAACTCGGTATACTCACGCCAATCATTTTCTCTGTTGGCACGCCAGTCTTCTTCAACTGCCGGTCTCTTCTCTCAACCTCTATTGACATGTTCTCTTTAGAGGGCAGAGCACATCTTCCAGCGAATACTTCGGCCGCAACTCTAGCCTGAATTTCAAATACAGGGAATGCTGGTCCGAGGACATCCACAGCTCCAATCACTGCTAAAGTATTCTTATCAACGTTCGGCAAGAAAACGTGTTTGTAAAGGCTTGCACAGTGGTCTTCCTTGACACAAATAATGTCTTTGGCGAATGAAAAGTTCAACTTAAATCCGGTACAGAAAACCAAAGCATCAATGTCGTCCACCACATCCCCTTCATTAAATTTTACGGATTTTTCCGTCACTTCTTTGATACTGTTCTTCACAATAATGCTTCCACTTGCCACTTGTTGAAATAATGCATCGTTGACAAGTGCATATTGAGTCACATTAAAAATACCAGTGGGCTCGAGACAAAAGTTAGCGAAGTCATACTTTGCATTTACTAGTCCTGATAGAAGCGCTTTCTGCATTTGCACGGGCAGGAATTGGCCAGCTCTACTGAACTGAAGGTCATAAGGTTTCCCGTTGGCAGCTAGTCGCTCAACGACGTAACATCCATTCCTTATACTGAGGTAGACTTGCGAAGCATGACGGCTCAACTCACAAGCAACATCTCCTGATTTCAAAGCAGAAAAGCAGCACAAATTTTAATTATTTTAATGATTTAATTCTTCTCTGTCCAGGATGTCCCCTCTCGTCGAGTAAAATCGAATCGTCTGACGTTAGCCAGAGTAAAATACTTTAAAAGATACCACGACGAACACGTCTTTAAACAATGGAATGTCATGCCAAATACGAAGAACGCATGCAAAAATTGATCCCAAGAGAAATCTTCACAACGTCATGACTGTGTTTACTACGTAGAAAAAGTATTTTAACGTACTTGACACAACGTGGGGCCGGGTTGGCTACCGAACATCCGAAAAGCTTGACCATATTCTCGAGAGAAACATGGCTGTGACAACTCTTTCTTTTCGGAAGACACAGAGGTTCGAATCCATGCCATGATATGTCTGTAATGTAAAGTTGACTGGTATATCACCAGTCCCTATCACGTTAAATTCTTCAACCGCAGTAGCAGTCCGTTGTTGGAATGTTAAAGTCCATAATAAAAGTTGGATACGGAATAAGAAGAGTGAAAGGCCTCAATTGATGCATCTTTCTGTTCAAAATGTAGTAAGCCAAGGACTCAGAAAAATTCCGAGCTCCAGACGGGACTCCAACCCGCAACCTACTAAATGCTACAACCATTGAGCCACAAATGCTAGCTAGGTTATTTTCGGTATTTACACCTGATAAAAAAAAAGGGCTTGGTGATACTATTTTTTTACCATAGTTGCTCATACCGCATTTTGCCGTGCATGAAGCTTCACATTGAGATGTTCATGAACTGAAAAAAAATAGGAGGTTATAGAAAGAAACTCCCTCGTTCGAAAGAACATTTTGAATTATACTTCCATGGCTCAGTTTGTTTTGGAGATGTTAAGATTTGTTTGATATGTAAGTGACACCCAGTGTAGGTCAAATCGCATGATGACTTGTTGTATAGTAAGGGATATCGCTGGCGTTAAGCCTGGCTCACACATCAGCATGAAGACAATATCAGCACAAAAACAAAGCATGACTTCTCCTCCGAGACTTGTAAAGACAAAACAACAAGTATTTTTCTTTGTTTTGACTTTTGTTCGGCTCTTGGCTTATGCTTGGACTACGACCTTATGCTTACGACGATCCTTATGTCGCAGGCTTGACTTCATTTCTTTGTTTTGCCCCTATGCATGGGTTTATTTTCACGTGTGATCCAAGCCTTAGTAAACTTAGTGATTTGAAACTGTGCTTTAGGGTCTATTTGTTCCGACTGATATCAAAGTTTCGAGTGATTTAAGTGAATAATTTCAAAGATAAACATAATCTCCCAGCTGGCTAGCAAGATGTGTTCACAACAGATTTGGTAGCAAGTGCCATGTGAACAAGTTGTAACAACGTTACTTCGACAAGCTGCTACAAGCTTGCTGTAGAGCAATATCAGAACTGTTGGCACAACTTGTAACAAGTTTGATATAGTTGGCAATCTTGTTACAAGTCCCAAAAAATCTGTTCCAGACTTTCCAAAAACTGGAAACAAGCAGCGCGATCTTGATACCGGCTAGCCAAACAGCCATGTAAAAACCTTGCTAGGACCAGCTGGGTCTTAAAATGAATATTAACTTCACTTAATATATCGTCTCCATTTCCTGGTATCGAGTGTAAATGCTAAATATTCTTTGAATAGTATATTCACTTCACCAGCATTACAATCTATTAAATACAAAATTCGTGATCATGGTCAGTTGGTGGAGCACTGCACTAGACCGGCAGGGGAAGACTGGTAGGCAAAGGCTCTAGATTTGCAATTTTTCACAACTATTCTCGATTGGGTCTTAAAATGTACAATTCCTTCCCCTGGAGCATTACCGTCACTTAAAATAACTGAAGACTAATTCTGGCAGGAAAGAGTAAATTTAACCCTTCAACACCTGGTGTCCCATATATTGGAGACCTACCCACGTAGGACTTGTACGATTTGTAATAAGATTTCTTCAGCCACAGACTTCTAAGGAGCCGGTAAACAAGTTGCAACAGTGGTGTTATGTTGTAAAGCTGCTACAAGTTATTTTGTGTCAACTGTGTAGCAGCTTGTATTGCTGAAGATCCATACTAGCAATATCAAACTTGACTGAGTAATTTGTAACAAGCCAGGTGCAGTTGTCAACCCTGTCAGGGCCAACCCTTTTTGGGCCTAAGTATTTCAAAGCAGTCGCTGTCTTTGAAAGACATACACTATCACGCACTTTGGTCAAACTATACTTTGATCCAAGAAACTTTGATAGTGTAAACTAGTCTTTACAAGTATCAACCAACCCATTCAAGACTTAACAGCAAGCCAGTTTCAGGGTATCAGAATAATGAGATAAAATGATGGCATTGCTCAGACAAGCCTGATACAATGTTTTGGATAGTTTCCTACAAATTGTGTGTTTTTAAGCATGTAGAACCAATGACCAAATGAGAGAACAACACAAAAACAAAGAGAGAACAAAAGAAAATATTCAGGCGTTAACAAGTTAACAAACCTGCAGAGTTACCACATCCAATAACCATGACCCGTTTGCCCACAAATGGATGAAATGACCTGTAATCTCCACTATGAACTTGCATGCCAGTAAACCCTTCAATTCCTGGAATCCTTGGCTTGGCTTGATCCCAGTGGTGCCCGTTGCACACCATCACTGCATCAAATGTTTTTTCTTGAACCTCATCACTCTCAAGGCTTGTTCCTTTTAGTTTTCTACAATAATATTGGTAAAAATTCATTGTGTATATACAAAATGGTGATGTTTTTATGATTTTTATATCCCCCAAACAACCTATGTTTGGGGAAAATAGAACAAAAAATGAAATATTTCTGAGGCAAATTTATAGAGTGAAAAGAAATTTTAGACTTATATACACTTTAAGAAATATGGAAGGTTTTCTTTTGAATGGTTCAGCTGGCCAGTATCATGAATTTGGCAAGGAGCAGGTTAATTTTACTGAACAGTGTGCGAGCTAAGGAGTCAAGTGCACCAGGAAGCACATTTCTGCCATATATTTCTCTGGTGACCCTCCCCTTCTAGAATTACCTCATGCCTTTTACAAACTGAATTTGACTTAATAAGTTTCACAGTAAAAAAGGAAAGTCCCATAAAATCTCATTTTTCATGGAAAAAAGATAACAGAAAATGAACAATGGGTACTAGCAAGGATTGGGGAAAGCCTTGTGGGCTCAAGATAATTTTCTGAGGGTTTGAGAAATGTGCACATTGTCTAACAAAGCTTAAGAAATAAATAACCAGACTCAGAGGGCATCCATCTCCTTTGAAAACACTGGTGCTGGGTGAAAGATAGGTGTCAAGGCAGGCCCAGCGGAAGCAATTTTCTTTTGGTCAGGCCCAAGGAAGGTCATGCACATAGTGTGCAACCTGAAAATTAAATTTATTGTTATGTTTCCTGTTTAGCACGCTTCAGGTTAACATAACTACGTTAACCATTAATTTTTGTGACATCTAACATTAATATTACTTACATTGAGTAGCTAACAACAAATGACTTACTAGAACGCTAGAACAATCTTTCAATTTGTGGACGATTTTTCGTCGGGTCTAGACCCGACCGACCCGACCGGTTCCGCCGGGCCTGCAAGGGGGTGGCAGAATGTTACTGCCACCTTAAAATACGACTGCAGTTGGATGACCAAACCTCTATGTTGCAGTGGTATTCCAAAAATTTGCCCTTAGTAGGCTAGCTGTAAGTTGGAGCACCTGACTTTGTCCCATGCTACCTTTTGACCAAGTGCCATTGAAATGAAAGACGATTGGCCTGTGGTACAGTAAATTGAGGGTTGCTTAGTTGCCTAGGCAGTGGAGCGAAATTTTTTTGAGTTGGCACTCCCCTTCTATTTTAATTTTGGTTCAGGCACCAGAGGTTTTTACCTGAAAGAAACGACCCATTTGCCGGTAACTTCGTGGTCCTCGCTTCTGAACAGGCGAACAACTGCAGTATCGAACTGGATATATTGCTCTAAAGAGAAACGCACTGCGTACATTTCCAAGTACTCCTGTACCAGACGATGCCGTAGAAAGTTCGGGAACTCCTTTGGCATAGGGAAATCTGAAAAGCCAGTCATTGCTTTACTGGTGTTCGTCACGGTGTTGAGGTGAACGGAAGCGATGTCTGGTAGCACTTCGTCCGAATAATTCCACAAGCCACCGAGCCAGGACCGCTGCTCAAAACACGTAGGTTGTAATCCCGCATCAAGACAGCTCTTAATTGCAGTCAAACCAGACACACCGCTCCCGATTATAGCGACTTCCTTTCGGAGTTTAGCAGATTGGGGACCAAATTCGAAACTCATGTCGTCTGCTCGGAGCCTGATTTCCACTAATTTGCTTCAGTTTGCAAGGTGCAGTTCTTCAAGGACCAGTATCGGGCTCATAACGTCTAGCATGGGAGAGAGGCAGCAGTTGTTGCAAGGAAGCTTTGTCCAGTGACCGACCGCGTTTGTTTTACATCCGTTTTATGTCTCAGACGAATAGAAGTGAATACAGAAAGCAAGTTAATGATATTCTGATATCTAGCTTAAGTTTAGGCAAGTTTTGTTTTGCGTTGATACTTTCGTCTTATATAAAATAATCTTGACTAATTCCGTGGCCATGTTCCACATAGCTAGCTTTGTTGTGCGAATGGAAAATATTCCGTGCACACTTTTTAAGATTATGCGCGGATTATGGGGATAACATGGTTTTGTGTGCGCAATTTTTGGGCAGCAAAGTCTATTTATGTGCATTCATCAATAGATCAACTTGCTCAAAAGGTTGTTACATCCTGGGCCATTTGTTCAGGACCATTTCATTTCTCTGAATGAGTGTCTGAGATAAATGGCTGTGGTGGTTAATGTTCTCAGTTGTACAAAAACAGTAAATGCTTACGTTATTACTTAGTTAATATTGTCAAACTACGCATGGCAGCACGTGATATGGGATGCAAGCAATTAACGAAGAAAATTTGGCACCAGTCTACCAACCTTTGAACTTTTTGTACAGTTTTACACTGCCTACGCAGCAGCCCATTTTTATATCATTGTCTGAAGTCATTCGTGTCAGTCAAGCATTTGAAATGAGGCAGACCGGTACGCACTGGACTGGAGCAGGGATCTCGACAGAGCATTCCAGTGGGTGGTGTACCCGGTGTAATTTATGTGAGCGCATGGTGTCTTGAAAACAAACCCTTTTAAACGGTTAAATAAACATTTCACCTGATTACCAAGACTTTCTTCAGCAGTTTAAATTATCAAAGGCAAAATGACGGACTATTATAGACGGTATGAATCAGCGAGAAAGTTGAGAGATTAATACGAGCAGGGAAACGTTGTATGCTTAGCTCATTAGAACCCAGAGTCAACATTTTTCTGGAGAGATCTCCAAGTTGGACTGTTTGATTTCGAATTACCTGACCCGGGATACTGTTAAAGAAAACCGTATTCCAGGAAGGGGAAAAAATGATCACTTTTCAAAAATTCTGTCATCTACTTTATTTTGTATTCGTCCTTGTAGTCAACGTTTTGCTATTTAGCATTTTATGATTTTTATAAGTAGCATGGGCCTGTTTTAGTATGAAAAAGGTAGTCTTCGTTACCATGGAAACGCACGAGTAACGTGGACTATTTTTTCTGATGTAACTTTACATTGCAGATGGTGGATCGAACTGTGAGCAATGATAACCTGTCGTAAACATGGGAGTGTTCACTTACTTTCCAAAATTAAAGCGGTTCTAATTGGTTGTTTTACTTATGAAAACTTTTTTTTAATAAATCCTAGCCATTTTGCTTAGCCATGGTAGTAGATAGTTAAGAGGTTTTGGTTAGTAAAATAGTTAAGGTTTATTAATACGGTTGGGTACTTCATAGTAAACGTAAAGTGTTTCTCTTTTATTTGAAACCATGGGTCTTTCATTAAAACCCCCAGCTATTATAATTCTCAATTCTATTCGTTACCCGAATTTCCCTTTAGAATAAGCCAAGCCTGATGTGTTGTATTGTAGGTACAGTGCTGGGAATGACCATGGAAGGTCAAAGAAAGGCGACTCAATCAATAAATAAAATATAGAAAACCCAGGAAAACCGAATGTACAGTATAGAACCATATAGAACTCTCGAACCAAACAGATTGAGAGTTTCCTACTTACTGACAAAGAGAGTGGTGACTAGTTTTGGTAAATTCAATATGGCGGCCGAATCTAACAAACTTTAATACTGGTGCATTTTTATTTTAATATGGGGAAAAGAAACCAAATAACCAGCGAAGAAGACCTAAGAGGTATCTTCACGTACAGTTGTTATGTATGGATTATATTTTAATTGAATTTATACAGTTTTAATGTGTTTTTCGAATTATTATTTATGTGTGAACATTTACAACTGTTTTAAGTTTAATTGTTTACAGACTCTACGACTGGCTCGAATTCTCCCAAAAAGAAACACAAGCACAAACATAAGAAGCACAAGAGGAAAAGAGAACTAACCGAAAGCGAAAGCCTCGTCGAAGATGAGCCACTTAAGAAGAAAAAACACAAAAGAAAAGAAAAGGAAAAAGATGAAGGACGGCCTCTCAAGCTCAAAATAAAACTTGGTGGGAGAACTTTGGCGACGAAACAGTAAGAGTACACACTTATCTTTTATCTTTTAGACAGGAAGACTAGAGAAAGTAATTGTCTGGCTGGTGATTTAGGTCCCGTATTCCCTTTAAAATCGTGTGTTTCAAAAGCCCAATATTTCTCCATAAATTAAAAGGGGCAGCCAGACACGGAGGTGACTTTGTCAAAGCGACATTTCAACCGTTCCTCATTAAACAGGAGGGTGTTGCATGGTTGGCTGGTTAATTTTGTATAAAATTCACCAGTCAACAAATGCACAACAACTTTAATGCCTAATCCATGTAATAGCATTATATTGCAAGGATTATAGATTGCATGTATTTTAATAAATAGATTAGGGGTCACATGTTTGGCCAGGATGTATTCCCTGTGAACTTCGCACCAAAGATATATCAAGAGTTTCTACTGACCATACCACCAAGGGAGCTATAGGTTTATGCCAGGGATGGATTGTAAAATGCTGTTTACACAGATGATTTCTCTTGCAATTTTAATCCTCCTGACAAATGTGGTTGAATCAAGTGTTTTAACAGTTGCACAAAACCATTTGTGCAAAAATAATATAAAATCTAGCAGTATAATAAGTTATTCACTTAATCACAAGTCCTTAAGTATGTAAAGAAGGTCTTACCTAACCTAATTGTTCATGAACAAAAACACCAGTATGCTGAAGATATTCGGTGTGACCCCAATGGACTGCAGGCTGGATGTTTATCATATATCTACAGGGCTTTCAAATCAAAATAAGCTAGCAGCTGCCAGAGCTCCAGCAGTTGCTGTGAGGTTTATCGCTGGTTACTTTCTTAATAGATGAACAAATTTGTTCTGTCCCCTTTTTCTCCATTTTAAAATTCCTAATAAATTTATTTTCCCCAGCTTTGCCTATTTTCTATTCCGCTGATTTTTGAAACAATGTCCATTGCCATAAACTATGATACAGCTAAAAGCTGGCCTGCACCAGGCTAAAATTAGCAACATTGCAGTGAACGGTTGTATTCTCTAAACACAGCAGGGTTCCCACAGTCCTTGAAAATCCTGGAAAGTCCTTAAATTTGAAAAAAAAAAATTTCAAGCCTGGAAAGTCCTTGAAAGTCCTGGAATTTTCTTCCAGCTGTGCTGACAATAATTTAACCATACTAAGATTGCTAATTTTGAACAAAGTTCATTGCTTGCTGGTGGTAGTCTAAAGCTTTTGAGGCCCGGTGACATTTTTTTGAACCAACTTTTGACTCCATGTATAAGGAGATACATTTGTTATTGACCAAAAAGCAAAATATTGGCCATTTTATAGATGTTATTTCAGATCTAGGTCCTTAAATTTAGGGAAAAAAAGACCTTCAAAATCCTGGAAAAGTCCTTGGATTTTGTGTTCATTGAAAGGTGAGAACACTGCAAACACATGAACCATGTACTAAACCAAAAAATCAAAGAACATCTTGGGAACTCAGGGATATTGTGTTATAACATTGAGAATTGTAAAATTTAAAGTATAGAAACCTTTTTTTGTCTTTCTATCAAAATATATTAAGATGGCTTTTCAAAGATTTTACTCCCCCCAACAGCTACCTACTTTCCCACATCAGCTACTTACTTGAAATCATTCTGAAAGCCCTGATCTAAAGGAACCAAGAACCTTTAGATAATGTGGAATTATATTATAATGGTAATAATTTAGTATTTGAAAATTAGATCAAATACTCCTTTTCAAGTATAATATATTACTTCCAAGATACAGGACCATGAAAAGAAAAGCTGTCATGTTTGTAATGCTAAAAGAGATGACTTGCAAATGTTCATCAAACTCAAATAATTTATTGAGACGTTTCCAAGCTTCACATGGGGTTTGTCTCATATAATGCATCGTTGACATAAAAATAGTTGAATCTCTCTACAGCTGGTAAGCTGGGGGAGACATTTAGTGAAGAGATGTAGAAGTTTCATATGACACCTGCAAAGTTATTTTTGTTATAACATTTTGTGATAGTATAATATGTATTTTATGTTTGTAACTATGAATAACATGTTATTACTTTGTACATACTTGTCGAAAATCAGTTTTGAAATCAGCAGAAAGAATTTTGAAAGGAGGATAAAGGGGTTATCAAATTGAAATATCAAGAAAAAATATTGATGGTAACCTTGCTCACAATGTTTTAGTTGTGAGCCAAGCACCCAATCTGTAATGCTTCTGGCTGGATCTAGCTATTCATTGACACAAAATCCAGCAAACACAGTTGACCATCCACAACTGCCTAAGCCACTTCTGCCAACTTTACTCTTGGTGACACAATGGTTTGATTTATCACTATGGCAGATGGGATACCAAGGCATCCAAATCCAAAGTGTTGGGGACCAAACATCCATGATTGCCCACAACTCTAATAGCTACATACTGTTTTAAGTCTATCTTTAAGCACTTAGCTGAGAGCATCAAAGTAACTTTAAATGTTTTGTTAAATTTATTTAGTGATAGCAAAGATTAATTGATTTTCAGTAATTTACGATCAGCTGCTTGAGAATTACTTTCTACAGTATGCTTTGATGTTTGTGTAAGACTGACAAAAATATTAGCTGTAAGACCTTACTTTTTGTCTCTGATTGTGATCTAAAAATTAGGTGCTCAAGATGCAATTTTTAGGGTTAGCATTTATTCACAAAACATTACTAGAACTTAAATCTAATAATTAGAGCAACAAAGAAGGGGAAGACAAGTAACAATCTTTTGATATGATGTGAATTCAACAATTAGCAGTCCCTTTTGGCTGTTTACTGGGTGTCACCAGATTGTCAAGATGAAGTTTCAGACACAAGTCAATCCAGTTGATTCAAGTTACATAATTGGCATTGGTACTAGGCTGGAGTATTATCGTTTGTGTAATATCGGTAACCTACTGTATATTATTGAAGAATTTTAAAAATGATGGAATAATAGATATTAATGAGCTTTAGCATAAAATAATAACCTTCATGCTGCCTTAATAGAGAATTATATTAAGCACATTCACATTTCAAGTGCCTGAGAAAGAGGCACTTAATAGAACAATGACTTAAATATGAGACATATGGTAGATATTCATTTGGTAATAAGGAATCAGGTGGATGGTTAGGTTTTCTACAGTAGGTATCAAGATGGGCCTTTGAAGTGCATATATATATATTCTTGAAATTGTATTATTATTTCTTTGATTACCACTTAACACATTCATGGTGACTCTTTTATAAAGTAAATGGTTTGAACCTGGGAGAATCAGGGCATGTTTGTGGAAGTTGTGAGAAGAATTTGTCAAAATGTCAGTCACTTCCACCAACAGTCTTTCTCAAGACTACGCTAATCTGGACGATCAACTTCCACAAACATGTCGCAACTCTTTTATATTACCCCTTTTGGACAAGCACACACTCTAGTATATGTAATACATACATGTATACTCTGGCCAACATCAGAGTATTTCATTCTGGCTATAGCCAGATAATTTTTCTGGTCAAAGGAGAGCACTGGCCATGAAAGGGTTAACATAAAAGCTTGTTTTTTTGGTCCTTGACCAAAAGGTACCAATTGCTGTTTAGCTCTTGTGCAGTTTCAGTATCTGACAACATACACTTGTGGCAGAATAACCAGAACTTAGTCAGTGGGGATTGGCCAGGATTAGTATATAATTATACTTTAAATGAGCAAGATTATGTTCTTCTCAGTTCATGTGTCTAACTGGATGAAACTGAAAGGAATCTTCAACATTGCTGGTAATCAACATGTCATGCATGTTTGGGTTTGGTGTTCTGCATGGCAGTCATAACGTTTGTCAGGATTAAGTCATCATGAAAGATCCTGAGCTGCACACAGGGAACAAAGCAATAATCATCTGATGATTATCAATGACTATAGTTTTGATTCCCATCTTGGGTGCATGACCATAGATTAGGAATATGGTCTGTGGATATAAAGGTGAAAAATATTTTGCTATCATTCATTATTGTTGATCATGAGTCAGTTAATACTATCATCATGTCCAACCAACGGTCAATCACTTACAATACAAACTTCAGACACTACAAAAATAAATGAGTCTGTCAATATTATTTTCTCCCATTACAAGTAGAACTTCAACTTCAAAAAATAATTCTGTAAGCCTTCCTCCACATGACAGTTTTTTCTAAAAAAGTCTTGAAATCACAGCTACAGTTGGATTTCACACGTTCTCACTGAAATGATGAATTATGTCCTTACCTGGAAGTAAAAGTACCCTACTCTGCTGTCTAATTAATGTTTAGTAGTACCACTGTTTAAATTCTTGCCATTATTACAACTGTTCTTTCCATGATAGTTATCAGTGTGTTATTAAACTCATGATAATCATCATTTCATTACCATAGCTGAAACTTCTGTAGTCAATTTTATTTTTGCTTGTGATTTTTGTGACCAAACACTTCATCCACAAGTTGTGATACAGCTTGCCCAAACACACTGTTTTCTCCAGTTGTCCAGTCCCGAGTTAACATCTCAAACCATGTGATAAACTCATGTTTATGGCAAAACTCGTCCATAGCCTGCCTGGAGTTCATCAGCAATCCATCTCCTACCCATGTCACTGGTGAACCACTCTTTGTCACATTGTCAACCAAAAGAACAACAGGAAGGTCATTGTCTGTCATCTCCTTAATGGTTTTCCTCCATTTAAGAGCACTTTTAAAGGAGCTACTTTTTGCACCCCAAAATACTATCGCACCATTTGCATTCTTGTAATAAACCCTCAACATCTTGGAAAATCTTTCTTGTTCACCGATATCCCATATTTGAACCCTAATCTGATTTTCTGTTTTGGTTAATTCACATTTCCTACGAAGAAACTTTACATGGAAATCGACTCCTAGCACAGGGCCAGTGTCTTTAGTGATTGGACAGCTCGATTGGATATAGTCCCTGATGTAGACCCCTTTGCTCCAGTTGCCGGAAAAATCACCGACGCAGACTAGTTTAAACAACACGTCCTCTTTAATCGTGGGACGTTCAGCGTCCGGCTCAGTGTTGTTTTTACGGCCCGTCGTTAAATCTGCCTTAATATTTGCTTTAAAAGTCTCCAGCTCCACACAGGGCCCAAGTCCTTCTGTTAACTCTTTGTTCTCACTGTCAGGAGGCTCGTAAATTTCCGCCATTCTAACAAAATACCTAGATTTATTGCTCGCTTGGTGGTTGCTGCGAACGAAACTGCGGCCAGGCAGAGAGCTCTGTCTGTGATTTCCGCGTCTAGAAGTCTTGTAGGGGGAATAGTAACTAGTCGGACTTAGTTAATTTGTCTCTGAACTTTGGTATTTTTAAAGTGTAAATTGCTAGCATTCACAAGGTTACGCATTCGAGTCCCGTCTGGCGCTCAGAGTTTTTGTAAGTTCTTAACTTACCATTTCAGCAAGTTTGAGCTGCAAGATTTTCTGAGACTTTCACCCTATTAAAATTTCATGTAACACTTCGTTGCGCAGCAACAAACCATGACACATTACGCAAAGGACTATTTTTACTCAATTTCTTATGCATATTTCAAAAAACTTAGTTTCGAGCCGAAATTCGTACAGGAAATAGGTCAAAATAACAAAACTTTTTCATAGTACACTGATGATGGATATTTGGGGGGGTTGGACCGAGTAAAGTTAATGTCCAAGATAAGTTTGATTTTCTTATCAATGTGCAAGATATTTGTATTTTTCTCACAGCAGCAACGCAGTGGCACTGAGATCGTTGACTGGCGGTACGGTTTAAGATATTCCTCTCATAGATATGACAACGTTACTGTTTAGGTGCGGTAAGGGTGGCAAATACCGGGACTGACTGTACGCAGCTAGGATAGCTTATTCTGTGTAAAAGTAATAGTGAGTGAACAGCCTTATTTATAATTTGAACCAAACTTTAATTTTACACCGTGATGGTGGTGATACTGGTGCTGGTAGTGATGCTGGTGGTGGTGGTGGTGGTGCTGCTGGTAGTGATGGTAGTGGTGGTGGTGATGGTAGTGGTGGTGGTGGTGGTGGTGGTGGTAGTGGTGGTGGTAGTGGTGGTAGTAGTAGTAGTGGCGGTAGTAGTGGTGGTGGTGGTGGTGTTGATGGTAGTAGTGGTGGTGGTAGTTGTGGTGGGGTAGTGGTGGTGGTCGTAGTGGTGGGGTAGTGGTGGTGGTGGTGGTAGTGGTGGTGGTGTTGCTGGTGGTGGTGTGGTGGGGGGCTGGTGGTGGTGCTGGTGCTGGTGATGGTGCTGGTGTTGGTGCTGGTGTTGGTGGTGATCGTGGTGGTGATGGTGATGATCGTGGGGATGATGGTGGTGATGGTGATGATGGTTATAGCGGCAGGCTTTCAGAGACTTTGGAGGATGGTATATTCCTTACTCCCACCTAAGAGAAAGTTGGACGCGTAGGGCTGACCCTGTGTGTGTTTTCTTAAAAATACAAAACAAACATTGTCTAACTTATTTGCCGGACCAATCTGGCTTGGTATTGGAAGCCAACAGCAGGTGAATAGCTTTTCCACTGCCCTTAGTTTGCTGGCACTTGGATTAATAATAATAATAACAACAGCAATAGAACGGGGGCAGCAACTGCAACAACAACAAATAATAACTATAATTCTAATGGCGTGTTTAATAAAAACTAGAACATTAAGGACAAGTTATAAATGATTTCGTTCAATAATTTTAAAGATATAAACGATTTTAAAGTATTGCGTAATCAATATGACTTCATTCGTTATCTAATTTGAATATCACATAAATCTAAATATCTCGAGAACTAGGTGAAATATGGAAAAACAATAAATTGACATTCCCTATTATTTTAAGAGCCTTTTAAATAATATAAACTTAATTTACAAGTCATGTGCCCTTTAAATTTTCTCCAAATGGCCCTAAAATAGGAATAACTCTTGACTCAGAGTGTAAGACGAGGTGTACAATTTAAGTTCGGTCGTGAAGAGCATGGCTGGCGCTGTTCACCGTCGGAGACTTGCATGCTGAATAAGCTAGCCAGCATTTGAACAACCGGTCTCAGATGTAGATTAGCCCTCACGTATCGCTAAGTTTGTTTTTAAAAATTTGCTGTATCACCCAAACAACGTTTCTTGCCATTCCACTCTTTTAAGGCACTAAACCATCGTCTAGTTAATGTCATCATAATGTATGTAAATTATTCTCACCATTATTGTAATTACTGTGGTCATTAATTTGATTTGAATAATGAGTGTCACTTATCCTATTTCGATAGTGGTCTCTCGTAGGATTGTCGTTGTCATCGAAATTGTCATTGCCTGCTTTGCAGACTAAAATGGTCATGAGCGAAACTGCTGTCTATTTGCGCTAGTGTTCTCTGTGTCCCATTACTTCATCCACAAGTCGTGACACAGCTTTCCCAAAGACACTATTTTCTCCCGATGTCCAGTCTCGAATGAACATCTCAAACCATGCGATAAACCCATGTTTCAGGCAAAAATCATCCATTGCCTGCCTGGAGTCCATCAGCTTCCCTTCTCCAATCCACGCCACGGGTGATCCTCTTCTTGTCACATTGTCAACCATAAGAACAACAGGAAGGTCATTGTTTGTACTCTCCTTTATGTGTTTTCTCCATTCAAGAGCACTTTCAAACGAGCTGCTTTGGGCACCCCAAAATACTATTGCGCCATTTGCATTCTCGTAGAAGACCCTCATTTTGTAAAATCTTTCGCATTCACTGATATCCCATAGTTGAACCCAAATCTGATTTTCTGTTTTGGTTAATTCGCATCTCCTACGAAGAAGCTTTAGATGGAAGTTGGCTCCAAGTACAGGACCAGTGTCTTTGGTGATTGGAGAGCTCAACTGGATATAGTCGCTGATGTACACCCCTTTACTCCAGCTGCCAGAAAAATCACCAACGCAGACTAGTTTAAACAGCACGCGCTCCCCGAAGTTGTTAGGTCTAGCTTTCGCTTTGTTATCTCCACGGAAATTCTCCGTCGTTAAATCTGGCTTTATGTTTGTTTTGAATGTCCGCAGCTCCACCTCAGGTCCTAGTGTTTCTATTACTTCTCTGTTTTCATTATCAGGGACCTCATAGGTTTTGGCCATTCCAACGAAGCACCTAGTTCTGAGGTTTACGTGGTCTGAGGTTTACATGATGGTTGTCGTCAGTAAAGCCCTAAAGTTGAGCAAGAACTACGAATTTGTGGGAGGACAATGGTTTCTAGGTTACAATAGACTCTCTGCCTTCGACACTTTTGTGCCTATGACTTCCCATGAAGAAAATGATCTTGGCCAGATGCGGTGTTAACCCTCTTACAGCAAATGTCCTGTAGGATATATTTCGCAAACGCATCAACAATTCATAAGATGAACACCAAACAAATCTGTAGCAACACTGAGGTTTGGACACGTGATCCTTATTAGTATAAAATTTGGACACCTTTCTGTTTGGATATCTCCCAAAATAGGGAATTGTTTGAGAAGCCAGGTTAAACACTCGAAAGAGCGTTTCATCCTTTGTCCAAACATTGTCGGCTTGTTTTTTTTTTGAAAACATTTCTTGGTGATTGGATATCGGATGAAACGCTCGTTTTCCTGTTTGTTCTATTACTTAGCGGACTCTTACTAGCTCTTATTTTAACTTTTTCAATTGTTTAAAATACTTCCTACGGAAACTTTAGATCGGAAGGAAACAATAATCTTCAAGGCCCGTGTGTTGAAAGGGCGATTATCATTAATCCAGGGTTAAAATTTAATCTGGCTTCTTTGTTGGACATGTCCTGTTTGGTATTTTTAGTTAAAAAAACCAATACCAGCCGACAATTTGAAAAAATATAAAATAGAACATAATCCGAACAGCAGCATCTTGTAAACCCAAGATTTGGGTCATCTCTTTGTCTTGTTCTTAGCTCAGATCTTGGGTTTACAATGCTGCTGTTCGGATTATGTTTTGCTTTATATGTTTAGTTAAAACTTTCTAGGATTAAGCCTTTCTTAGTTCACACGATGTATGAACAGAAATCTTTAAACATTCTTGACACCTACATTAACAAAATTTCACCTACAAAGTTTTCACTAATCCTGGATTAAGCAAATCGCCATTTGGACAACTGGGCCCGGATTGTAAATAACTTTGTATTTTTTTGTACAATGTTGAAACACAGCAAACCGTGGTCCCGAGATCAGCAGGACTTTTTATTCGTGTTTTTTGAATTTTCCCGCACGTTTTTGGGTTTATTAAACTAGAGACGCTCTCAGCTGAGTTTTCAAACCTGAGTTTACGGCCAACCCGACGTTCAGCCAGAACTGTTCGTTCGGTTTAATTTTAGCATTTTCAGTGGGGCACTGCTGGCACAGTGGTAGTGCACGTGTCTCTCACCTCTGTGACTAGGGTTCGATTCATCTGGCTCGGTGTAGTTTTTTAATTAAAGTTACCTCGGTCGGATGTGAGAACAGTGTTGTTTAGTCAGACTCTACCACGCTGTACCATACTCCGGTTTCTTCATGTTGTAACCCGAGATGCACGAGGGGAGGCTCTTACTGGATCTCTAGACTAAGTGAGAACGGCGTAGGTAGCTGGTAGGGTGGCTAGATTGAGATCAATGGTTAATCGTACCCCATCACTTCAAAATGCTCGCACGACTCACTGACAGTCTGCGGTGCAGACGGTTGCGTGGTGTTACATCCGCAATCATCCGACGAGGATTTAAAGTACGACTAAGAGTTTTGGACAATCGGACCCTGGCTACCTTTGATTCGTAGCTCATTGGCACCAAGCTTTGAACCTGAAACTACTACATTTATTGTATATGATATAGTACTGATAAAAGTGGGTTTCTGTAAGTCGTTCAACACTGTGGTCCGTAACACAAAGATTTGGTGGAGGCAAAAGTGACTTCTCGATAAACTGGTAAAAAATTGGTGGGTCAGTGGATCATAAATTCGTTCGGGAAAGTTCGTCAGTAGAGCGAGCATTCCATAGAGATATACCTCCCCCACTCAATGTTCACGATACGCCACTGTTGTCCAAACAAGTAACTGCAAATATCAAAAGACATCAAAAGCATTTTCAGTTTATTACGCCGGGCAATAAGAGGTGTTTCTGTTGTTTTTTTTTTAAAGAATTACTACTCTGTTTCATGGTAGCTACTAGGCGTGCAACCAGGATATCGGAATGGGAGGGGAAAAGGTCAAAAAAATTTTCTTCTGCAATGATGATGAACTCACAGAATGACCTCACGGAAAAGTGCTCAATTTGACAGCCCCGAAAACACTACAATGACGCATTTTCTAAGCGAAATGTCGCAAAAAAATGACGCAGTTTTCTCTAAAAAGTGTGCAATATGTTGTCAATCATAAAGAATTTCATCTCACCAGTGGTGGGAATTGCCCTGGTCCCTCCCGGATGACACCACTGAAAGGTACAGTTCCAGATTGTCAAGTACAAGGTGTCTGACTATTAGACGTACTAGTTTAATACGATAACATCATGTAATGCTTGTGGTACATTTAAATACATAGCTTGGGAGCTTTTGTCCTGTTGACTCATAACCTAATTGACCAATAAATTGCTGCCTTTTATTGCTTGATGAAGTCTCTAGCGAACAGATGAAAAGCTCATGAACTATAAACTTACATGATGTACCAGAAATGCATGTAGTGTACCTGTATATTTTTCATTTAGAAGGGCATAATCATGTTCACTTAATGAAGTATCAGTAGGCCTCAGCTGGGACTTGCCAGATGGGGTGAAATTTTTAACTGGCTGGTTAAAGTGATTCTAAAACCTGAAGTTTGAACATCTCATTTGTATGAGCATTAAGTCACTTAATTACAATAATTATTTCAAGTACTAACATACCAGGTTAAAACTAATTTGTTTGTAAATACTGCAGGGTACATACTCTATCTCCACTTGGTGAGCCGACAAATCAACTTGGAAGTGAAGATGATTCAGAAAAAAATGATTGCAGCACTCCACTGGCTGAGCCATGGGAAGGTTTGTACATCTGCTTAACCACTAGTTCCTTAATCTTTTTGGATGCTGTTTTTGTTGTATGGCCACACTGGGCTGGTTATGGCAGGTGCAAGTCAGGCAGGGATGCCTTGCTGGATACAACAGCTTAATTGATCTAGGCCATTTCAGTCTTTTGTTTCCTTGTTTTGTGTTAGATGAACAAGAAACTGCTGCTGATGCAAAACAAACCAAGTCATCTGAAGAGTAAGTTTTTATTGCTAAATTTATCGAAGAAGCACATTTAGGTACACAGGAGCTTCAATAAGTACAACTGAGGCAACAATTTTGCATTATCTCAGTCATCATAAAATCAACTCTGCAATTCACTTAAAGATAGTTTAATGGCTTCTCTTAACTTTTTGGAATGATTTGGCAGCCCATCCTCTAAAACACTGCTTCCATATGGGTTACAGCTGTAATTTGATGCGATGATTCTTCAAGAGGGCTCTTTTGGAGGTGATATATCTATCTATATCTATCTGTTTGTCTATCTAATCTTTCTGCCTATCCATCCATCCATGCATCCATCCATCTGTCTGTCTGCCTGTCTGTCTGTCTATCCATATACAGCCAATTTAATTAAGGTTGGCCCTTAGAAATCTTAAATGTAAGCCCAAGAGGTATCATGGGAGTGGGCAAGATTTGGTTAATAGTGGTTGATGGAAGAAATAAAAGGTTGAAACTTATTATAGATTAGACTTTGTTCTCACACAGCTAATTTTCAAAAAACATTGTTTAACAGGAAATCACGTGTGCTCTCCCATGATTCTTTTTGGGTTCATATTTTAGATTTCTGATGGGCAACCTTATTGAATTAGCTGTATATAGATTATATATACATACACACATGTACATATACTTTTGAAACTTATTAATAATTCATGAGGAAAATGCAATGGAAAGGCAATCATGTTGCATCAGTATAATAATATGAAACAGATCCTGACTCCTTTTCTCATCAAATTTTTGCTCCTCAGAAAACATAAATTGACAACCACTAACAATGTGCAGGCCAACATTTAGGAATTGCCAACATGAGCACTAGCCATATGTATGCCAAGGGAGTAACCCAAGGGGGTTACAAAATGCTGACCTATATGTTACAAAATCCTGGCCCATTCATACAGGAAGTATTTGCAAATATAGTCTGGTCACTTTCCATTAAACTTAACCCAATAAAGCTTTAAAATAACATTTAACTAATTGACTAAGTTACATGTAAAATTAATATAAGATAAAATGGACAAATCAGGTAGGACCAAAAACATTCACCTGAATTCCTAACATCAGATAAAGCCAATGACAATTACGATTAAGATAATAATTAAAGAAAGGATTAAATATTTAAAGAAAGGATTAAATATTTAAAGAAAATTGAAATCTTAAGATTATTTTTATGGGGCTTCAAACATTGTCTTTTTGCTGATATTGTTTTCTTGGTTTATTATAGCCAGGAAGAAGAAGATTGGCTAGATGCCCTGGAAGCTGGTGAACTTGACGACTTTGGACGTGTGAAGCAAGAAAGGGATACAAGCACAATGACTGCTAGACAGGTTGGTTTAAGTGGTGTTACAAAACATTTGTTGCAACCTCAATGTACACAGTGGCTTCTAAAAATTATGTGAATTCCACAAGCATTCCCTAGATTTTGCTCTTTTACTAATGTTTCTGACAGTTTACTTTAATTAACTTTATTAGATAATTTTAACCTGATTCACTAATTGATCAGCATGCGGTACA
>JBAHVQ010000095.1:151675-175393 GCA_036872915.1 Nanipora kamurai
GCTAAACTACGCTGTTCTCCCTAGAGGTCCAGTGAGGGCCATCCCTCTTGGGTCCAGTGTTACTACAGGAGGAAACCGGATTACCCAGAGAAAACCTGCGATATTTAGTAGAGTCAAACTGGACAACACTCTTCTCACATGTGACCAAGGTAACGCGTAGCCGGAATGCGCGTAGGCGGAATCGAACCCCAGTCACAGAGGTGAGAGGCACGTGCACTACCACTGTGCCACCAAGCGAAATCAAAGAGTTTATTGTTAGACCGGCAGGCTTTTCAGACCGCAATAGTAACTTTCCATACGCCACAGCCATTGTGCCGGAATGATGAAGGGGAGAAAGGGAGAGAGAAAAGAGAGCAAGAAAGAGTGAATGTGTAGGGATAGAAAATAAGAAAAGAAAGGATTGTTGTTATTAGGGCATGTCTGAAAAAATACTTCGAAGCCCGATTATTCGAACCACCATTATTTGGACTTTACGATTACCTTGACTTCATATGATGGTTCTAGTTTTTGCAAATAACTTAACAGTGATAATCGTAATTTCGGTTAACCAGTCTCTCAATTATCCGTACTTATTTTGTGTCTCCCGACGACTGCGGATCATTGAGATTCGACTGTACTTATTGACCTCGCATATTCCGTCTGTGAATTATGGGACAGATGTTTTTCATTACGGGCCGACACGAGCACGACGAGTCGATACCCTGGTAAAAACATGGGTCTAATATTTCACCAATACAGACTGAATAAACGAGATCAATAAATAGTTTATTACATCGCTTTACTAAAATACAATAGTAAACTACAAAGGTACTGCAGAACTTGCGATGTTTTACCGATATGTTTATTGTTATTCTCAACCATTAACAAAAACACGTACATAGCATATTGTTCTTCTTCTGCTTGCCCGTCATGCATTTCTCCGGTTCTGCTTCAGATTTCGCCGGAACTTTACTTTATAAAATAAGGTTTTAAAGTTTTCCCTCTGAGAGGCGAATACGGGAAACATGCGATCGCAGACGAGTCAATCAAATTGTAGGATTTCCGTATTCGGAACTCAGCCGTTCCGCAGCCATAAAACAAATAGAAAATAATTCACGCCGAATGCGTGGAAAAACGAAATTTATTTCAAGTGTTGAACAAGCATCGATGTATTTTTTGTTTATTATATAAAAATACTCCTTTTTCCTAAAGTATTAGTATATATCATATCATCATGATAATCGACACATGTGAGATTATCGTGAATATTAAACGTCACATATGACTATCGAATTTATTGGTAGCAGAGACACCAATAAAACACCGTCTTGTTTGTAATAAAGTATAGTGTTTGTAAAATGGATACAAAAATTGATATAATTTTTGACTCCTGGATATGGGTCACTGACACTGTATGTAATGTTTCCAAAATGAGTGGCCGTTCTGTATCGGGGTATACCACTGACCTCTATATAACTGGACTACGGGTCTCTGACACTTTTGTGTTGTCAAAAGTGTCCGCAATTGACCAGCGCCATCTTGGTGAGTCATGCGACGAGTTCCGACGAGTAATACTACATAAAAACATTCAGAATTATCTTCCGATGGGAAACTTGTAGAAGATACCCGAACTTAGTCAAATTTTCGATTTACCGACAAATATTTTTAGCTTTCAAAACGCTGCCCACTCCCTAAACTCGCTTTTCTCTCGAGTTTGGTCCCATACCGCTTTTCCATCTCATGAAACACATCTTGCATGTGATTGGTTGAGGAGGGCTTATGACCTACCAAAATGGCGGACTTTTGAGGACATTTTCCAGAGGTTCATCTGCAGTCCAGTTATATAGAGGTCAGTGGTGTATACAGACACGAGTTGAAGCCGAATGTCTTTATATTCCGATACAGAACGATCACGAACTATGTAAACTGCTTGTACAACGTACGTTATTACTACATTATTGATTAATATTTAGTGGAAAGAAAAATTAAAACAAGTTATTTACATCCTTAAAAGTTCGGTTTGAGTGTGCGGGAAGTGATGCAAAACTGGTTGATACAGCCATTAGTGTGCGTAAATGTGATACAAAACTGATATTTATTTAATCAATTCTGAATCTTGGTACACAGAACCTGATGAAACCTTAATTTCTTTTGAATTTTCATCATGGATCATTAATGAGTTCACAACACGAGTGGCCGTTCAGTTTCGGGGTGTACAATCATGAGGCGAAGCCGAGTGACTGTGTCCCGATACAGAACGGAAATGAATTTTTTAAAGTACTTCTAAAACGTCCCATGTTACTACATTTGACATTAATATTGAGTAGAAAGAAAAGTTAAAACAAGTTATACATTACCATAAAATTTCAAGTTGTGTGGGAAAGACGATGCAAAACTTGTTGATACAGACACTAGTATCTGTGAATGTGATGCAGAACTGATGTTTATTTAATGAGTTCTGTATCGAGGCATATAGACATTGATTTAGCCTTAATTTCTTTTGAAATTTTGTCATGAATTGTTGATGAGTTTTAGAAGGTTGTGTACATGTACTTTGGGGATCTATGGACTATACTGTTTTGTCTTCCTTTTCCGACTTTGCTGAAGGGGATTTGTTCCACGCGTCGGTTCCTTGACGTGTTTATGAAACTGTTTCTACTCTTTCTGCAGTGAGTGAGGACCACTTGTATGAACTTGCATTGGCTGTGTACAGTTTAAAAGATAAAGGTAGGATACAAGAAGATCTAAGTTTCAAATCTCAATATTCATTAAATAATTGCAAATATACTAGCCTGCGTCAATAGTTTAAGTAATAGCTTAAGCTATTAGCTTCGACATCAGTAGAGAACTCAAGAGCATTTTGTGGATTTTTAGTCGATCATTTGAACTCATAGCACAAAACGTGGCATAAAAAATATTCAAGTATTGATTTACCGTAAACTATATATGTGGATGAACAGTCTATAGCATTTTCTAAACTCCACCTTTTAAAGATATGAACTTAGCTAACTTTTGCCTGTAATATATGTGTACTTTTTTCAGTGAAGACCAGTATCTCCGGACAAAACCGTGTTTCGTTTCACTATACGTATTTACACTTCAAAATTATAGTATTCAGATGTCTTGAAGGATTATTGTTGCAGAGTTTGTGTACCATCAAGCAAGCTTACTCTTTCCCCATCGAATGGCAAAACTCTACACATCCAAGAGTAACGAACGACCGTCTGTTTATTTTAGTCAGCGTAGAAACTATTGATTTTTGGGCTCCTTTGTTCCGACTGGCCGCTCATGCTGGTAATATTGATGCCAAATATACCTACGCGCAGATGCTCCGATCAGGTAATTGAGAAACAGGATAGACATAATTTGATCCATTACTTTCACATAATTTAACTCTTCCTTGACAGTATCAACGCTTTAGTATTATATGATGGCTAACGCCAGATTTGTATTGTACTCTTGTAAACGCCAAAAGATTGACGTTTTCTAGTGGAGGCCTGCCGTCGCCACTGGGTTGAAGTGGTTCTCCGATGAAAAATTCGTTTACCATTTTATTAAGATAATCTTAAAGATATGATGGCCATTAGAAATCGTGCGAGGTTTCTTCAGCTAGAATACTGCTTTCTAATGATAGTGCCATTTTGTTCAACTTTGTTATTTTCTTTGATCACTTCTTCATAGGTACTGGCATAGACCCAGATCCAATTGAGGCTGCGAAAGTGTTTAGAGATCTCTCAGACAGAGGACATCCTTACGCTCAAGTACGGTTTTATTAGTTGACGTAATGTTCTCTCTGTCTCTCCAATCTCTATTTATTAGCACTTTCACGTTGACTAGTGACGAGCCGATCATGGAAAAAGCGAAGGGGGTTCGTAGCTCAGATGAGAAAAAGTAAATATTTCAAGCGGCGGCCTATGATTATAAGAAAAGCTGGTTGGCCAATCCGATTATTTCGCAGACCGTTTGAGTTTGATTTCAGTTGTCCGATGATATTCAGCATTAACTTTTCACATTAGCCATCAGCTACAGCTACAGCTACAGCTACAAGTATTATTCAGTTTTTGCATTCGTTATCCAAGGAAAAGGTACAACTTAGGGTAATTTTTCTGTAGAATACTAGTGGAAATTTGGAGTATTGAGGTGCATACATACAGTTTCGTATTTTACTCAGAAAAAGTCCTGATTCCATGACAGGAATCGAACCCGTAAACTTTGCTTTCCATTCCTTTCCTGTTGTTTGTTTTCCTTTGCCTTTGAAAGTAATTTCCAGCGAAAACCTTCATTAAGACTCCCTTGAAACCGTAGCGTAGAATGCTTCGTCAAGGACAGTGAAGTTAGACGAGAACGTTCTATAAGCTTGTATCCACAGGGAATATTTTTGACCCTCAGATGGTGATTGAACGTTTAACCTTCTTGCTATTGGTGACCGGCTCTAACTAACCATTAAGCTATCGAGAGTCAGGTGGAGATCGAAAGTTACTAATGGAGTCAGCGCACGTTTGTAATCCACGCTCCATATATTGAAAATCCTGGATCCACTTTTTTTAAATGGCTTAAAAACTGAGCAACCAATGGTGTTGCTATTTCGCAGTCATTAAAAACAACGATGTGTTCAACAAAAATAACGATATTGAGATAAGCCAGTGATGGAATGATTATTTACCACTTGATTAGAAATTACATATTCAAAAAGAGATCAATAATCTGCTATAAGCGATCATCTCTTCCCTTCCCTACCTACCTTTCTTTTCCATTCCTTTCTTCCCGATTACATTCCTATTCTTTTCTTCCTTTCGTTTCTTTTACTTTCCTTTCCTCCCCTTTTCTTACTTGTTGTTTGTGTTCCTACCCTTCCTTTTATTTCCTTTTCCTTCCCATTCTCTCCCATCCTTTCCATCCTCTACCCCCTTTCATTTCCGTTCCCTCCCTTCCCTTGCTTTCTCTTCCATTCATTACCGTTCCCTTCCCTTGCTTTCTCTTCCATTCATTACCGTTCCCTTCCCTTGCATTCTCTTCCATTCATTACCGTTCCCTTCCCTTGCTTTTGTTTTATTTCCATTCTTTTTCTTTTCGTTTCTTTTCCTTTCCACACCCATATTTTAGTTTCGTTACCTTTCCTATAGTTTCCTTTTGTTCGCTTTCTATTCTTGTACTATCCATTCCTTTCTTTTTCTTTCGTTTAGTATAATTTCGTTTTGTCTCATTTTGTAGCCTTTCCCCGTCAATTAGATTCGCTTCATCTTCTGTGCTGTGCTGTTCTCATTCCATTCCATTTCATTTCATTTATTGTCTTTTTTGCTCTTTTCTTTTCTTCTCGATTGGGGCTTTGGTTGTTGGGTTTAATTTTTATTTGATCTTCTGATTCTTAGTTTGCCTTAGCTGGAATGTACTACCATGGTATTGGCGTAGATCAAGATTTTAAAAATGCGTTTGATCTCTACGAGGTAAAGCAGACACTTTTTGAAATTGCGAAGGGAGAAAAGAAGGCCCTGGGAATGAGGCTGATGGTGAACATGCTCCAAAACCAGAATTTAAGGAATGGTTACGTTACAGTATTAAAGTAGACATGTTTTTTTTTTTCTTAATATCTTTCAGCTTAGCTCGAAAAACGGAGTTAACATGGCTTTTAGCATGCTAGGTACGGGTATTCCACATCTGACATTGTTCTTTGCACATCTGACTTATTTCATCAAGTTCTGTTGGCGCGTCAGAAAAGTCGAAAAAGTTTTCTACGTAAATGAAACGGAAGACAGGTAACTGGCTGTGGTTCGTACTGCAGGTCCTTCGGTACCAAAAGTTCGGTATTTTTTAGTGTTGAAATAATCCACTGATGAATGAATTTAACAATTCTTTCATAAATACCACAGAATCATCAGGCACAATTAGGAATTGTCGAAAAGTGGTCAGGGTCGCCGGTGTGTTAGAGAGTTATATCAGTTTACAGGGACGGCGGAGCGTTATTTCAAGTGGGGGGCTAATGTTAAGACGGAGGCCTCATGGTAAAAATTCGGGCTGTGGCCGTAGTTATTTTAATTTGTACTTTGTTTAATTGACAATTTTGTGGTCCATTCCAAACACCGCACTATCAGGACCCACTAAAATCCCCTGCATGCACAAATTAGACAATTTTCACATATTTCCGAATATTTCATGTTTTAACGTAAACAATTAACTCAATGTACTAATATCATTTCTGCCAAAAAGTGGCGGGGCTTTAGCCCCCAGCCTCCGCCGGCTCCGCTATTCCTGGTTTAAACTATTAATTTCTGGGGATTTCATTTGCAAGTAACTCCGCCATTTCCTCTACTTAGAAAACAATAAAGTTGGCAATACCTCCTCGACAAATTGAACATTTGCCAAGATCCGTTTAACCGGTTAGTTTGCAACCGCGCATATAAGCGCTACTTAATGAATGCAAATTGGAACCATAAACATATTTCAATTGATTTCCAAACGAATTATGAATCGATTGAATAAATAATAATTTCTCTTGAAGAACCTGCCAACGAAAGGGTTGAGGAGTTGTTAATTTTTTCCCGTCATGCACCGAAACGCTGCCTATTGAAAGTCAGGCGTCACCTTACTTTCACGAAGGACAATTTATTTACTATTAGCTTTCGGTGTCTTCGTCTTTCAGGAAACATGTACATGAATGGTCAAGCGGTAGAAGAGAACCACAAACTAGCTTTGCAATACTTTCAAACGGGAGCTAAGAATGGTAAAATAGACTCTTAAGTATACCGTGATGCATCCGGTTTTTGTGACTTTGTTTTAAAATTTATTGAACAATGTGAAATTGTTTTACTTCCTGTATATCTTGTAACCAGCCCCTTTCTCATAAACCCATCCTTTTCAACTACCACAGTAAAGAAAGCCGTCGCAAGGCCTACCCCAGTCTGAATTGAGGTATTTGTTTTCATCAATCATAAAACTGTATTTCGTGGTACATACAGTCACTGCAGAAAATAGTTGGGACACCCGGAGAACAGTGCATGTATTTCAAACACTTTGCTAAAAATATCCATGTAAACATTTCTGGCACCCCCCTGCCGCCTTTCAATGTTGTTTTCTTGAAAGAAAATATCCAGCTGCTTTTGAACATGTCATACAACATTTGATGCAAATTGCAAAACCAACATTGAAATGGGGGCTGGGGAGGCATACATGCGAAAACATGATAAGTGTCCCAACTCTGCAATGACTGTTATTCAACAATTTTTAAGGAGTGCATAAACGATAATACCCGGCAATTATTGTGAAAATACTTGGTCATCTTTGCCAGTGGCGTACGTAGGGTTTTTTTTTGAGGGGGGGAAGACTTGTAAAATTGTCCACAAATTTTCCGAAGCAAACTACCGCATGTATAACAAGGCCATTTTTATTTTTACTCTTTATTTTTTTTCAAACGAGAAAACCTCTTCCAATCTTACTTCCCATCCGATTCACAGCCAAATAATATAAAAAATAAATACATATTATACAAATATGCGCTATACAAATATATGAACTTATAAATAAACATATGTATATATGAATATATAATATGTATAATAAATAAAGAAGTATATGAATAAATATGTAAGTGAGTAAATGTATAATATACATAATTATATAGGTATAAATTTATATAAATACATGTATAGATTTATATTCGTAAAAATTTAGTAGTGTAAATATAACGAATGAATAAATTAAATTGAAATGTAAAATATACAGGGTAGTTATATGTAATTTATATTTATAAAATTAAATCTTATCCAGGCTAACTTTAGTGTTGGCCCTGCTTAGCTCGTTGATGTTATATTTCTACTACAGGTGATCCTGGGGCAGAATTGTCCTTGGCGCACTGTTATTCCTATGGGAAAGGAGTCTCCAAAGACTTAAAGAAAGCGTTTGAATACCATCTCAGTGCGGCTAAAAAAGGTGCCTACAGTTGTATCACGTGTGATTCGTAAGGCCTGTCTATATTACGAAACGTTGTTGCGAAAGCATTTAGACCACCGCCGATCTTTCCCAGTTACTCAACACGCCAAAACATGAATCACAAAATTGAGCCTTACTTCTAAAGGAAACAAAAATAAGCAAACCAAGCTTCCTGGTGGAACCTTTTTGGCGTGTTCAAAACCACGACTTACATTCACGATCCACGTTTCGCGAGAAGCGATACGAGAAAACATCGGCGGACGCCCAATGTTTCCGCAAGAATGTCTCCCAGTTTAGACTGGACTTCAACCTCGTTTGGCTCGTTTTGGGACTACCAGAACCGTATATTCATAATTTTCTTATTACTTGCTATTCTTTGTCATTTTCAGGTCATCCTGTTGCTCTCTATAACACTGGAACCCAGTATTTTGCTGGGAAAGGCGTTGACGTAGATATGAAAAAGGCGGCAGAGTATTTTGAAAAAGCAGCAGATTTGGGATTTGAGCTCGCCCAGGTACAATCTAGTAATTAAAAGAGTTGGGAATGAGCGAGTGAACGAATAAATGAACGAAACAAGGAAAGGTCGGCCGCATTGATGATCATGCGAATCATCGTTCCCAAGCCATTTTTGCTCCAGGTTGCAGGGTGGGTCACCCGACACCTGATAATTCATGTGGTTTGCTTCTTTTTATTGACTTGAATAATTGATATGAAATATTCAGTGTTGTACATACTTGCTCGTGTAAAACATTCGCCAGAAAAGCTACTGTACTAGCTACGACAACTCACCATACATCTTCCACTATGTCCTGTAAATATCATAAACCAGTATGAAATGTGGTTCTTGATTTTATACCCCCCTACTCCACGAAAAGGGACAATTAGTTCACTAAAGCAGATTCTCTGCAGAGTTGGACCCACATACTGGTCCACCCGCGCGGAGACACTTAGTTTCTCGATATTATACTCGACTGATATATAACTGCAAAGGGGTCTAGTTGCCTTTCATGTGGTAGCCCTCTTTATGTTTATGTGCGGATCTTTTGCGCTGAATCGCATACTAGGTGGATTGACTTAGAAGATCTTGTAATATTCAAGAGTTAAACAATCAACCGACTGATACAAGGGTACTTTTCGCCGGCCTTCGGCATTGGTAGCACAGTCCCCTGCGGACAGAGTCGGTTGCCACTTTGTAGGCTCAGCTACAAAAATCCGGATTTTGGGGGGATATTTAGACGATCTGAAGGTTTTTAGACAATTTGAAGATTTTCAGATGGGGAATTTTAGAGAAATTTTACGATGTAGCAAAACGTTTCTACCGTCAATTTTTTATGTATGGTGACAGTTGTTGTGACGATTCCTTGACGGCCCTACACATGTCAACTTGCATAAACAAACAGACAGAAAAACAAATATATTGTGGTGATCATCATTTAGGACAATCGGGTTCTTCCAGTTTGTAGAATTTACTTCCGTTCTCGTTTTGTTTTCTTAATCGGCAGATCAACTTAGGAAACATGTATTATAATGGCCTCGGTGTGGAAAAGGACTGGAACCGAGCAAAAGAACTTTATCGTAAAGCTGCGATGACGAATAAAAACGCCGAAGCGTTATTAAAAGAACTGGAAGAAGATGAAAGAAAATTAAACGAATCAAAGACGGAAGATTAAGAAAAAATGAATGTTCTAAAAGGTCGGTGCCGATCGTTGAGTGTTTTGGGTGGTAACAGGCGAGAGAAAGACAATGCAGCCCATTCGTCCAGTGGATATAGATATACATTTTTATATTTATATCCGTTGCATCATATGTTCTACATTTCACATTGAACGTATGAACTAATTTTTGAGGTACCATAAAAATACTTGATTTTTGGGCCCCAAATCCTTGTCTTTATTACTATTACATTAGCTAGGTTCATTACTATTATTGTAAATTTACCAGTTTATATCACAAACCGTTGGAAGCTGAACACAAATGTTGTTCTTGTGGGAGCTTGAATTATATCAGACGTCCAACGAACGTTCGTCATGCTCATGATCTCAGAAGAACGATTTCTGAGTCCGAGACGGGAATCGAACCCGCAACGTCGTCATGAATGGTGAGACGCTCTAACCATTGAGCTACCAAGTCTCAGATGGTGAGCTAACTTGCATGTTCGTTATATGTGAAAGCTAAGCGGAAGCCACGATATGTTAATAATGATGGAAAAATTGGAAGCTGAACACAAATGTTGTTCATCTGGGAGCTTGCAGTGTATCAGACGACAAACGAACGTTCGTTAAGACTCGTTTCCTCAGAAAAACGATTTCTGAGCCGTAGACGGAAATAGAACCAGTAACCTTCTGATTACTGGTGAAACGCTCTACCATTGAGCTACCAAGACTCACATAGTGAGCTATGTTGCCGACTCGTCACATGTGCAACCTAGGCGGAAGCACGGTATGATAATAATGATGGAAACACGGAAAACTAAACACAAATATTATTCATGTGAGAGCTTGGACATATGACAAACCTGGAACTTAGCTCACCATCAGAGTCTTGGTAGCTCTGTGGTTAGAGCTACGGGTCATCAGAAGGTTGCGGGATCGATTCCCGTTTGGGACTCTGAAATCGTTTTTCTGAGATAACGAGCTTGACGAACGTTTGTTCGTCGTCTGATATACTCCAAGCTCCCTCATGAACAACATTGGTGTTCAGCTTTCAATGTTTCCATTATTATTATCACATCGCGGCTTCCGCGTAGGTTGCACATGTGACGAACCTGAAAGCTCACCATTTGAGACTTGGTAGCTCAACGGTTAGAGCTATCGTCATCAGAAGGTTGCGGGTTTGATTCCTGTTTAGGGCTAAGAAATCGTTTTTTCTGAGATCATGAGTTTGACGAACGCTTGTTCGTCGTCTTGTATCACAAATCCATGAATTTCTCTGACTGTCCCATTACTGCCTGGTGATGGTAGCTAAAAAAGTCTTACGGGGACTGCCGACGTTCGGTCGGACGCATGTTTCTAACAGGATAATCGTTAATTCATGTCGATTTTATATGTAAGTCGACTAAAAAGTTATTTATTCCAGCAAATAAAAAGGCCGATTTCTAATAAAACCAACCGATCAACTCGCTTTTGTTTTCTATGACCGATTGTCAACACGGCCTTCGCCGTTGACCATCTGCTCTTAGAAATCTCGGTCTTGTTGTCTGATTATTAACTGATATTGTGTTTGTATTCATAAAGAACTAGAAAAATGGTAAAAATACAGATGCTTCATCGAGCTTTTTATTGGTATCAATCAGCACATTTTTCACTCAGTTGTTGTTGTATCGAGAATTGTAAATAGTCATTCGATATGCTTTGAAATACTTTAAACAATAGATCTGGAAAAGTCTTCCACTCGTCAATTGCATTGATGTATGCTGGATTGATTCAATTCACGCTTTTTGGTAAAAAATCAAACTCAGAGAAGGAGTGAAGTTCCAGCTTTCAACCTGTAAAAATCCCAAATTCTTAAGTCATCATTCATCAATTTCACCAATTTCAGAGGAGGTTATTGATTTAAACTTTCAACAAGCAATCCGGTCTTTTTTCTGCAAACTGATTCGCGCCATCTTCAGTCACTTTGTTACAACCGAATATCTCTAGACGTCTTAGTTGAGGCATTCTCTTAGCTACGACTTCCAGATGACAATCTCGAAAACTCGGACATCCGTAGAGTCGCAGCTGAGTCAGTTTCCCACACTTCTCTGTCAATTCCCGGATGCCAACCCTGGAAACTTTTCCACAGATCCCCAAATGCAGGTCGCGCAGTTGAAGAAGGTTCTTGCAAACTCGCATTAACTGGTTATCATCGATTTTCGCTGAGTACATGTGAAGTTTCTCCAGCCGGTTGCATTTCTCTGTTATCGCAGACAGACATATCCCCTTGATGTTCTGCGGACGAAAGCAGTTTTCGCCGATGCACAAAGTTCGGAGATTCTCGGCATTTGTCGCAATGACTTCGATCCCCAGATCAGTGACACACGTGTCAACCAATCCCAGGGATTTTATCTGACGTAAATGATCTCTTATTGCGTAGCAACAAGTGTTATTCACGAGGCTCTGTCTCTCAAGATGGAGATCGTCCAGAAGCGGGCAACGTTCGGCAATTGATCGGATTCCGTCGTCGGATATCATCGGACATTCTTTTACATGCAAAGACTGCAGGGCAACGCAGTTTTGGGCGATCCACTCTAAGGTCTGGTCTGTTATCTGACAACACCAAGTCAAGTCAAGCTTACAAAGCATCGGAAATCTTTCGGCGAACCGACGGAATGTGTCGTCGTCTAGGATAAGCGTATCCTCGTCAATTGAATCCTGTAGGACCAACTCTCGGACGTTGTAACAGCTCTGACAAATCGCGTCAATCATGCGCTTACAGTTACCCTGTGTAGGCAACCGGATTTTTTCAAGACCGGGGTTGTGTTCCACCAGGAATTGAAATCCCAGATCGGTGACCCGCGTTAGGTAAAGGTCTATGTCTCGCAGCTCATAGCAAAAATTGGAAAGTTCTGCGATGGCAAGGTCGCTAACTTGTGTACAACCCTTCAGGCCTAATTTTCGAAGGTTTGGGCACAGCTCGCCAATATAACAAACAGCTTGGTCCGTCAGCCAATGACATTCGTCGAGACGAAGCTCAAGAATGCGTGGGCCCCAAGCTAATACCCAGTTTTTCACTATTTCGTCGGTCAAACTGTTACACAGGTACGGTTCGTTGTTCACGTTGATTACCTGCCATAGTTTCCAGTCGTAAGTTAGCCTCCGCCAGTGCCGACTCACTGCTGAATACCGCAGCTTTTCACAGATGTTGAAATAAGAGAAGATTTCTAGGAAAAGTGAATCAGGAAGACTGTGCATTTTGGTTGGAAGTTAAGAAGTTAACTTCACACGACTAAAGTGTCTTCCTACCAAGCTCAATGGATACTTTTTTGGTGACGTCACAATTAATAGTTTTTCGTCATTTGATCATTAGTGTTTACGTATTTCGTTGAACGAAACGGGATTTCTGGCAGCTGCTTTCTAGTGAAGGGAATACCGTATTTGTGGCCTTATTTTTGTTGAGTTGTCCTCTTGTTCTAGAAATCAATATGGTAGCTAATCAGCCTTTACGTCTGTTGGAAGAGCTAAGCTTTCTTTTCAGCCTCTCGCGATAAACTGGATAACTTTTCAATTTTCTTACGTCGCCGCGCAAAAAGATCCACAGTGTGTTGCCAATGTTTTTCGTCCTTTACTAGAAATAATTCTTTTTGGAAATTGAACAGAGGCAACTCCTCTGCGTTTGTCAACGCATATAATAACGTCATTCTGACGAACTTTTTGAATTGCGAAGATTAGATCAACTGTGTCCTTTCTCCGGAGGCAAACCATGTTTTTCAAGGGCCTACCACATCAACTTCAACATCAACCTCCTCCTTTACACTAAAGATCTTTTTTCGGGCCAAACAAAAACAATCAATAATTTTCAATCTCTAGAGTATACTCGGAGCGTCGTTCTTTATACAACACCAATCGGAACATTTTGACGTCTTCGGAACGACATCAGCTCGCGAAGGCACAAAGCCAGTGGCGGATCCAGGATTGTTTGAGGGGTTAGAGATTCCAAAAAAGGAAATAGAGGAAGTCAGGGCATGCCTCCCGGAAAACTTTTGATTTTCTGATACTCTGAAACGCTATTTCCTGCATTTTGAGGATTTTTACAACAAAATGATCATAGACAGTAGGCTATTTCGATATGATACACTGCGAAAGAGGGTAGTGATTTTCAACTACTGTTTCAGTTCTTCCTTTGAAATCAATCTGTGACAGAGCAATCGCATGCTTTCAAATAACTCCCAAGGAATTAAATTCAAATATATTCCCAAAGAGGGGTTGCAACCCCAGTAACCTACCCCTTCTGAATCCGCCAATGAAAACTGTTACATAAGATTGAATTTGACCGTGGTTTCTTTAAATAGTGAAATTTTAAACGCAGTCATTGTTGAAGTTGACTTCTATCTCAACCATGCATCCAGTGTTTCTTTTTGGCAAAATGGCATGGATTTGCATTTTAATGCCAAAGCGTAAAGAATTTCGCAAGGGTTTCCACGAAAGAAGCAGCATTGAAATAAAGCAACGAGTATGAAATCTGGAAATTTCAGATAACGGGATGAAAGGAAGAAAGGAAGGGAAAAAAGGATATATGGATGACAGGAACAAAAAAGAAGGAAGAAAAAATAACAAAACACGAGGAAAGGACGGAAAACAGGAAGGAAAGCAAGAAAGAAAACAGGCGAGAATCAAGAGAGAAAGGAGGATTGAAAGGAAGAAAGCAGGAAATCCTAAAAGCAAGAAATAAAGTAGGATAGCGAGACAGCACGAAACTTAATCTCTTACCCAGACCCGATCCGGCTATCCCACACAAATATCCAATATGGCGAACAGTTCCTATTTCAGAACATACATCTTTCGTTGACATTAAGAATGGTGTTTAGCTTTGAGTATTTTTTAACTACCTGGGACTGGACCTTAATATTGTTCACGTGTTTTTTAGCGTTCTTTATTTGGTTAGTTTACCACAAGAAACGCTCAAAAAAGCTTCACAATCGTTCGAATAATGAGTTTGTCGCTGAAGATGCCAGCGACAACACTTGCACATCACTGTCTTGTGTGCGATGTTCTAAGAGTGTCTTCTCCACCGAGAAACTTCTCAGCAGGTTGGGTGCTATTCAGCGAAGCTTACAACTTGACGAAGCTGTGAGCCGTAGGATAAAGAATGGAATATCAGGTAACAGGTGCAAGCAAAATGGATTTCAATCGCCAACTGTGTTTTATCTTGAAAAACTACCTTCCAAGGCGTGGTACACTGCGAAGGATTTCCCAAGAGAGGTTTCAATTTTAGAAAAAAAACCTAGTATGGACATTTTCCATTCTGAATTCTTGGACGTATACAAGAACTTGGGAATTGGTTGGGTGTCAAATGAGGTTTCCTCAGGAGGTTGGTATTTATTTTATTTAGTGAATCAAGGTGTTAGGATTGAAGATAATTGCAAGAGATGTCCAAAAACAACGAAATTAATACGGGAATTGCCATCGTTTATGGCAGGATGTGCCTTTGGCAATGTCATGTTTTCAGTGTTGTTGCCTAAGACTATTATCAACCAACATTGTGGGCCAACTAATGTTCGTCTTCGGTGTCATGTCCCACTGAAGGCACCTGATGGATACTTCATTTGCGTTGCAGATGAAGAAAAATCGTGGAAGGAAAATAAAGTGTTAATTTTTGATGACTCATTTTATCACAAGGTTTATCACCATGGAGATGAGCATGAGCCTCGTGTTGTCCTGATGATTGACTTGTGGCATCCTTGTTTGGGATTTCAAGAAAAGGAGATCATAAGAACTCTGTTTACTGTTCATTAAATTTTTTCATTCTATTCTCTCTTGTATATTGTCTAGTTAAGTAAAATGCCTTATAATTAATTCTTTGTAAATTTGTGAGGCAATATGCATAATTCAGTACTATTTGTAGTACAGGTGTATACCCTGAGTAAATTATTTAAAACCTTAGCTTTCGTCTGGTCCACTAGGAACTTCATTTCTTCATGCTCTCGTGAAGTTCCAAATCAACAGGACCAAAGCTTAGCTGTTCGTGAATTTATGTGGCATTTACCACAAAGGGTACTGAATTAAAGTGTTTTTTTATGAGATAACTGTGGAGCTATATTTAAGGAGGATACCAACCACTTACAAAGTTAAGAATAGATACCGTATTTATTCGATAAACCGCCCTGGGCGCTAATTAAATTTTTGGTCCTTGAGAGTGGGTGCTTATTTGAGGTGGGCGCTTATTTGAGGCTGGGCGCTTATTAAATTTTCACCATTTTCAGCAAGTGTAGTATGTTTATTTTGCAACAAAACAATTAATGGTAATAACAAAATGCGAAGATATAACAAAGCAATGTTTCTAAAGAACAATAGACCAAAAGCTAACAGGAAACGTGCGAGTTCTGCTGTAGGCTAGCACACTGAACAGATCGTGTTTTAATAGTGCCAGAGCATTCGGTGAGTACCGTATTCAAAGCCATGGCTTGCACAAGCTGTCATTATCTGAAATGGAACTTTGTGTTTGAAGTGTAATTCACATCAGTCATACGAGGTTATCATATTTGTAAATCAGTATGGACTCCAACTTTCGTAGAGAAACTTAACTGTTGCGAAGATAATCTCAAGGAGGCTAAAGATCATGATGAATATGCAATTGGGACATATTTAGAAGCTAGTAATGAGCTTGTATGACATATGCCAATGGAACTGCCTTATCTTATCTACACATTTCTGAGAGCTTACGATCAGGTTTCCGTAAAAGTTACAGGATCAAGAAGGCTTGAGAATGGACTTGTCCCAGGAGCATAAAAAGTGCGAATGCCGAGCAGAGCTATTGCCATGAGATTTGAGTGAGAGATATTGCGGCTGAAAGAACTTTGCGCCCACATGGACATTGGAGTTGAAACTTTGAGGAAAATTCCAACATTCTCGTAGACAATGAATCTAGAGATTGTAAGCCAGTGAATAAATAATAATCAATACTACTCTTGTGGTGGGAGGGGGAAGGGGGTGGGCGCTTATTCGAATTTGAGTGGGAGGGGGTGGGGTGGGCGCTAATTCGAGGTTGAGCACTTATTCGAATAAATACGGTAAGTATAGTATTTTTCAGATGTGAAGGGTGGGTTTCAAACCTAGTATATATGTCAGCTTTTCATTATAAATTTTTGCATTCACTATTGTTAAACTCTTGTAGATTCTCTCTAGTTTGCAGCCTTTTTACTGTCTAGAAGGATTTTTTTTCTACTGCCATAAGTGTAAGTTGTTCAACTCAAAACTTTGTATAATATTTCAAAACCTAGTAGAAGTACTTTATCGGCTATAAAACATGAGGCAACAGCTATTATTGAGTTTTTGAAGAAGAATTGAAACATTTATCACTATTCCCCCAAAAATTGTACCAATTTTTGGAACAGAACACTTACATCTCATGTAAATGTGGCCTTGCAAACACCAAGCCATGGAGGGTTTTTATGTGAAATCAAAACAGCCATCTTGGAGGGCATCATCAGAATTCTGACATTCAACAGTGACTAATCAATGGAAAATCTTTTGCTTTGGAAATTTAAACCTCCAACAAGGGAACAGATGGTTTGCAACCAATCCCTTGAGATTCAAAAGACAGAGACATGCTTGCCATATTGGTGTCACGTACAATAGAAATTAATGAGGTTCTTTGGTTAAGGTTCCACCAACATGGCCACCATGATGTCACATGCACGCCATCAATATATGAAAACCCTCTATACATCGTAATACCCAAAACACACAATTTACACAATTTCATGAAGCATGACCTGCTTTGTAACTGTCAAACAGTTTATTTAAAAACAATTGCTACATGCAACTTGCTTTTGGGTATTACATAGTTAAGTTAAATCTACCATGCAGACAACTAAACTGAAGTTGGATAGTTCAAGTTTTATAGTCACTATAGCAACAGATTAGTTTCCAGACCTCTAACCTTTCATTTTGAAAATCCTTGTTGACATAAAAGTCAATAATTGAAGAAAATTAATAACACCAGATAACCAGATACTCCTGGCATTCTTCATAATTTTAGGAGAGTTCAATCAAAACAAATCAGTTTTTTTGTTTCAATGCCCATGCAACAATGGATCCAAATTGAAGTTAGTACTGAAGCTGTAATGCATTCACTGTTTCCTTTCATGGCCAACCTTGACTTCAAGGCAGAAGCCGCTGTCCATGTTCATTGAAGCAAATTCGGAAAGTGCCTATTGAACTCGGTTGCTGCAAAACATCGTGATTTGTCAGTGTTTCGCACATCTGCTTGCCACTGACAAATCATTTTCCTCAACCTTCTCCAATAGTAAATTATTTGTTCGTTCAAAAATAGAAAAATAATCAAACAGTTTTTTACACGATTATAGTCTTATGGTACATTTTAAAGTGTATTTTCGGAGGCTAATTAAGGCATGTTTAAGCTGTATTAAACATAAGCTGGCATACCCGGCTGGCAAGGCATAATCGTTCAGCCCCCGCCCACCTAACTTGGTTCCTTCAACCATTTCTATATAGAATCATCATCTTCATCTGCTACCCCATGCGTGGCTAACTCTGCCAGAACGTTGTCGAGGTAATTCGGGTCAGGATAACCATATCCCGTTCTGTTTTGATAGCCTTCTGACTTGTGGTGAATATCGTTCCACACAACAGTGTTTTGGACACCGGTCGTCACAGAAGATCCAATGGTGAAGACAAGCTGTCTTTGAAATGCTTTTTGCAACAGTCGTAACACCTGTAAAAAAATGTGTTTAATACGACCGCTTTTGAAGTGGGGAATAACTTACTGTATTGAACAGTTCTGTCGCGCGTTTCTGATATACTCATATGCTTTTTTTTATCAGAGAAGACTGAGCAAGACCCGATAAGTCTTTACCCTATTCAGACGAAAAGGGTAGTCAAGCAAGCTCACATAGAACAAAGAACAAAAGAAACAAATCAGGTGTTGAAGGGTTAATAGACGTATCGCGAATCCCACGAAAAGCAAGATTTTCGCGCATTTTCCTGCGCGAATAGGCCAGTGACCTCTATACGACTGGACTGCGGATCTCTGATACTTTTGTATTGTAAAAGTGTCCGCAATTGACCGGCGCCATCTAGGTGAGCCATCCGACGAGTAATACTACATAAAAACATTCAGAATTATCTTCCAAAGGGAAACTTGTAGAAGATATCTGAACTTAGCCAAATCTGCAATTTACCGATTAATATTTTTACCTTTCAAAACGCTGTCAACTACCTAAACTCGCTTTTCTCTTGAGTTTGGTCCCATGCCGCATTTCCATCTCATGAAGAAACACATCTTGCATGTGATTGGTTGGGGAGGGTTTATTACCAAGATGGTGGACTTTTGAGGACATTTTCCAGAGGTCCATCCGCAGTCCAGTTATATAGAGGTCAGTGAAAAATGCACGTAGTTCTCGTGCGATTTTGATAGTAGAATTCGCATCAAAAATCCCGCGAGAACCACGCGCATTCGTGCAGGGGGGTGCGGTAAAATTTTACTAATTGCGGCATTCGCCACACGTGTACTTTCCAACAGATAGAAAAGCCATTTTCAAGTAGGCGAATTTTATCCCGTCAATCGACTTTTCTTTGTTTAAACTGAATAGATCTCTGATTAGTTCCAGCAGATAGACCGTGACACAAAAGAAAAAGTCGCTTCGCGCAAAGGAAAACGGCCTTAACTCGGAGTTTCACGGGGGGCAGTCGCCTTGTCCTTCTCTCTATTGGCTATGCCTGTGGTTAAAAGTGCGAAAGCAAGTTAAAATTTCGAGTTCCTACCTTTTGGCCCTTGGCGTTGTTCGGAAGGTAACAGATGCGCGGAAATCCGTTGGCAGTATACGGCTGGCCCGGATTAGGATGATTTTCTCCCTAGTAATAACAGAAATAACGACATACTTTGGTTTAAACACCTGAGCCCGTAATCTGGTCTGTACGCGATATGACGCTCGCTGATTCGCTGCCTTGTGCCATAAGTTCTCCGTACGGACCGGCAGGTTTTGGCGGGAGAATTCCCGAAGGGTCAACCAAGGGGATGAAGAACAACAAATTAGACATGACGTAGTTAAATCGTTTCCTGCAGGGTTTTAAATAGATACCCAGACGCATGGATACCGTCGCACTGCTTTCGTATGGTAATGTCGAACAATATGACAACCTAAAATGCCAGATCATTAAAACTAGTACTGCTACATGTTTGTGGAAAATGATAGCCGCTAAGGCTGTCGAAACGTCAGTCACCCCCACCAACAGTCTTTCTCAAGACTACACTAACCTGGACGATCAACATCCACAAACATGTAACGACTCTCCCAGGTTCAAACCATTTACTTTAAAACAACACTGGCCATAAATTGAATTGGATTTCTGTATGTATACACTCGACACGCTAGTTGAATAACACGAATCTTAAATACCCCAGAGCAAGCACTATTCACAAAAGAAGCACACAGCGTCATAGCACTATAATTTACAATTCAACGTTAAAACAAATATGTGGAGCAACGGACAATCACACACAACAGGCGCGGATTTAGCCACGTATTCGTCACAATATTCGAAGAAAGAAACAAGACTCGAACTCACAGGTAAAATCAAGCAGATAAACCTAAACCAGCAGCACGCACAGAGAGCGGTAAAAGCGACGAAGGAAAGAACTATATCATAAATGGAGAATTTCAGCCCAGGGCAACAAACACAGATGTGAAACAATGATATAAAAGTAGAGTACTGCGTCGGCAGTGTTGAATGGCGTGTAGATAATCAAAAGGATTGGGAAACTGCCGGAACTTAATGGAGAATGGAGAAATTGACGTTTCGAGCGAAGGCCCTTTGTCGGGAAGATTGTCTGTCAAGCATTGAAAGCTCTGCACCTGTCGTAACCAACAGTTTTCTCTAGGCCGAAAACTGTCGCAATTCACGGCATGGTCGTGATGAACACTGACCGACTCTTTCCCGCTCACATAATCTCGCATGCTCCAAGCCCAGTTTCCGTTTTCATGATGCGACTCGGGGTTTCCAAACACCTCTAGATGGAAATCCTGCGACTGCAACAGTCCTTTTGGTTTAAATTAGTAAGGTTTGAAAAACTCACTAGTTTAAACACACTCGCACGGCTAAAATCCTGGCCAAATGTGGTGGGACACAAACAATAAATAGCTTGAAATCGATGTCTCCCCCCTTCCTCCGCTTTCAATGTTGTTATTCGGCCCACAATTGCCGATGATATAACGGTAGACATTTACTGCCCAACACTAATAAAGGGGGAGTGGAGAAGAGGTTTCCCAACATCAAAAGTGGCATTGAGCACGGGGTCAGGAAAGTTTAACCACGAGTCTTCTTTCCGGGACACTTTTGGCCATGATTGTAGGTTTTCAACTAAAAGTTAAATATGACTGGTCACACAGACCAGATGTTTCCGATCCAGACCCTCTACTATCTGTAATTATCATTGTGAAATTCATTAATTATTCAGTAGGAAAATGAGCAATCAAAACTCCTGCTTTATGACATGTGATAACCCATGTAAACACGATAAAGATCTACTGTCTTCTGTAACATTTCATACAGAATACTAACAGGGTTATAAGTATTCTGTGTCAAATGATACAGATCGTTCTCATTTCATACAGATGGATAAGTTGACATCAACAACAAAATTTAGGTTTTATTGTTAACTTTTTTCCCTTTGATACTCCATATAGAATGTTTAAAAGCTTAAATTGTTAAAATAAACACTTTGACATGAATTTCACAAGACATTTACAACATTCGCGTCCGTGTTGTATCGAATATCTCGCCTTCGGCTCGAGTTTGTATATCCAATACAACACGGCCGCTCATGTTGTAAATAGTACATACGCAGCAGCTAGACGAACCTGTATGCCGCCTTGAAAATTGTATGTAATCACGATTGATCCACAACCAGGATAACCAGGAATATCAACCATATTTGTTTGAAAATTCATTGTGCCATCAGCTGGTTGATTACCTCGCTTGACGCCATGGATCGTTTTACATGTTGGACACTGCAGGCAGCCATTCTGTAAAGGAACACAAACATGAGGTGCGATGCCTGATGTGATAGTAGCCTGACAAATTAGAGATCCTCGCCTGCGGGCGCGCGTATCTGATAGGTAGTTACTTAGGTTTCAACCAGTTTCAACCTCCCCTTCATTACAAATTGAACAAAAATGTTTGATTTGTGTTGAATTCTTTAGTTATAAGCGTGCGATTTTCTCACAGTTCAAACATCCTTGCGGATGAAATTTGCAAAGCTCATTCGAGACGGCTTTTTCAAGCCTTGGTGTTAACGAACTGATGCACTAAACGATTGCTTTTCAATGAGAGAAAAAAAAAGTCTTCCACAGTGCAGACTCTTTTGTTAAAGATGGATCAATACGGTTTCCAAGTACGATTGGTAGGTTTTCGTTGGCCGACGCCATCTTTTTCCAGCCGCTCTAACTTTCGCAAAAGTGATGATTTGTTGCTCTTACCTTATTTCCAGTATTGTACAGTTTTAGCAGGCACATTCTGTGGAACATATGTTTACACTTCAGAAACTTTAAAATGTCAGGACTGACACACTGAACTTCAGCTGGGGGAACTCCGGGATCATTTAAATCGTAGTCGGATGGTTTGCTAAGGTTTTGCAAACAAATGGCACATTCCTTAATTTATAAAAAAGAATAACATCTAAATATTCGCTGGCGATTGTACGACCTCATTTCTTGAGAAAAAAAGTTTGTGTCAACAAAATATCCCAGTTTTTTTCAAGAAAATCTGTTTTCCCAACATTTTGCGCTAAGAACAGAATCCTTAGGGAATGTTTATTTATAATCTACAGTATGTATAAAAAATAACGCTACCCCATTAAAAATTATAATCATAATTCTTTAGAAAGTACTTGCTATACAAAAGGTAATTTGCAAAGAATACTAACGAAACATGACTAGGGTAGCGTTTTTTTTGGCACGCACTGCATATTTAGATAGGGTGTACTGTACAATACAGGTATTCTACGCCATGGTCCTCATGACTTAAAATTAGGAGATATTGAAAATTAGAAACGAAGCAATGTAACGTGAACATTTAACCACATGCTCGCAGGATACACAAGAAAATTGGTCCACCTCACGGTTCATATCAATAAATGATTTCTTGGGTTTAATTTCTGGGCAACTAAATGGGAACTTTCGCGGAAGGACCCTCTTCAGTCTCTCATCAGGAAAACAATTTTTCCTCCTTCGTTCCCCCCTTGTCAGAAATCCTGGTTATGCCAATGAAAGTTTCGTCCTGTTGACTTTGGCCCGGTACACATCGGACTGGAGCGACGCAGGGGGCACGAGAAAAAAATAATCCTACTTAAATCAATACACAAAAATGAGCAAAAAATGTTTTTATCCTGATGTGGTTTGCTCGCGATCGCTATTCCTTTTGTTATTCAACACTTGGTAATTAACTGGTACCTTGTGCTTCTTACTCTTGATGTCGCATCGGGCAACAAGTTCCCCTCGGGACAAATAGATAAATATATAGTGTGTATATAGATACAATTATGTTTACTGGTGAAACTTACGTCATCTGATCGTTTCGGGACAGTTACAGGACAGGTAAAGGTGGAAAGTGGACCACCAAGCGATGCTGTCAAGAGAAATGGAACAACTGTTGTGTACTTGAACTCTGTTTACTTTCCAAAATTAGCTTTAAAATGTCACAAAACGCCTATGGCAGACCGTAGACACTGGCTGTCGGCCTTACTTCGTTTTTTCGTCCAATTACCTTCCCTCATCTTTCTTTCTTTCTTTCTTTCTTTTCTTTCTTTCCTTCTTGAATGGAAGGAAAATTTCCTTTTGTTCTTCTTCTTTCTTTCGTTCGTTCTTTTTTTCTTTTATTCTATCTTTCCGTCCTTTTTCGTTCTTTTTTGTCTTTTCTTTCGTTCTTTGTTTCGCTCATTCTTGCTTCCTTTCGTTCTTTCTTTTTGAATCAATGAGTGAGTGGAAAGGTCTGGGGTAGGACTCTGGGTGGTGAGTGAGAACAATTCTTTATTGAATGAATGAATGAAGGAACGAATGAATGAATGAATGAAGAAACGAATCAACCAATCAATCAATCAATCAATCAACTGAACAAATGAGGGAGGTGGTTGAACAATTTTTATATTCTGAAATAAACCATA
>JBAHVQ010000095.1:198210-211102 GCA_036872915.1 Nanipora kamurai
TCCTGTTGTTGTCCTGAGGCTTCGCTCACCGATGCACGAAAGCAAGGTCAACAAAGGTCCACACGCAACATCACATGTACGCAACACACGCAACACACGCAATAATAATCAAAACTGGATTGTGCATGGAGGCAAAAAAGTGAAGCCACGGGAAATGGCGTTTTTGCAGTACCAAGATGGCCACCACGAAATTTATTAATGAGTGCACACCTCAAAAAAAGAAGAAACGAGCACAACAAAGCCGACTTTTGTTATCATTATTGGACAAACAATGCTAAACGAGTAGTAAAAAAATTTTATTTTTGTGTTCTTTGGTATGGCTAAACAGTATAAAATGTTATTTTGTTGTTTTTTTACAATGCCTATATCGAAAAACACAAAACTCGTAAAAGAACCCGTGAAATCACTCTCAAGATTCGCTCACAAGGACACCGATCGCAGGATCCAAAAAGATCACCAAGAAATACGGGTCTGCATGGAGAACTTCTGAAATGAACGGTAATTGGTGAAGTTCCTCGCCTATTAACGTGCAGCAAGGTCTGTCTTAAATTATGCACTATCATCGGCCATCCCTGAGGGTACAACCCCGGGACACCTCGGGAGTTTGAAAAATCGAGTTTAAAACAGCTTAATTCCACCTGTATCCCGGGGGGTAGTCCAAGAACAAACTGCCCTTCCCCCGTGGGCACAAAATTAGAATATTAATTAAACACTAAAACTAAAATTAAGGCTCGTGAAACTTGAAATTTAAAGCTCCCCTATGCATACTGGACAGCTCCGCTGATAGGCACCAGCCTAGTTCACTAAATATGATTTGTTGTACTTTCCCTAATTGAAGCTGACCACGATTTGCACAACCATTGTCTTCCATTTTTTACTTCATACTTATTCACCCAAAGATTTATCTCACTATTTTGATCACTGTATATATCATCCAGAAAAAGTGTGAAGTTTTATTAAAAACGGGTTTGTTGTCAAGATATACTAGGAGCAGAATAGGTAAGGTTTTGGTTTTTAGCCAGAATTATAAAAATATTTAAAAAACATACAAAAAAAGCCCCAAAACATATATGCATAACAGAAATGCAAAACTTCAACTTTAATATGAAATTTGTCTTCTGCAGTATTTGCATCATCACAACCAGTCATTAATCAGGAAACTTCATGCAGAGGCATTAGAGTGGCAAAGCCGCTTTTATATACTTTAAACTGTACCTCAGTTGGGTCAGTGTGCATCAATATTTGTTCTACATGGTGTATAACAAAACCTAGATCTTTAGAAATTAACCTCTTCTTGTTAAACACGAGATTTTATGCTCCTGCCTCCTCAGAACGCGCAAATGTCTTCTAATGAGCCCGCATTTTTTTGTTACAAAGCAGAAATTCTCCTGCCCCCGATCCCCTCCCTAAAATTACCAGATCAAACATAACAATTTCCCCTGGATCCCCGGAGGACATTCGTCGCTACCGCCGCTAATTCCCCCTGTTTCCCCTTGGTATGTCCCGGGGTTGTACCCCCAGGGATGGCCGATGATAGGTGCATTATATGGATAAGTGATAGGCGCTTCAAATTCTCCGAAGTGTTTTCTCGCCACTGTCTGGCGTTATTTGGCTGTCTTTGATATGTAATGTTCATCATTTCCTCATAGTTCATTTGGATGCCGTAAAAATCTTAAAACCTTGCCAAAAGCATTGCCTCGTATAGTCAAGTAGCCGCATAACTGATTGTTTCGGGACCATCCGCAAAGTTCTCAACTTCAACCTCGCAAAATTCGCTTAAGATTCGCTCACAAGGTCACCGATCGCAGGATCCAAAAATATCACCAACAAATACGGGTCTACATGGAAAGATTCTGAAATGAACGGCAATTGGTGAAGTTCCTCGCCTGCTAACGTACAGCAAGGTCTGTCTTAAATTATGGATAAGTGATGGGCGCTTCAAACTCTCTGACGTGTTTTCTCGCCACTGTCTGCCGTGATTTGGCTGTCTTTGATAAGTAATGTTCATCATATCCTCGTAGTTCCTTTGGAAGCCGTAAAAATCTCATTAGTGAAGGAAATGTACTAAAAATAGTCAATTTTTCAGCCAAGTGACATGGTTGATTTTGGGCAGCCATTTCACTTTCGAGTGAAATTAGACCACAGCTACCATGATGCATTGCGATAGCTGGAATTGCCCATTAACGTTTTCTGGTTAATTTCTAAATTTCGAGATGAATTGGTGAACTTTGAGAAATTTTGCCCGACACAACGTCTATGTGTGACACATAGTCTCGTGAAGGTACAATACGAAACATTGACCTAGACGAGGCCAGTTTCGTAAACACACTGAAGTCACGAGACATCAACCGTTTCCGTCTGTGGCGACTGAAGATAGCCAGACTCACTGTCAAAGAATTGAATCAGGTTTCGCTCCCTTCACCATGGAAGAAGACACTACAGTGACTAGTATTCGAATAAACAAAGACAAGGTTCCGAAAGGTATTCGTTTCCTACAATGGATACAAAAGGATCGTGATAGATTGTAAGTAAAAACCTGAGCATTGCTTCATTATTTGCTAGTCACCTTTAGTGGCTTTACTTTACAGGTAACGCTGTAATTTTAGTTTTTTGTTTAACAACCCAGCTAGCCGCCGATCATACTTGGTTCAGAAAATCAGGGGTGCTATGTTTTACTGTATAGACACCAAATAACATTAAGTCAGTTTTTCTGACATTGTCTCCCCTTTCACAAATCCATGTTGCGGCGGTAATAAAGTACGAATCGCATTAATGCAAAAGTACATTAACCCTTTCCCAGCAGGATATTTTCCCATGACAAGTAAAAACGCAGAGTGTTATCCTGAGTCAAGAGAAGACTGGTCCTGCTGCAAAGGAGCTAATGGTTTCTAAGATTTTAGGCATGTTCAAACTGGGTACATTGTTGCAGAAACATTAGACTTCCTAGACGCCAATGTTTCCTAGTTTTGTAACACCCCAAAGCCTGGATTACAAAAGTGAATCTTGCCTTTAAAGGAAACATGAAAAAGTGAATTAGCTTTCTGGGATACAAACTGATTTTTCATTTCTTGAAGAACCTTTTGGCATTGTTAAAACCATGATTTACAGTACACTCAAGATCCATGTTTTGCATGGAGCAATAACAGAAAACATTGGTGGAAGCCTATTGTTTCTGCAACAATGTTTCCTACAGTAGTTTTGACAAGCCTTCAGCTTTAAGGTGCAGCACTGATGGTTGGCACCATGAAATTTGAAGATTGTGAGACTTACCCAGGCATCAAAACACACACACACACATATATATATGTATATATATCGAGACAGAGACAGAGACAGAGAGAGAAAGAGAGAGAGGGAGAGAGAGTAATGAGGCATTGACAAGATTATACATGTAAAAGTAGAATGCTGCATAGGCAGTGGTGAATAATTTGTCAGAAGCTGAAAGGCAGCTGCTGAAATTTGTGGCCTTCTCTTAAAACATCAATTCCACTGTCAAAATTTTTGGCAGGTCCCTTACCCTTTTGGCTTTATACTTTGAGCCAATATTGTTTTTCTTGATTTCCACTATGAGCACTCAAAATTAATTGAAGCAATGGCATCATTAATCATCCCAACACACTTAACATATCTGAGGTACTGTAGTGTACTTGTTTAGCTAGGGTTTATCAAAATAGAGGTTTCTTCTTGGTAGTCACAAGGAAGTCCCATGTGTATTCAGGTGATCATACATGTAGTTCTCCATATAACTCATTACACACTTGACTAATTTTACACCAAGCTGATTTTTCCTGTGCAAAAGAGAAAATGACACGTGTATTTTGCAAAAGTTCTTAAATGCTGGGGCTGGTAATGAAACCTTTGACAGTTCTTAATTACTGTAACTAGTGGACTTCATGAGTCAACTGCACTAATTCATTGATCACTTGAATTGGCCACTTTCAAGATGATTTTTGCCTTGATTCACAAGTGATGTACAGTAGTCTTAACTTGTCATTCTGAAGGTCACTCTGAAAATAAAAACTTATTCTAATCTGGCTTATAGGCAGACGGGTGTCTGGGCATCCTGGGATACCTATGGAGGAAAAAATGGGACACCTTTGGACACCACAATTTAAAAAAATAGTTTTTGAAAACTTGACAAATTGACAAAAAAATATGTCCAAAAATCATCTACAATCCTAATTATACAAAATATTGTTTATCATGATCACTTTCTTGCTACAAAAATTATTTGTTTACTGTTTTTAGCCTTCCTGAGCAGAAGGAAGGTGAGCATTCCTTGCAGAGTTTATCTAAAATCTGACATTCCTATTTTCAGTGCACAATTTCCATGATCAAAAGTTCTGCAGATAAATTTGGTATATCAGATCTTGTTTCTTTTCCATCATACTCTTAATGTCACTGTGCAGCAAACAAATATTTAAAGTCTTCAGTAATATCTGGTTTCTGTTTTGTCTTTTGAATTATACTACTGACAAAAATTGAAAGGTTACTTGATAGTGTGATAGCAAAGATGGTGGTGCAGATATGCAGGAAACTGCTGTCCAAAATACTGTTTTCTTCAGAAATGAGTCACCACTCATCAATCTGTTGGATTCACCACTCTTTTATTGTGTAGAACATATTTGAAGTTGTGTGCTGGCAAAGGAACAGCACTTTTATATTTTTCTGTTTGATTTAAATTGAAAAACACACAGATAACTATGTCAGTTTTGTTAACTGCAAATACACAATTTTACATCTCAGAAGCATGGAAACTGTGTTTCAGAGGTTTAAATTTTCAAAATTTTATGGGGGAGCATACCCCCATAATGGTGAGAGGGGACAAGTTCACCCTCCTTAGGATGCACTGGATCCTGATCCTGGTTATAAGCCTGATTCTAATCATCTTATGTCCTAAGAATTTTTACTTTGCTTACCTTGGCTGTGGTTTTGGCTCAAACTAGTTGTTCATCCCCATCCACCACTTACTGTAACAGGCTATTCAACATCAAATGAGTGATTTCATGTTTCTAAGTTCCTGTGAAAGTCAAGTTTACTATTGATATTCTTGACTTGACCAACCTTTTGACATGAACCAAAAATCTCTTATTATTCTACTAAAAAAGTTGAGTCTCTAATGTTGTCTCTCCCAGTTGGTAAAAAGGAATAAATCCTTTAATATAACAATATATTCCAGATATTCTTTATAAACTATTTAAAATAGATAACCAAAAATTTTCAAAATAAGGAAGGCAAAGTTGATAAACTACACATACCATTCATGTGGTACACAAAGTCTTTGTGTAGTTCATTGCATGAAATGATACTGCTCGCAGTTTCTTCTGCATTCTCGGTGTGATGTTCTATAACTTACAGTGGAATGAGATGGATTGGGAGGTTGCATATGCTCTGTACGTTGATGGGATACCTTTTTTAGAAGTGATTTCAGTTACAGTAATTGGAGAACTGTTTTTGTCCCTCCATCTCCAGTAGGAGCTGAAGATGTTTTTATGGCAACAGGTGAAGTATTTTCTGGGCGATTGCCCGTCGTTTATCTGTCGATTTTACTATGGAACATCATTACTGCAGGTTATAAGGTGGTGTGGGTAATCTATTAAACTCTGAAGACCTAGGAAGGAACTAAACTGATGATGCAAACAATAAAAATGGCAAATTTAGCAGCGCAACACTAGTGGTAAGTTGTGATTCCCTGAGCTTGGCATTTACAATTGCATAGATCGGATAGAATCACACACATTTATCATGCTAGGAAGATATACAGCAACTTGTTTTAAAGTACAGAACCAAATGTACAGTACATTTACTGACTTTATGGTACTTACACCCTGTATAAGTTACATGCATGGAAATGACTATTATACAATAGTAATTTAAAAGAAAAATAATTCTATACTAGGTATAGTTTGTGGAACACCACGTTTTATTTTAATGCTAAGCTTTCGACCTGTTGACTCAGGACTTCGTCAGAACAATCGCCATCGGTCCGTTGGCTCACAGTCACGTCATATATATGAACCAACTATTAGTAATCACGCAAGATAGCAACACTCCAATTTGAAACAAAGAGTTATAAGTCACCATCCATGAAATGGATCACCTTAAAGCTGTTTTAACAAAGAATGGCTTTTCTGAAGAAATTTTATCGACTCGTCATTGTCAATGGTTCTGTCAAGACCTAAGCCAACTAATAATGAAGATGCACCTTCAGTGTGTTTACCGTACATAGGACCAGCATCTCATAAGATTGAGCAAATTCTCTCTCGTGCTGGTATGAAGGTTTTCCACAGCAGTCAACACAAATTATATAACGTGTTGTTTTCACACAAAGATGCAACAGATGATTTCTCTAAACCTGGAGTTTATCCTATTCCATATGATGTGGCCTTGTGTACATTGGTGAAACTGGAATTAATCTCTCAATTCGTCTAAAGGAGCACAAATCTTGTTGTGAAGAAGGGCAACTAGAAAAATCCGCTGTAGCTAAACACGCATGGGAATTCAACCATCAGATAAAATGGGAAGACTCTTCGCTTCTAGCTACCGACAGTCATTACTTCAGCCGTAGAATGAGAGAATCCTTAGAAATAGCAAGAAATCCAACGATTTTCCAAGAAGGACAGCCACTGAACAGCACATGGACAGCTCTGTTTGGTTAATTCTTTACTCAGTTGTCTTTAGTTTTAGTTAATTAAAATTGGAGTGTTGCTGTCTTGCGTGATTTCTAATATAGGTGTTTTGTATTTATGACGTGAGCCAACGGACCGTTGGCAATTACTCTGATGAAGTCCTGAGTCAACAGGTTGAAAGCTTAGCATTAAAATAAAATTTGGTGTTCCACAAACTATACATAGTATATCAATTATCACCATGCAAAACTTTAAAGGATTGAAAAATAATTCTGGTAAAAAATCAGTTGTAAAGAATATATAATATAGAAAAATAGGTAAATCAGCTGGAAAATATTGTTGGTGCAGCAAGATATTGAACTCTTTTCTTTGATTCAAGTTCATAATAAATGGATTATTAACCTCTTCAGGACTTAAACCCCCAACTACATATTAATAAACAGCCTGATTAAGCATTGTAGACTGGTGATACAGTAATTATTTAAAAAAAATCATTATGTATGTATACATATATATATATATATATATATATATATATATATACATACAGTACATAAAAACTGCAGTGCACAACATACCGGTAACAGAGGTATCCACAGTACATCAATATGAGCCATTTCAATGGCTTTTTGGAGACTGAAAACCCAAAATATTACATGTTATAATATTTCTACAGTATACACACATAAAAAATCTCACAAAACTTTACCAAATATTTTACCACACTTTCCTGCACGAATGCCCATGGTTCTTGCAGGATTTTTGATAGGAATAATACTTCTATCAAAAAGCCCATGGGAAGCTGCTGTATTCACACAGAAAAGTGCAGTACAATCATACATTTTGTGGGACTGTTGATATGTGTATTTGTTCTGCATGGATACACCCACAGAAAAGGATGGATTGTGAAGGGTCTGGGTTATTACTTTATGTACTCTTTACTTTTTCATATGTATTTATATACTGGTACATCCCCAACAACCATCTATCTCTGATTTAAAGAGATCATGCTTTGCTCTCTGGAGGAGTTATTGCTACAATCTAATGTGTGACCTTCCATTGTACAGTTTTCACTTGAAGGTTTAAAGGTGCTGTTGACACTGTAGTCACCTTGTATTGATTGATCACAAGTGGTACTGTAATCACAAGCGATACTGTAAAAGCAAACTGAACCAGGGCAAGATGCCCAACAAATATATCTCAAATATTTGACTGACTTGAATCTGTTATGCATGTTATTTTTCAGAAGTGGGAAAATTGTGTCATTTACAGTAATATTGCAAACCATTACCTGCTCGCATCATTAATCATCAGTATTTCAGGGTTAGTCTTGTCAGACAAATGACTTTCAATGAGCATTGATACCCTGGAAAATTCTGTGATCATCTGCAGAAACACATCGATTTGAGGCACTGAAGAAGGAGAGGGAATAATTGATTGCATGTCACAGACAATCACCTGGATTAACTTTGAAGATGTCTCTGAACAAACAAACAGGCAGGATGATGTTGATGGCACCAAATGATTAAGATGACTATGGTGATGTTGACAGTGAAGACAAGTGTTTAGGAAACAAGATAACATCATGTAATGTTCATCTTCATGATGAACACATTGGTGATAGCCAGAGTGGGAAGATGATGAGTATATTCTCTCATTTTTCTTAATTTCAGCTTGTTTAGGTACTTTGGGTTTGTCTTTTTTTCATGTCTGTAACATAAATAATCCTGGATGTGTAGAAGTGATCTTAGTGAACTATTTGAAATTATCAACTACTTTAGCTAGTTTTGTTTACAATGCAGCCACAAAGTATTCTTCTGAGGATTTAAACAATGAAACCCATCTTTAACTCTTTCCCAGCTGTTCCAGACTTCTATTATTTTACTCTGGCTAATGCCAGACTATTTTACTATGGGTAAGGCCAGACAATTTCACTCGTTGAAAGGAGAGGTGCTGCTGGTGAAGGGATAACAACCAGAAAACTAACTCTTTCCTGGCAGTTTCAGACTTTTATTATTTCACTCTGGCTAATGCCAGACAATTTTACTCATCAGAGGGAGAGGTGCTGCCAGGATAGGGTTAAAAGTTTAGAATTATACTTTTTATTGTTTAAATTAAGCAAAGAGTAATAGTTGAAATAAGTTGAAGCCCTTTTTGATGTTGATAGATAGCTCCAATTTGCTAAAGTATTTCAAAAACTAATTACATACAGTAGATGATTCATTGGTTGTGAGAGATACAAACATCCTCTCTGGATGCAAAAATTGTACTCCCCAAATATGAAAACCTACTATGGCCAGCTTGATTGATCAAGCTTTGCTTATTTTTTCATTAACAGTACTGAAATATTGTAGTGCTAGCCAGAACAATGATATGATATGAACTCCACTTCTTGGTTACTATAAAAAAACTAATCTATGTTGTTGAAATCTTTTACAACTGCAAACATGTTGAGTGATTAATGTTGGTACCTAAGTATAGGTTTCCCAGATTTCTTTTATAATTATTGTATGGAAACCTGTTTTTGAAAGAGGAAAAAAACACTGGCAAATGTCACAATTTCATTTTTCTTCATTACCAGTTGGAATTAATGTGATTTTAAAACTGTTTTTAGGTATCGTGGGCACATTTTCTTGTTAACTTTTATTGCATATACAACATACCACTTATCTAGAAAACCAATATCAGTAGTCAAGGTATGTAACTTGATGTTAGAGCTAATATGGTACATTTTCAACTTTTATTAATTGTTAAAAATTATGTCCCAGGTGTCTTAGTTTTTCAACTTTACCTTTATGACCCGGGAGCTTTGTTCTTCAAAATCTCGATAAAACGGGAAAAATAAGCCAAAAGTTCTCGGAGAAACTCGCACTTGACGTGGCCAACAAGTGTTTTTAACGAGGCTTGGTAACCGCGCCTAGATTTTCTTGCCTACCCAAAAGAATGGCGGCGAAAACCGTAAAATCGTCCATACTAAAGTCTCCATAGGTCACTGAGGACTTTCCCCTAGACGAGTAAACTCGTCTAGCGTTAGAGCTAACTAAATACTAAAGTCTGCATAGGTCACTAAGGACCTATACGGACAGGAAGGAGTTAATGTTTCTGTGAACAATAGTCTTTTCCGTTTGATGCGTGCGTACGGCGTGCAAATGTTCGCGCAGACATCCTCACACGTATGAATGAATTACAGAGTGCGATACATCGCACGCAAGGTATTACCAAGCTGCACGATCTCACTTAGAGACCTGAAAGTCTCAAATTTAAGAATGAAAAGGGCAAGGATTTCCAGATCTTCTGAGGACTCTGGGGCCACTGATCTCTGTATTTACTGGATGGGATGTCGGATCAGATTTTTTGACGCCAGCAACATGGCGGATTTGCAAGTCGTAAGATGGCTGCCACAAAACTTCCGGTCAAAAAAAAACGTGGCAACACTGACTTGAATAGCTACGACAAGTCCCAAGATGGCTGCCACGATGTTTTGTAAGCATTCGTAGTTCAAAAACAGTAGAGAAGAATCACATATATAATTGTTTGACTGGAAGTATTGGGAAAAGCATGCTTAAAAAGGCATAAGAAGTTTAAATTTTCCATTCTTTGGTGTTACTAAATCGTTTAAAATAACTGGCCACACGCTCAGTAATATGCAAACAAAAAAGACTGGAAAAAGTGAAAATGGCGAAGGCGAGGAAGACAATGGGATAATAGAAATACTGCCTTGCTTTTTCTAAACTTGTAATCTCCAAAAAGTTACTAATAATCCTCCGGTACTACAGTGCTTGTAATAATTACGCCATTTGCCAAACCACCACTCATGTCTGTTACCTGCATGGCAACCCAAATGAAAGCGTCATGATGTGATGTCTTTTGTTCAGTTGGGTGTGGAAATATGATTTGAAATTTTGAAGTCTTAATTAGCCATTTTCTAGTTCCTTGTAAAACAAAAATGTGACCATTCCTTGATCTTGTGGTCCTAAAATTTGGGAACTAATGGAAAATTTTTCCGAGACTTCAAACAAAAAAGACAAGAAAGGAAATGGCATCAGTCTTGTCCTTATCTAACTACATGTCAAGTGACAATTTGATCTTCCAGGTTTTAAGTACTGCTGATCAGTTTGTCAAGGTCGTACATGCTTAGTAAGGATGGATGTTGATGCCCTTCTCAGGTGACTAATGGACTACTGTTTGGGGCTAGCAAGGTATTACAGGTCATACAGTTTTGTTCCGCAAACCAAGTATTTTTGTTTGTGGAACTTAAGAAATCGACCTGTCTGTATTTTGGTATTCTAACATCAGGAATGGAATTAGATTTCTCATATTTTATATTTACTAATCAAAAAGTATTTATTTAAAGTATTTATATTTACTAATCTCGGAAAAGTACAGCCCTAAATAGAAATAGGCACTGTTGGGGGAAGGTGCCCTGTTGCCTCACTTATACTTGTGATGTTGCTTGTAAAGGAGTTTGCCTTGCTGTCACATTCATCGCCCTTGGTTCTGTAGTAATAAATATTTTATTTTTTTAATGTGGTAATTAATATCTAATGTTTGCTTTTGCTCAGAACTCACTTATTTGACTGACATTGCTAATGATTTGAATTTTTGTTTGTGCTTAATTTAAGGATACTCTGAACTACAATTGCTCAAAGTGGACAGGGGACAATGATTCTTGTCCAGAATGGTATCCATTTGGTAAGTCTTGCTAGTAAAGGCAAAAAAACATATTTGAAAAATATTTGTTAATATGTAATGAAAAATTTGCTTTTTTATAAACATTTAACTTATTTTGAAGTGTGCTATGGTAAACAAGTATCCTTCAGAAAACTAGAAACTCCTTTTGACTGGAGTTTCTAAGAATAACACAGTTAAATATTAAATTTCAAAGGAACTTAAACTCATACCATTTGCTTATGTAATTGCCGAAGTAACAATTTCACAGCTAATTTTTTAGCCATGGATTACGTTACAGCATGAAATAAAACCTGGTTTCCCAACTAATCAAGAAGTTAGATGACCAATACACCTCAGGATTTACACAATTCTTCATGTTTCTAGTTCATCCCAGTACTGTTTCACAATGCGATTCCTAATACCGGCACATTCATCTCATTTGTCCTTGCAATTTGGTTACTCCGAGCTTTCCAGATTTTCACAATAAGAATTACAGGAATGAAATGCAAATCTATAATGTGTTATTTTTGCAATATTGCCGCCCAGTACGTACAAGTGGAGTTCTGTTTACCGTTTCATTCAATCGTATTCAGCCAACTCTGTTCACTTTTATCCTATCGCTCCAGAAGTCAACATTAACAAAATCATTAAAAATAATGGAACTGACAAGTAAATTACTAGAAATTTGTGTAACAACCCTTCTTCATAATGGTATCATTTCCTTTGAGAGTATGAACTAGATTGACAAGCTTTTACCTCCAAAAAGCTTAACATTTAAATTTTAATCCGGCCTTATCACTTTAATAAGAACAAACTAGAAACATGTTTAGTATCTTTAGTCTCTTTATGGGTGAAATAAATATATGTACTATATATGTAATTTATACAGTATGAGCGGCCGAACTGTATGGTTATTTACTGGACAAACCGTGGTAAATCCAGAAATGATTTGGACTCGGTCATTATAATTAACTCTGTCAAGAGTTGCGCATTGATACTTTTTGTCGACGGTTTTGAAGATGAGTTGATACGTTGCTCGAAGCCAATTCAACCTTGTCATTCTGGCCTGGCACAACTGAAGGCAGTACAACAACAACTACAACAAGCTCTGGATAATAATCCATTTGAGAACGTTACTCTGTCAAATATCAAGTATGCGGCTCCTTTGATAACAATGCTTGATGAGGATAGCGATACGGAAATTGACGTAGAATAGTAGGATTTTAAGACCAGAACTTAGAGGACCTTCAAGGCAACAGGACTTTGAAAGCGATCACATGTAGATTTCTGTTTCTCCCTACAGATACAATTCAATTTTCTTTTTTAATGTTACAGTTTGTGTTTAGTTGAATTAAAGACAAGGGTATTTTGAGGCCGAAATTTGAAAAATGAAATAAGCGCCTCTCTCTCGACTCAGAAAATTAAAGAAGCGCCCCGGGCGCTATTTCGAGCATTTACGGTATATATATATATATATATAATATGTATGTATATATGTATGTATATATGTATGTATATACAGGGTGTATCAAAAAAAACGGAGTCGTCCTAAAGGTCTTCATATCTAGGGTAAAATACACTTCTATAGTTTC
>JBAHVQ010000095.1:216571-228516 GCA_036872915.1 Nanipora kamurai
TCTTAGTTAGTGGATATTTACCATAGTTTCTGGTGTGTTTTTGTGTTGCCAACAATGACATCAAGATTTACCCACAACTCACGATCAGCGCTGATAACAGTCAGTATGACTCCTAAACAAAATGCAATAGAATGAAGTCGCCTGACACTTACACTGAGCCTGAGGTTTTCAGAACTCGTACTCTGTCGTCCAGTTTGATTGTCAGAAATCCGTGTAATCACATCGCAAATTCGATGAAAATAGATTATGGACTTGAACTGACAATAGAATGCCCATTTCTGCTGCTTGACAACCTTCATTCCAGTTCTTCCGTTTGTGCAGTATTGGAGTGTTTGTGTTTTAACATGTCGTGCATTATTTTTATTAGCATTTTTAAACTTAACAATTCAGTAAACTATATTTTTCTTGTTGAAAATTTAGCTAGTTGTTTTTTCAGATAGCTAGTAACTTACCAACCTGCCAGCATTTTTTGCCAGTAGGTTTTAAAATCTAATTCGAACCCAGTGCCTTCTCCTACTCAAGCTCTATCATGGTTCTAGGATTGGTAAACTCTATGTAAGACCAGTTGCTCGTAACAGCTTTACTTTGTAAATGATGATTTCTCATTAGGGACAGCGATTCGTAGGATTACCTGTGAGTGTTAACTTCCCCATCGCCAGATCTAAGAAACAACCTTATCTCGTTTTGTTTTGGTTTTTTTTTTAATTATGCCGTTCTATTTAGATGTCCATCCTTCAATATCTCCCTTAAGGAGGCTCCCTAGGGTCATTTTTAATTGGAGACTGGTGACTAAAGATGGTTGGGAACGCATGCGTAGATAGCGATCTTGTCGAATCGTTATTCTGTCACGACAGCACCCTCAGCGTCAAAACAAATATGAAATTTTTGAATGTTTGCTTCGGTGAATTTCTTTTAAACTTCATTATTGAGGCAAACAAAATAAGCTCAACAACATACCTAATTTTCAAAATTTTTCATACGACAGAATTTTCTAAAATACACTAAGTTTATTGAAAAAAATCGACCTTGACAACCCACTCTGATATATTGATGTTTTATTCTTTAGTGGAATGTTTAACCTCACGCCAATTTTCAGAAAAATTTACCGAAGACAATGTGTCTTAAATGTAATAATCGTGAAAATATGCCGATGTTTTAACGCTGTTATACCACCTTAACAATCGAAGATTGCACAATTCGACAAATATCTCATGTTTGTCATGCTTTTTCGGCAGTTAGACACACTTTGTACCAAACATACAACTATTTTAAAGATAGAAATGCTCACAAATGACGACTGTACTAATTAATCCTGTAGAGATAGAAACCTTAGCGAGCCACCTTAAGTTACCAGCTCTAGCCAGCGTCTGGTTCTTGTCATTGTTCACTTGCTTTGTTCTACTGCATCATAGTTTTTTGGTAGCTTATGGATTGTCTGGCACATCTGGTCGTGACTAGCGTACTCTTTTAAGGGGTCTGGGGGATGTTGCCTTTTAGGTAACTCGTGGGATCCTCTGTAGCTTTACTAATTCATGCTTTCAAATCACGAACCTGTCATGATCAATATCAGGGTCAGATTGATTAGGTCTAGCCTTGCTGGTTGGTGAATTTGGTACATCCCCCCACCGGTCACCTATGTACTGTGCTCCCAATCTACCACCTCTGGCTGATCAACCACCTTTAGCAAGCGTCTCACACAAATCGTGTTTAGATTTTTAATGATTGTTAAGTGAGGGGACTGCCAGGGTTTAATGTGGACAGACAATTGCCTACGTTTGTACGACTGATTAGCACTATAAACATTTTCCTGGAATTGGACGTGAGAGGAAAATCGGTGATTGTTTGAAGTACTGAATGCGATCTGCTTTCGCTTTTCACGCTTAGCTGACATAAAAAAAAGCATACAGATAAACCGCTATATCTCTCGTTAAAGCCAACTTTGCATCTGAATGGCTGCCTTTACTAATGCCCTTTTGTATATGTCATATCTTTCAAGGTATTGGAAGAATTTTACAATATATTTGGACCTGAGTTGAAAGCAGTGACCGGAGATCCTAAGAGAATCGAAGACGTCGTGAAGCGAGTTGATGGCTTAGTTAAACCCCTAGAAAATGTGAGTAATTGATATTAACAGTCCAACATAAAGCATAATTCAACGACATGTCCAGTTGCTTTGTAGCGGGGTTAATGGATGGATGGAATAAAAATCGTTGCAATAAAGGTTTAGTTCACCAGTTACACTTGCTGATAGAAACTATATCGAACTAAAAATTTGATAAAAACTTATACGACTATGCATAGAAATTAGCATTTACAGTAAGAATGCCGTATGGATAAATCTTTTCTAATCTGTCAACATAACTTAATGTACAAGAACGTTGTATAGTGGTCACGGTCCATATAGCTCCGGGCTACCTAGCAGACTCAGCTCTGATCACTGCTCGGATCTTTGTGCTTACTTACCAAACGTGGGATATTTACTAGTTAAACATCGGACCGACGTTTTAAGTAACTATTTACAGTATCAGCGGCCGAACTGTATGTAATATTTAAAAACCGAGTAGGAGTGCTTTGTCGGATATAAAACAGATCCGATAAAGCACGATCTACGAGTTTTTTAAATGACTTCTAAAACGAACCCCTCAACACGCCAATCTGCGAAGGAAGTTTGAAAATCAATGTTTTCTAAGCCGACAAAGTTCGACAAGAAAAACGAGCGACACGGTTATAGTTTTCCGAGTTTTACAACCATATTTATAATATTATAAATATTTTCTTTTGTTTTTCCTTTATGAATTATTAATGAATTGGATAAGTACTATTTAAACAAGGAGTAGGAGTTTCAACTGTTATGGACTATCATATGGACTATGATCGACTATTATGCGCCGTTTGACTAAATAAAAACATAAAGAACCTGAACTGGTGATTACGGGGAATATTTGACCATTTATGAACTTAGCAAATTGCAGGATTTAAGTATTCGGCGATTCAATAAAGCACTATATTCCGTGCGAACGAAATGTTTTTGAATGAAATGACTTGTCGAGACTGCAGTTAGCAGTGCACAAATCACTGCGAACCAGTATAAATAGCAACCTTCGCTCTATACCTTCTGAGTCCGTGGAGCTCAATGGTTGGAAAATCTTGCCGGTGATCAGAAGGTTACGGGTTCGATTTGCGTCAGGGGCTCAGAAAACTTTTCTGAGTTTATAAGCTTGAAGAATATGCACATTTAAGAGCTACATACCAAGTGGCCGCATCGCATCCTGCACAACATCTGCCAATATTGTTAATGACATGTTTTCGAAATTTTGTTATTGTTCGTTGTAGGTCAGTTTCGATCCGTTCAATCTTCGTCACGCCACCAGCTGGCGAAGTGTGATGGACCGTTTTCGTCGTGAAGTGGGAGCGATCGAGAACGAAGCGAAACACTTCATCGACGATTCCTTTCAAACACTGCGCTCTGCTGAAGGAGCTTTTGACATGCTGCAGAACTTTAAGCACATTCGATCAAGGGATGCCATTAATTCTCAAATGATGAGGAAGTTCAATGATATCTTGTTGCAGTTTGGAAAAGAGGTAACGGCAAAGTTGATAACGCTAGCGAGGAAAAGGAGGATAAAGAAAGGAAGACATGAGAAGGCGAAGCTGCGGCACGTTCAGCGGCTGTATTCTCTGAGGGCACTCGCGATGTGTCATCGGGAGGGGTCTGGGGAATGATCCCGCGGAAAATATCGAAAGTATACTATCTCTAGTAAGCCATCTTTAGCGTTTTGGCATTCAAAAATACGAGCACTTCGTGAGCGTGAGATACAAACTCAATGATTTCTAAGGTTGTTTTAGTGTTTTTAAGTATATGCATTGTTTACAGCATTAAAATTCATGATATAGTGAAACTTTCTGTGGAGTGATTTTGAAAAACAAATATTTAAAACATATCTAACGTATAAATTTTCGTTTATTCTTATTGAAAAATTACACGTTTATCACATATCATTTCTTGAAAACCTTTTGTTTGAAAGTATAAAATGTCATTCTGGCAACATCTACCACCTCTTTCTGCCCTGTAGAGGCTTATCACCAAAGTGTCTTCCCCTTGGTGCGTTATGGAATATACCTTCTCGTACATGTTGCATTACGTAGTGTCTAAGTTTGAAAAGCGTGATTATACGATGTAATTGTTGTACACAATTGGAAAGCAGATAGTAAAGATAACAACAATACTTCATAGAAGAGAAATAAGCGGTGTACCGTCACTGAAGTCTCAATGCTATTTTCTTTTCCAAAAAACTAACGGAAGCCGTATGATCTTCTTTCTTAGGTGGATGTTATTTATGCATTATTCAAGTCCGGTCACGTCACACCGCCCTTGTACAAGAATCAGCCGCCAGTTGCCGGTGCAATCGGATGGGAGAGATCTCTTTTTTATAGGATCAAGCATACCATTCTTAGATTCCAAGAAATCGAGGATATGCTTAACAGTGATCAAGGAAGGCTGGTAAGCGGCTTGGATGCACAGAGACAACCAAATGGGTTGGGAAATTGCTGGAACTTAGGTGTAGAAAAACTGACGTATCGAGCGAAGGCCCTTTGAAGGCTCTCTCTGACGAAGGCCCTTTCTCCCAAACGTCAGTTTTTCGTCATTGCTCAGTTTCGCCGAAAACGATAATTTTGAACTAAATATATTCACAAAAGAGTTTTCCAAGTGAGGGATTGCCAAAAATCCTTTTTTAACGAGAAATACGCTTATGCTTAATGCTGAAATTGTTTTTTTACCTCTTTCCAGGCCAGTAAGAAATATCTATCTGTCGCCAGACTTATGAAACAATACGAAGACAAGAAATTTGAATTATGGCGGGAACAGGTTGAAGCTAATTTAATGTCTTACCTCAAACGCAACTTACTAAGCAGACCTCATTCTAGTTCAGCCACGACAAGAACTGCTCTTCATCTAACGAAAGACGACAGTGGACCGGATGGTGAATCAAGGACGCCAGTGCAAAGTAAGGATGACGGTGGAATTACTGGTATTTATATGGTCACTTTTCGATTGACCTTTTCTTCAGCACTTTACTGAGTCTTCTGCCTACTGGCAGTGTTTGTTCGTGCCTCGGCTGGTGGCAAAACAAAGTTGACAAAACAAGAACAAAGTGAGGAACAAACACAAACCCACAGAGGGGTGTTGGTGGCACAGTGGTAGTGCACTTGTCTCTCACCTCTGTGACTAGGGTTCGATTTCGGCTCCGTGCAGTTTTCTGTTTAAAGTTACCTTGATTATATGTGAGAAGAGTGTTGACCAGTTTGACTCTACCAAACATCACAGGTTTTCTTCGGGTACTCCGGTTTCCTCCTATAGTAACTCTGGACCCATGAGGGATGGCTCTCACCGGACCTCTAGGGAGAACAGCCGAAACTTTCCAGAATATGGAACAGTTTGGCTGGCGAACTAAACTTGTGTATGAGCAACCTCAATTTACTTAAATCAACTATGCTTAAATATTACCTTACATCTCTATCAAATACTTATGACTGCGAGGACTCTAGACATTTTAAAACCGTCTGCTTGAAGTGTAATTCTTCTCGTAGCATTTCTCGCACTATTACTTGTTGTTATTAGTATTTTAATCAATATAACTATAATCAATATAACTATTAACTATACCTAAAAATACAGGGGAAATTGTAGTCTTAGGTTCATAATCCTCGTACATCCTGAAGCGAAGAACAAAATGTCTGGTCATATCCACGATCGAGGACCCAACAAACACATGCTTGCAGCTGCACGATGTGTCAGCTGATCCACTTTCTTAGTGCACGTTCATATGTTTCTTGCATTTTACCGTTACAGTTGTATCGTATTATGTATTGTATCGTGTGAAATTATATCACTGGAGTCCTATATGGATATTCTTCCTCTCTTATTCCTCCTTATCTGCTTTTTTTCAGATCCACATCCTGAGGTGCATTACGTTGTTGATTTTGCGCCAGAATTATATGAAATAATTACGGAAACCAAGTATATGGAGCAGCTTGGGTTCCATGTGCCTGAATTAGCCCGAAATGTCTCCCTGCAGGTATTGAATAATTTACCGGTAGTTGTACAAGTTGTTCAAAACTTACCAGATTCACTTATTTTTTCTGCTCCAACTTTTCCGCTAAAATTTTTCTGCATCGAATTTTAACGATTAATGATGAACATGAACATTTAGAAGTATTTGGAACAAAAATAAATATACATTATTAGACACTTTAGTGTACAGTACGGCTGGATATTTTACGAGTCATGCCATATTTTGGTGACCCCCGTCGGGCAATTAAAATACAAATGACAAGTAAATTATGTAGACTTTGGCGTAGACCGAGCCAGGTTGGAGGTCTGGGTGGTCGAGTCCGAGTCCCAGTCCAGCTGATCGAGTCCAAATCCTAGTCCGGTTGTAGAGTCCCAGACCGGTCCACACCCCACCAATCGATTCTAATTCCATGTCTAAGCCTGAGCTGTTTAAGCTTTTCGTTATTAGGACTAAAACTACTCTGATTGTTGAAAACGAAGTTTCTAGTGTCATATCCAATTTAGTTTGTTACTTAAAATGATGAAAGAAGTATGACCAAAATGTCTCCACTTGACATCGAATCGACTTAATTCCTGCGGTAGAAATCCAAAGCTTTTAAAGTCGTAAGATTCAAGTCTTCTGCATCTTTTACGTTCAATTTTACTCCGAATCCAAATCTGTCAAAAGTGGGCCCAAGTTTGGAAGAAAGAGCCTGAGTCCACGAATGGATTGTGGGTCAACGACTCTTTAGTTTAGATAAGATAATTTAAGATAATTTATTTATCGTCGAAAGCGTAAGAAGTGGTTACCCAACTCTCCCGAGCTAAAAGCTCATGTTATAAAAGTTTAGTACGTCTAAGTAAAGGCTGACTATATTTCCCGCGCATGATTGGTGGCTGTAATCAGAATCACAGGAGGATGCTGCCCGCCTCTGGTTACTTCCCGCTGAAAATCCAGCAATTCACGCTATTGATCTCTGCAATTCAACCTGACTAATTGTGATGTATTCAGTGCGCTATTTTGCAGGGGAAAATTGTTATTATTTCTAAGCTCTGGTTAAACCCGTAGGAAGAGAAATTTATCAAATACGTTGATGGATTAAAACAGATGCTAACCCAGTACCATGATGTTTTATCGAGCTTGAACCCCGCTGAGGTAAGCCGTAGCAAGTGTTTTTAGATGTGATACGGACTTGATGTTTGTTTAATCAGTTCTGTACACTTAAACTGACCAAACCTTAATTTCTTTTACAATTTTCTCATGAATTATTAATGAGTTTTATGAATAATTATGTAAAATAGACATCAATCCTCTTCGGGCTAAAAGTTTAAAAGTTATTATAAAATAGACAAAATCGAACATTAAAATTCTTTATTCCTAAATCATCAATGTTCTGGAGCAAGCCCCTTTATTAAGGTGCTAGTCGAAAAAATATGCTCGTAAATTCTGTCTGGCTTTTCCTCTTTGTCCTTTACTAAATTTATTCAAACTACTGTGATGTTTGTAAAAGGTTAGGCCTTGTGGTTTATGTAACAAGGCCTTGGTGATGACAACTCTTCGATAATCTTCAGTCAGTGGAATTGTACTGATTTTATACAACAACTGCTATAAGAAATATCTACGAACGACTTAACTCCTTCCTGTCCGTATAGGTCTTGAGTGACCTATGGACACTTTAATATTTTGGCGTTAGCCAGAGTATTTTACTCTGGCTAACGCCAGACGATTTTACTTGTCAAGGGGAAAGTCCTCGGACGGGAAAGATTTAATGCTCTTAAAAATATTAACATACATGCGAATAATAAAATTAGCGAGAATTTTCGTTGTTATATCATATAATCCTTATGCCAAGAAGATTATTTAATTACCTTTGGTCTTTACATTCTTGGAGCTTTATTTCACGGCACGCTTTGTGCCATCATCATCTGTAGGTAGATTACGTAGGTAGATTAAAGTAGATTTTTCAAAATATTGTAATATGAAATGTTAAACAAGTGTTTCGATACAAGGGCGTTCATGGAATAGTCGAAAGGACATGCAGCGAAATTTTTGTGTCTTTTAAGTTTTAAAAAAATGTAAGATCATAAACCATAAAATGATCTTACATTTTTAAAAAAAAATGTGCCCGGGCTCACCATGCGTCAGTTTAATGCAGCGCAAATGTACCGTTTGCGTAAAGTGTTCAGCTGCAAACTCCGACTGAATACATTACTCCACAGCCAAGTTTATTATGGTGGCCAGCAATTTTGCTAACCATGGTTATAATAGACTAAAACTATTTCCTATGTTCCAGGGGGTTGTTTCTCCGTTAAAGTATATTTTTCTCTTGTTTACCACCAAGTGCTTTCGCCAATAACTTAACGAAATTAATATCCCGAATTATAAATAAACACAGAATACACCTAATATTGCATGCAAAGTTCTAGGCAGTGGATTTAGTTACAGCAGTTGCTCTGTATCGCGGTTCAATCATGGGCGGAAGTTCTTCCCAAGTCTCACGAATGAAGCTGAAACATTCCACTGAATTGAGATACAATTGCTCCTCATTGAACCCTCCCATGACAACAATAACGTTCCCTGTTGCTATGGCAGCACACCCTGCTCTCCTGTGCTTCATGGGCGGTAAGGTTTTGCTCTCCCCCGTTTTGACGTTGTACGTGAGCACGGTATTTAGCGCGTTCCCGTTCTTGTCAAATCCTCCCATCAAGATCACCTCGTCCTCCAGTCTAACCGTTGCCATGAAACTCACAGGAAACGGTAATGGCGGCATCTCCTTACACTGGTTTTCATTTATGTCGTAAAACAAAACACAGTCCACGCAGTCGATATCACCTTGACTGTCGAGGATAAAAGTCGTGGAACCACCAAAAATAAGAACCTTATCATAGAAAATCTCAACTCCAGCATAACATCTGGGCTGTGGCATGTGGGAAATCACCGTAGAAGAATAAGGAGGAGTCAGCAGAACTTTGTAAATACCACTGGTGTACTCCACTGCATTTGGAATGCAACCTCCAATTACTAAGAGATGGTTTTGATAAAGCACGCATTTATGTCCATGGCACTTGAAGGGGAGTTTAGTTTCAAGGTTAAACCATTCACCTGATTCCTGGTTCATCTCCATTGCTTCGAGACTAGTACTGGCATAAGATCCACGTCCAGTCAGGCCGCCTGCTACCACCATTTGATTATCATATAGGACAGAAGCCGCTGCAAACCTTTGCTCTTTCATTGGTTGCAGTCGCAGCCATGTTCTTTTGGACCAGCTGAACATTTCAACGGAATTGCTTTCCCATCCTCCGGCCACAACAATGTCTTCCTTCACGTCGAAAAACGGCACTTGAGTAACTGCTTGCTTCATGTTGTGTATCGTTTTGAAGTTCATTAGTTCAGTCTTCAGTCGCCACAATTCTGTCATCATCTGTTCTTGACCGCACTCCAGTTGATAACTTTTACTTTTCTCCACGCCTAACTCGGTTTTTATTTCCTTCAACCTGGTCTTCATTTCGGCGAAATCCGTCTTCATTCTATGTAACTCCTTCTTCATTGCGCACCCACATGTTGTAAACTGCTTACCCTGCATTCGTTGGCCGCAATCATCGCACTCCATTGTTACGGTACCGCAAAGAACATTTTCATGGAGTTCTTGATCTCTCTTGTTGATGATCATGAAACATCCTTTATTGGAACAAACCACTGGACAAAACCCACATGTACTAACATGAGTTCTTAGGATACCACTCTGCGACGGTGCATTGTCACAACAGCCTTTGGCTCTGTTATCGTAGTGAAACTTAAGCTGCGATAATACGTTGGTTACAATTCTTGGTGCTGGACGTAGTGTTTCTAAAGTCAGTTCTTCCCTGCATAAGGGGCACGATTGTGAATTTTCCAGAGATCTCGTTACGCACCGTAAACAGAAATAATGTTGTTTTGTTCGACATTGCACGGCGTCTTCAAGTACGTTTAAACAAATATGACCACGAAAGTTCTTGTCAATAGCATTCTCAAAGCCGTCCATACCACAGTCTTCCATAAAGGACTGCATCTCCATACCACATTCTCTACTAGAAGCCTCCATCCAAGTGCTTCTGTGTCTAAGAAATGTCCCCGCCTCGTCGTTTTAGATATGTTGTTTGACGAACATATGTAAATCTATCGACGAATATGGAAATTTACGTAATATAAACACTTTGTTTTACTTAGTCAGCACTGGTAACCTGATACGTCGAAATCACACTGTTTCTAAGAAGACTTCCTGAGGTTTTTGTGTTTGCAGAGAGCAATTTGAATACTGAAATCCTGTACCTGACTCATTTACGAGGTATTTGACGGACGATCGCAACACAATATGTGCTTACTGCTTGCTGCTAGGTCCTTTTTAAACAAATACCTAATAAAAACAGACAAAACAGTATTAACAATTTTTGGTCAGTCGAAAGACGCCAAAGAAACACGTTTGGGCAGTACTGAATCCGGATGGAACTCATACACAACATTTCCGGGGGGCTTAGTGATCTGTAATAGGTGATAGCTGATCAGGGCCAAAAATAAAGTTACACCATTAATTTTCGTGTTGACACTGCAAAATGCTTTGGTCCTTTATGGTTTCATACGTTGATGAATGCGTAACAAATGTCATTTTGTAATTCTACATTTGTGAGCCTAGGCTGACGTTTTAGTCGAACTGAAGCCTAACTTCCACTCGGCGGAATTTCCCCCGCTTGTCTTTTGTGTTTCATTGGCTCACGGGGACTCTTGTGTTCTCGTGTGCCAATGAGAGACAAAAAAAATGCGGTACATGTGGAAAATTCTGCTTAATGGAAATTAGGCTTAAAGCGGGTTTTCCACTTTGCACAATTTTCCGCACTTAGAGGAATTTTCCTTTGTTTCGTGATCTCTGAGTTAACTAATTTAAAAATGACAAAAGACAATTCCGCCTACGCTACCGCATGGAAAATTCCGCCTGGAGAAAAAACGGCTTAAATCCGGGTTGGGATCTTACCATTGTAATAAATCTCTTTGGTCGGGTTTCCATTAAGCAATCATTGTGGTCTGTGCGACAGTTTCATTGTTAAAATTGAGTGAGTTAGGTGAAACTCTACGGAGTTTCACCTAAGAGAACAAAAGAGTTGCAAGCGCAACTATGTCCAGTTAAATAAAAGCAGAGTGCTGCGTCGGCAGTATTGAACGGCTTGTAGGTAACCAAAAGGTTTGGGAAACTGCCAGAACTTAAAAATGGTTAAACTGACGTTTCGAGCGAAGGGCCTTCGCTCGACAAGTCAGTTTTTCTACATCGAAGTTGCGGCAGTTTCCCAACCCTTTGTTTTTTTCTGTGTATCCAAGCCGCTTACCAGTCTTCTTTGATTACTATTAAGCATATCCTCGATGGCGATGTGACGTGACCGGACTTGAATAATGCATACTTGAAGGTGGCTCAAGACAGTTTTGTTAGTTTCTTACATTTTGTACTTTCCTTGGACTTAACTCTCGATTGGTGGTAATTCTAGGTCCAAATTTGGAAGAAAAGAAGAGCAGTGATGGATGTTGAAGATTAAGCTTTGTTAAATTAATAAGGTCAAGCGTAGTTGAACAGACCTCAGAATAAATCAGTCTATTATGGTCTCCGATCAATCCAACCCTAACCTAATCCTAGCTTTGTCAGTAAACAAAGCTTACAACAAACAATTATTTTCTAGTAATGCCAGCTTTAACTGCAAAATTAAATGCAAATTATTAACAGACAATTTTAAAGCTATTGAAGGAAGTAATAGTTCAATGTTTGTGAAAGTTGATCGTCCAGGTTAGTGTAAACCAAAACATACACCGAATAGAATCATCTTGTAAAACTCAAGATATGAGTAAAAAACAAGAGAGAATGTTTAAATGGTA
>JBAHVQ010000095.1:288722-317256 GCA_036872915.1 Nanipora kamurai
TTTCTTTCTTTTTTCTTTCTTTTTTCTTTCTTTTTTCTTTCTTTTTTCTTTCTTTTTTCTTTCTTTTTTCTTTCTTTCTTTCTTTCTTTTCTTCTTGTTATGCTCATCTTGTCGTGCTATTGTTTAAAATGAGGAATAGTGACTGAACAACATCCACTTAGAGAGTACGAGAAGTTTTCGCGATAACTTAACGCTGATGATTGTGATTGGGAAAAAATGGGTTATTTTCATGTTTGTCTCGATATTTTGATCTTCTTCTTGAATGCAATCATATTTACTAGGAAAAGGGAACAAGCACGTGATCCAGAACAATGATGAAATAGAACTGGCTAGACCAGAAAACAGAGGTACAGTAGATTAATGGTAATCCTGGCCAGTGCCGACAATCAGATCCGTAGAGTACAAAGGCATAGAAAAAATCGCTTTCACATCTTTATAATGAATGGGAAAAAAGCTCAATGAACGAGCGGTGAGGAGTGTTTTTCAGGGCAGTTTCGGCGCTTATGATAAATTATTGCGAAAAAAAGCAGGTAAAACAACTCTTTATCTTCGTCGTTTTCAAAATATTGCCATACAGTACATTAAAAGGGTGTTTGAATTACGCATCTAAATTCTAATCTTAGAGAAACTGATATTCTAAGGTTACCTAGATCCAATACTACGACTTTTGGAGAGAAGTCATTGAGATATATTGAGATGTTGCGAGACTACAGAAAAGCGCAACAAAGACGCAGGAGGAGGTGAATGTTTTTGGCTTCTCAGAAGTCTCACAACACCCCTAGTGTTTGTGACAGTTTATCTGCATGGAAAATGATTTCACATTTCTTCCATCAAATAGAAAGCAAGCTTCACCCTTTCCCGACAGGGTGTCTCCCCTTGACGAGTAAAATCGTCTGCCGTTCACCAGAGTAAGACGATAATATATGGCGCAGGGATTTTTCGAGTGTCAAAATGATATATTTTAAGACCTAGCCGGACCAGTTGCGAAAAATGCAACTCCAAGACCACCGGCTGGAAATTCAAACCGCGACCATGCGAATCAAGTGCAGTGCTCGAACGAAGGACGTTATCGAGAACATGGCCACGAATTCTGTATTTGTAATGGTGGTAATGCCCATATTAATATTTATATTATATATAATAATAATAATAATAATAATAATAATAATAATAATAATAATAATAATAATAATAATAATAATAAACTTTACTTCATGTGGGTATTTATACATTAATTACTCATAAAGAGTATTCTTCCTAATGGCCCTCAACACTTAAGCAGATTGCACTAACTAATTTGCAAATATATATTTACAAATGTCAGGAATTGCATGTACATTCAACAAAATGTTTGCAATCAGAACATGAAAATTGTTCTAGGTGATCGACTTTGTTGTTTAATTGAAGAAAAAATTTTCTTAATCTGATTGCGGGTTCGAGTTCCATTTGGAACTCAGAGTTTTTCTAAGTCCATGGCGTTCTACAGTTTGGTCAGCAAAAATTCCCTAAGACTTTAATCTGAATTTGTAGGATACTTCAGTGAAATTGTTAATCTGTTTTAGCTTAACAGGCAATGAATTAAAAAGCACTGCACCATTGTATGAAAGCTTTAATTTGACTAATATTCACAATGATATCGATATCTATATAATTATAACTACGGTAATGCCGATATGTAATGCTAGTGGTAATTAGAAACTTGTTTGGACATTAGAGTATTTGGTATCCTCAGGGTAGGTTTTTCGAAATTGTGTTACGCCTTCAACAAGGTATTTCTTTCAAATACTATTAATTTTGTAAGCATTTTTTTTATTTGATAGATAGCACCGCAATTTTTTTTTTATTTATTAGTTACATGTAGCACCGTAAGCTTTTTTTGTTTATTAGATAGCATTGACGAAGGTAGTAATATTTTATAATTGTTTCTTCCCCTGCAGCTTACGTCTTCATCGATCTTGAAATGACGAACAAAGAACAAGAAATGATTCCTCAGGTAGGATTCTGATATTTAATGTTTCCGGACACTCTGTAGCTTCTGAACTCGTTCAATCTTCGGCGTGAATTGAACCCATAACCGCCTGATGAGCGCTAAGATCCTGGAAGAAATGAACAACATGAATCCAAGTGTAGGGATTATAAGTTTTACTGGTTTCGAGTATGACATATCTTCTATCAGTTTGCAAGCCTGAACACGAGTGATATATTGGCAATCAGAGTATTGGTCGGTCATGACTCTCCCCAACTGATACAAGTGACATAAATTGTAAGCGGTGGTCTAGCTCTATGGCTGGCTTGGGAAATTAGTCGTGGGCATACAGTTATTATACCACCGGGCCCAAAGTTACATGGATTTTACATAGTCGTAACCTACATTCACTGTCGAAGTAGTCCGACTTAATGGTCAGCGCATCTCACTGGTCATCAGGCAGTTAATGGTTGTACACATTTACAATCTTCACTAAATATCTGATGCGTCTTTTTCGCATGACTGTATAATTCTACAAAATCTGGACAAATAGTTGGTGCATAATTACCGGTGAATATTTTTCTGAAATAGAATTTTGTTTATAGGAAGTTAAAGAAAAGTATACATTATCACGAGTTCTGGGCAGGTAAAATACAGTTAATATGAATGGATAATGCTATCTACCACAGTGTTCTCCAAATAAATACTCTATAGGAAGAATATCTATGTTAGGAAGACGTAACTCGTCATCAGTACTCAGATTATTCGCCAGGTTATGTCTCGGCTTCCCTTCGTGTCTAAATATTCCTATACAGAACAAGTTAAAACAAGTTATTATGTTAGAACAATTATCTATATTGGCCGATGTTGCAAGGCATGTGGTGGCATATGAGGAAAACAAGCTATGCCCTATTAATATTCTTTACATAAAGAATACTAATAAGTGCTTTATCAGATATAAAGTCCATGCACGTGGTGTATTATCGGTGACATGATAGACTAAAATGCTCATTAGTTATTCGTGAGTTTTTGAATACATTATAAGGTTGACACCCTCATTAGTACGAAGGTTTGTTGTTTTAATAAGACAGGATTTTATATTTGGTGAGGCAAGTCTTTAAGTGTCAGAATAATAATCTTTAAGGCCCTACAGGGACCAGTTGCAAAAAATGCAAATCCTGGGCTCTGCCTACGGAGCTTTGAAAGCCGTTGCCGAGAGCATGGATCACGAGTTCTGTATATATAATGATTGTTGGGGAACTACTTTAAGTTCAGCTGTTTAAATCATGAATAGTTCTGTTCACTTGCATGGACTGTTATTGATTGGTTGATCAAAGCCTTTATTTAATGAGGGTAAACATGAAATAGCGAAAAACAGTAACATACAAGTTTCCGCCAAAGATATAAATAGTACGAAATTGCACATGCTCCTTAAGCTTGTTAACTCAGAAAAGTTATCTGAGCTCCTGACGGGAATCAAACCCGTAACCCTGATCGCCGATGAGATGGTCTAACCATTGAGCTACATGGACTCAGGTGGAAGAGCGAAGGTTACTATTTGTACTGGTTCGTTTTCCCGTCAGGGGCTCAGATAACTTTTCCGTATTAACAAACTTTAGAAACATGCGCAATTTCGATGAATATACACCAAGCATACACATGGCGCACAACATCGGCCAACATGGATAATATAAATAGTAATTACAAAAGAATTAACTTATAAAGTTATGTTCGAAGAGATACAATTATAAATATACCAAATACTATCGGCCAAGCTACCCGGCTTAAAACAATGAGAACCATGTTGTGAATTTTCAAATGATTACTTTATTACCTCAGAGGAGCATGTGGCGAAGTTCGGCTGGCCTTCAGCAAAGGTGAATGTGGGAAATTTGCCGTGAAGATTATAAACAAAAAGAAGTTTTCGTCATCTGAGATGGTAAGACTTCGATGTTCATCATATTTCATGTCAATCCAATCATTTTTGGGTTGTTTGATCCCCACTAACTTTACCTCGTTTTTTCAACAAGTTTGATTATTTCGCAATTCCGGAAATGTCTTTTAAAGTGCCTCAATACAATTCCTTTAAATGTTGAAGATTGAAGTTTGCAACTTTTTTTCCCTAAAAACTGTGGACAATATTTCAAAGGAGGACGAACCTTAGTGAGGGGGAAAAATTAATCCAATCTCATATATCTCGTAAAAGAGAATCCTTAATTTTATTCATCAAAAATTTTGGGTAACTATGAGCATTCTATTGGAAAATTGTAATGCCACTTTTCTAACGTGATAAATCCCGTAGATTGTTTTTTTTTGTTTTGAGTCTCGAAAAAAATTAACTTTACAGAATTTTTTAGAAAAAACTCTGCCAGTTGATTTCCGTATGTGATGAAAAGTTTTAATGAAAAAAATGTGTCAATCGAACATGCAATCTGACGTACATAACGTTTTTATCTTGTATGTATTCTTCGTTAAACGTGTCGATGTCCTTTTTTTTTTATTAATTTCTAAAGGTCCGCAAGGAAAATGTTTTAGAGGAAGTTGAAATCTTGAAAAAATTAGATCATGTAAGTAAAGATTCTTACTTTAACAATTTTCGACAAGAACTACCGCAACCTTCGCCCTGTTTACCTGCATTCTTTTTCCATTTTCTAGCCGTGCATCGTTAAAGTCATCGACGTATTGGATACTGCGGAAAGTTTATATATTATTTTAGAATTGTACCATTCATTATTGGTAAAGCTCATGAAATGTATAATTTACTGTGTGAGTTACTACCAATCCAACTTTTTCCGCGAGAAAGTCCAGGCATGTGAGCAACATTATCCGTCATCTGGCCTACCAAACGTAAATATCATTATCCAACTTTGTCTCGTCAAGTACATATATTTGCAACCTAAAAAACCTGTTTCGAAACCGGTTTATTTGTCGTTTTTGGCGTATGTAAAGGCCGGCCTGAACTAGGAAATATTGGGCTTCCGGCGATGTTTTCTCGTATTGCTTCACGCAAAACATGGATCGTGAATGTAAGTCATGGTTTTAAAGACGCCGAAAAGCTTCTGCCAGTAGTGAAAATTAATCTTGTTTGCTAGAAAGCTAGCTTGGTTACTTTTTGTTTCCTTCAAATACAAAATTCAGTTTTATGATCGATCTGGACCCGACACTGGTAGCTACCATCATCTACTAATATGTGCTTTCGCTTATCCTAATTTGCTTCTGGTACGAATATTTGGGCATGGTTTTTATTTTTAAAATAACGCACAGTTTAGTTACTTCAAAATCTTCCGTCCTTTCGGTTGTCCATACTCCCAGACAAACTCGATCTTCTACCGGCAATGCGGTTAAAGTCGTCATTCGTAAATGTAAAACTACCACCGATCAGAGCCTGTCGAATTTGGAACTGCATTGCCGATAAATTGGAGCTTAATGCAGACAGTCTTCATTCGTTTAAATCAATCATGCTCAAGTATTATTTTTTATCCTTAGTAACTTGTTATAGTTGTGGTGATCCTCGAACGTTCAAACCTATTTGTCTCAAGTGGAATTCTGTTGGAAGTCTCACTGAGCCAATTTCTTGTTTTATGTAATGTTCGTAATGTACTGTGATTATTTATGTATAGTTAACGCTCTACATTTTGTATGTTTTAGGCCCGCAGTGATGGGCTAACGCTGTTGTGGATTCTCTGCCGTTGTTAAACGTGATGTTATTTATGTCTATCGTGTGTTTGTATTTTAGGTATCGTGAAGCTAATAAAAGAAAATATATTAAAAACAACAAATTTTAATCTGAAACTGATCAGAATGGATTCTTAATTGACACTTCTACCTCCTGTTTGTTGTTGGATATTTGCTTTAATTTTTGCAGAATTGAAGGAGGAGAGTTGTTTGATCGAGTGGCAAAAGGTGGCAGACTGGACGAATCGACAGCAAAACTAATTTTTTATCAAATTTTAGTTGCCGTTAAGGTAAGGTTTTAAGTTCATTTTTAGTACTGTACATAATTTCTGAGGTAATTCTCTCCTGAAGACTTGTTCACTAGGTTCGCATTGGTAACACAGTAGTCAAAAACGCTTCTCAAATTCATAAATAATTCATGAAGCAAAAACAAATGAAATACATAATCAGGATTTAGAATTGAAAGAAATATTACAGCTTAATGGACTTCTTTAGCTTCGATATTTGTTTGCCCATTTCAGATCATGTAATGTTACTCCAGAGATTTGCTCCTTTGAAATTTAATGATAGTTACGCATCAAAGCGTATTGATTAGAATTATAAGCGCCAAAACATTACGTGGTCTGAAATGGGCAATTTACATACGAAGCTAACTAGTTCAATTGTGCCAACTTTTGTTTCGATTTTTATTCAAAATACTGATTCGTTTGAGAAGTAATTTCCAACACTCATTTGGTATATTTCCTCCGATGTCATAACATTTTGGAACTCGTTAAAAACGGGTTCGCCTTGCTTTTAATCGTATATGTAGAGGGAGGGCTCAAAATACATTTTCCTCAGTAAAAGAGCTTGACGAACGTACACATGATTGTTCATGTGTGAACAAGCCGTGCGAACACATTCCTATATCAGCTTGTTGAGGGTACTGGTAAAAACTCTATTTCATTACTTGTTACGACTTGTGTGATTTTGGCAGTTCACTCTTCATTGATTCTATTCTGCTGCGTGAAATGGAATGAACAAAACATTATCCGATATCTCCTGAACTAAAATCAAATGATATATAAACGTTAGTCAAGCTCGTAATTTCAGAAAAACGCTTTCTTAGCTCTGGACGGGAATCGAACCCGCAAGCATCTGATGCCCGGTGAGACGCTCTAATCATTGAGCTACCACTGTGATCTGATGTGATCCGTGATCTATACAAATGAAGCAACGTCCTTGGCTCGTAAGAAATCCGCGGAGAACTGTGACTGGTCCACTGTTCTAGTAACACCACCTGTTCCTCTTTACTAGATCATGGATAACGACCAATGAAATTGCGCGGAGAATTAAATTTATTTTGTAAAATTAGATCTATCTTGTATAGAACTTCTGATTATTTTGAAGACAGAAATGCACGTAAAGAAGAGTGTACTAATTACAGTATGTACACATAAAAGCTGTAGGAAGCCAAGTTAATCCCGTCGATTTTTTCCAAAATTGAAGGCACCGTGAATGTTATGTCTCAAATTTTTTATTTGGTTTTTGTTTATAGTATTTGCACGACAAGGGGTTCACGCATAGAGACTTAAAGGTAATGATTGATTGTATTTGTTGAACATGCCCACGCAGAACTTGATACGCTCTGTGCGGCACTCTACGCTGGAATTAGCTCATGAACTGTCGAATTAAGAAGTAACTGTTGCAAATATTTTGGTTCGTTGGCTGTGATTTTTTGTCAATTTTGTAAGTTCCTAGCAGCCTTAGAATGCTATTGTGGTATACTGTGCATCCCTTGCAAAAATTCAATATTTCTTAAAAACTGTTCATCCTGTGTATCATTCTTTGCCTTTTGAATCTTAAAATGAGCTCACTTTTTATCATCTATATTTTTCTCACATGCAGCCAGAAAATGTCTTGATGTGTTCAGCTCATTCAGACAACACATTAGTAAAGGTGAGTTCTCTTTTTACTTCTTTCCGTTTGCTTCCACAAAACCGTAGCCTGCTCTTGTAAGAGGGAGTCAATAACAATATGCTGATAAATATCACTTGCTTATGTACAATTGTACAGTAATCTATATGGATACTGGGATTCGTTAGAGGAAAGGACAGGAAACGCATTGAACTGTCCTTACTACACGTCAGAGGCACCACAGGAGGCTAAGCTTTTATCCAATAGGACTCCGTCTATGTTGGTTTCTTGGAGTAACAAGTGATCAGTAAGAAATTCATACAGTGTTTTGCGGATTGCCATTTTCGAAGTCTGTTTAAAAGTAGTTAGGCAGAAGTAAATAAAATGGAGTAATTTCAGAATACAGTGCGGAATACAGAATACAGTCGAGTAATTTCAGAATACAGTGAAATCCTTCTCTAGCGTGTCATGATAAGAATCAGTGTCAAATGTCCGTCTTTGGCTATACTCTCTACCGCGAGATTGTTGAAATATACAGCTCTTTGGAGTTTGGTAACTGTCTGCTTAGAGAAATTTGGTTGGGACAGGTGACACTTTAATGTGTCTAACTTTGTAAAGAAGCAAAATTTAATATAAAGTAAATGGTTTGAAGATGGAAGAATCGTTACATGTTTGTGGAAGTTGATCGTCCAGGTTAGTGCAGTCTTGAGAAAGACTGTTGGTGGAAGTTTCGACTCTGAAGATGACCGCCGCTAAGGCTGTCGAAACGTCAGTCATTCCATCAACACTCTTTCTCAAGACTACACTAACCAGGACGATCCACTTGCACAAACATGTAAAAATTTTATGTTTCAATGTTAAAGATATGTCCGCTTCTGAGAAACGTACGTCCACTAATCTCTGGGCTTCCTCCAAGTTCATCATCGCTCGGTTAATGCAGGGTGATCAAAGAATAATCACAAAATGATCACGACCCTCATGCTTGCCTAAGGCTCGTATGTATAGGGTCCATCTCTGCTACCTGATGTTTTATTAACCTGATGATACTTAATTTATAGGCCTTGTGGTTCCTGTTTGTGTTTCCTTGCCACTCTTTATTTTATCTTATCATTACTATGTCTGTTAAGTTATGTAATTATGTAAATTATAGCAATTGAAATCAGTAAACCCAGGCTCGGTTAATTAATAATCGATAAGGATAATCTGTAATTTTGTAAACACTGCTAGTGAAAAAGAATGTACCCAAGAATTTGTTGGCTTACCTGTTCATATAGATAACCGATTTCGGACTGTCTAAATTTGTTGGGGAGCAATCCCTGATGAAAACCCTTTGTGGTACACCCAGCTATTTAGCTCCAGAAGTACTCCAAACGGAGGGGGCTCGTGGATATAAGAAAGAGTGCGATTGTTGGAGTTTAGGAGTTATTTTGTTTGTCTGGTAAGTTCAAATATTTTTGGGAAAGATAAAATAGACAATAACCTACGTGTCCCCTTGCTATTTACTGTAGACTGAAATCGGATCGATAAGATCATACACCAGTACCACTCACAATTAACGAATAGACATAGCTTTATAAAATAACCTGTAGGAATTGTGAACTCTGGTTAATCGAAGACATGGATGAGGTCAAGAAATCTTGGAAAAACCTTGGTTATTTTGAAGCCAAATAGAAAATAGCTCCCGTGTGTCTGCAAGGTTATACAACTAGAGAAATCTCGCTTAAGAGAAAAAATATCTAAAAGTATTGGACCATGGGGTTGTGTTTCCACAAGTAATTTATTTTTCCACCCCAGACTCACTACGATCTCTGTAACAGGCCAGTTGCACGAAGTAGTCACGTGAACTCAAGCGTCTTCTGGGTTTATCATTCCATGTCTGCTTATCTTAAGCGGACTGAGATAACGTGACTTGTTACTTTAAGTAGCCAATTAACTTCGCTTGGTTAGCGGACGTACAGACAGAAACAAAAGTAATACAGTTTTGACGTTATAAAAGTTGAATATACGAACCTACATGATTGACTAACTTGATTTTCTTCATCGTTGTCATTAATTGCTTTCTGTAGTCTTGGTGGATACCCACCGTTTTCAGATCAGCTGAAAAAACCACTGAAGCAGCAAGTATTGGAAGGTTCCTACTCATTCCCGGAGAAGTTGTGGAATTCTGTTAGCAGTGAAGCTAAGGATCTAATTAGCAAGCTGCTTACGGTGGATCCAAAGAAACGCATTAGTGTGACAAAAGCTTTGGAACATCCTTGGATGCAGGTACGAAACACCACATTGAACGATCTTAACTCGACATTCCCAAGCTCACTGGATTTAGCGTCGAGTAAAGATCTTAGGTACGCGGTTGGGTAAAACTTGTACGATTGGTTGTAGTTCGTCAAGCTCTATCGTTGAGCTACCGGTATTCATTATTGCTACCCAGTGAGCTAAGGTAACAGATCTGTGAATGGTTGTTGCTTGAGCTGCGACCTAACTAACCACCTCGTTCTAGTTTAAAAGTGCTCATAAAGCCGAAAAAGAGAGACATTCTATATTCTCTTTCTTCATAAAGTAAATGCTGTGTAAAGAAAATTCCTTATAAATCTTTTCTTTATCCTGTGCCGTTTGGTCGATATATGCATTTGACGTTTTTGCATGATGTTGCTCGTTGTACATGCTTGATGAGTGAAATCTTGCATCTTCATGTTTACCTTGGCGTCCCTGGAGAGACGGAGAAACTTGACTGTAATATAAGAATTTGTAGTGCCCGACTGGCTGCTCATACTTATATAGTTACCATGGCAAGATATTAGGCCTTAAGCTTCTATAAGGAATATATCACGATCTGATATATTTTTTAATCGAGTCGGATAACACGACAAAATTCAAAAGAATCATACGAACCCGTTGAGCACACGGATCACGTTTTTCTATGTTATTTTTTCTAATTACCCATGATTCACTGACAGCGCCGACGTCAATTTAGTTTAATTTGTGGTATACACCACTGACCTCTATATAACTGGACTGCGGATGAACCTCTGGAAAATGTCTTCAAAAGTCTGCCATCTTGGTAGGTCATAAGCCCTCCTCGACCAATCACATGCAAGATGTGTTTCATGAAATCAAATTGGGGCGTGGGACCAAACTCGAGAGAACAGTGAGTTTAGTGAGTTTACAACGTCCTGAAAGGTAAAAACATTTGTTAGTAAACCGAAAATTAGACTAAGTTCGGATATCTTTTACAAGTTTCCCTTCGGAAGATAATTCTGTATGTTTTTATGTAGTATTACTCGTCGGATGAATTACCAAGATGGCGCCGGTCAATTGCGGACACTTTTGGCAATACAAAAGTATCAGAGACCCGCAGTCCAGTTATAGAGGTCAGCGGGTATACACTGTGTGGATTTATTACCTGCTCAGCTTTCGTCCCGTGTTCTCGGGACATCACCAGGGCATTTCTGCTTAGCTGATACTAAATTAACATAATGTACACCACAAACAGCATTGAATCAACTGGTTACTTGTATGTATCTGACATAGGATGAAGAGATTGCTGCAAAGGCTGAGAAGTTAATGTCACCAACAGATGAAAGGAAAGAAGAGCAGATGCCACCGCCCGCAACGAACGTAAGCCAAAACTTTCTTCTTTTTGAAATTTATTGCCCTTTAACCCCGTCTTACTCCCCTTTATTACATCATGAACCCCCCTGTTCAGACCAGGTGCGCTAACACAATGCTGGGGCACTGGGCACTAGCCTGAATGCAGGTGTCCAAAGCGAGCACAAAGAAACGTTGCCCAAGCATGCGTACTGTCTCCCAAGCATGCGTACTGTCTCCCGAGGTGGCTCCCCTGCTTGGGTATCGTTTTTTGCAAGTTGACTACACAGACATCATGTCACATGCACTCTCGTGTGGCATTGAACATTAGCACGGGATCCCAAAACAAAATGCATACGAGTTTTGGCGATATTATCATTACTAAGTGTAAGCTCATTACCAACGACGTTGTGTTTAGTTACAACACTGTTAAAAAAATCACTGAACAGTTGTGCAAGAACAGCCCCCGTTCCTTCTCCTTACCCCTTGCAAGGGGACCGTGAGTTGACTGAGTCTCTGCAGAGTCCCACTAATACCCGGTCCACCCGCACGCGGGCTCTCAGATGTTGCGAAGAAAGAGAGTCAAGTTGCCTTCCATACATGTGGAAGCCCTCCCTTTGTTTGCAATGAGGATATCATACAGAATTGCACACAAACGAGGTGACCACATGGAGAATTTCAGCCCGATCGGCCGGGCTGAAGAGATTTCCGATTACATGAAAAATTTCAGCCCAGGCTGAAATTTGAAATCCACAGTGAACCCACGCAGAAATTCCGATGTAGCCAGCCTATTGTTATTTTCATATTTTGACATAGTTACTACCCGTTTTTCAAATTTTCAGCCGGGAGAGCAGCAACCGGTCTGAAATTTCAACACGGGCCGAGCCTCAGCTCGTCATGGAATTTTCGCACCACACCGATATTCACCGAACATTCAAATATTCGGGGGAGATTGAAGTTACTGGTCGGACTCCAGGTTTCAGTCGAAATTTATTCTCAATAAGCCTCATGCCCAGGGTCCTTACTCAGCGCCAAGTAAAGACGATAGGTATGAGGTTGCCATTTACGACGCTAACCCCCTGTTCAGACTACAATCATGGCCAAAAGAATCTGAGACACGCAAGTGATCTTCAAGGTTTTGTTAGTATATGTAACTACTGTAGTACCGATGAAACGAAACCCACCCCCCGTTCCCCCATTACAATGTTGAGTAAATGTGAACTGCAGGAGCGCATAACATACACAAATACGATAACAATCACAGCATTGTGAGGGAGGCGGGGTGTTTAAAATTTTGGTGGATTTATGATAGATGTCCCAGTACTTTTGGCCACGATTGTAGGTGCATCAGCTCGTAGTAACTTTCACCGAAGCTATGGTTGCACGAAAACTTAAATCTACAGAAGTGGAAAAAACCTTCGATTTGCAATTTAAATTGCTGCTTGGGTGTCCTATCCTTCGTTAGTTTGAGCCACTAATCGATTAGAAAAGAGATCGATAAGTTTCTCCGACTATACCGAATCTAAGATTTGAGTTGAGAAAGCGGCCATGATAAGGCGAGAACGCTTTCCGAGCAATTTGTTTAATATTTTTGAGCTCTTAAAAAGCATTTTCTAAGGCTTCCCATGACATTCCTGTGAAGGGCGCATTATACCCAGAAGCAGGGCACATTTGCTGGGCGAGGCGCTGTTTTCCCGCCAAGAGGTGAGGCGGTCACCCTCCCTGCATAATTTCCTTAAATCCGCCTGCAGAGGAAGATCATGCTCCATCTGTGCGTCAACCAAGATTGAATACGATAAAAGTGGAAGCAATGAAGTCATCTTTGAAGTATTTCGTGTCAGTTAAAAAAGAACATGGTGAGCAAGTTCGTTGTCTTTTTATTTTTTGTTTAAATTTCAGTTTGATATTTACTGTTTTGTAGATTTACATTTCAATTTCATTGATCTCCTAACCGATTTTCTACATATACATATAACTTAGGGCTGTTCAGGCTGTCCAACTCCCACATTTCACTTTGTTGTAGCAGTGGCGTAGCTAGAGAATGTATGATGCCCGGGCCTGGGGAGCACACTAATTAAGGAGTTCCGGAGGCTGCCACGGATATATTCCGATTGATTTCAAATTGATATTGTCCGATTGACTTCAAACTGTTTGTGACTGATTCAGAAAATTTGTGTCAACGACTGGTTGACGAGGGGGAGGAAAGCCAATTAGGTCACAAGATTAATGTGAAACTGGATAAGTTCTTATTGTTGTCTTGAATTATTCAAAATTTACCGTGTATTTTTCAGTTGAATATGCCATATACATTTTGGGGAACGCCCATGTTCGAGCTGACGCCCGGGCCTGGGCTCGGGTCCGGCTACGCCAGTGTTATTGAATATTCCGTTCGAATTTTTTCCGAATATTCGAATATTAGGCGAATATGGGCGTTGACCAGGGTAAAGGAGTCAGGATTGGGACTAGCTGATAAATGTGACGTTACAAAATAAATGGCAAAAGAAACTAAAAAATGTTTTAATAGAATCAAATGTATTTTTATGTTGTGCTGTTGGGTTAAAGTGAAATTTCACTTATTCTGCCAATCTACATTTTTACTTCCGTGGTCAGATCATCCATTTCGATTCTTCACAATTTATGACATGTCTGGTCGTTCAAGTTGCCACTTTGTTAAAATGTCCAATGTTCTTGCTACTCAAAAGATGGCTACCTGTTAAAGTATCCTATTGGTTTGTACAACTGCAAACTGAAAATGGTGGTGTGAAACGGAAAATGGAGTATTTGAAATTGGGTGGACAGCCAAAATATGAACCATATGCTGTTTGGGATCATAATGTACTATGAAGACTTACCATGACAGCATAACTAATAAAACATCATTGGTTACATATTGCACCCCAAACATTCCACAATAACTACCCCTCCATGGATGTCAGTCCACTTGGCTCCAAGGTCACTATCATAAACATTGAAGTTAATCTGGAGCAGTTCCATGATTTGTAAAACTGGGGGTGCTCACTGGGGTCACCAAGGAATAAGTGTTCCTGGTTTTTTTTATTGGACTTGTGCCTCACTGCACTGCAAGATGGAGTTAGATTTGTTGTGATTTAGATTGGTAATTAGGATTAAATAGACTTGTTAATATTAATTTTTTTATTAATTTTTATTATAATTAAAATTAGTTTTTAGGGTAATATTAACTTTCTGTTAATTTAATAATATTATTATAGCCACTCAGTCATAAAAGCAGCTCTAAAACCTACTATCATTAGATCTCTTTCTTTGTTAGTGGTATGTCACTATTTTCTAGCAAATTTCTCTGGGGGAGGGATGACCCTCAGCCACCCACCAGGTATGGTGCCATCTTAACAATACTTACTTTCCATCATCAATTTCACTTTTTTCCATTTTTTGGGAGGAGAGTTGCCTATTCAAATTTGGCAAAATAATTATTATATAAACCAGACAGACAGAAACAAGTCTTCTGCTAATGGCATTACCTTAGATTTTACCAGTCATCAATCTTATTCCCTAACCTATTTGGGTAAAAAAAATTAACATTTTTTGTGATTTTGATGTATTGGTTATGTAGGTCACCAAAAGAAAAGATACAGACACTGAAACACCAACAATGAAAAAGAAAAAATCCACTGAGGATTAGCTAGTAATCATCTTCACACATACAGGATAAAATACCAACCCCAAATGCCAGCAAACTGTCAGTTTTAAACTGGGCTTTTTAAAGATGAATAATGATCTTATTTTTACCAAACTGGGAATTTTAATTATTTCCCTGCCAATTAAGCGGACAAAACACTTACCCTATTTATTCACTGGGTACGTTGGCATGAGGATGATGAGTATTCAACAATTACCAAGAACACAGAGGGTTAAAAATGTACCTTTGTAATTTTTGGGTCTAGAATTTATTCAGTAAACCTAGGCCTAAGCTTACATAATAATACTCAAATTCAGGTCATGGCTGAATTCATGATCATCTGAAACCTGGTAGACATCTCTTGAATCAAAGTCAGCCTCAAAAAAGATGAGTAAACCAGAAATTCAATCAGTTAATCCAATTGCAATATGTAAATTTACCTGGAATACTATAAATATTGTACTTTAAGTTAATGCCCATGCACAAGGGTGCAATGGGTTGTGATTCAATAAATTACAATGTGCTTTCTATTTCATTTGAGCCAAGCCACCTCATGTGAGAAAATCGTGAGAAATATCTATTAATGCTTTGTTTGCTTAATAATTTATAATAAGTTCAATCATGCCCCATTGCTATTCAAGTTACTCATTCTCTGATTAATACTTTGTATGTTTGTATGGTGATAAATATAACTCCATACTATTTATGACATTCACCATGTAAATTTATTAACAGCTAAGCTCAGAACTTCTGGCTCTGATGTAGTTCCAAGTCAGTGGGATGGAAGCTTAGCTGTTAATAAATTTATGTGGTGTATATCACAAAGTAGTGGTAGTGAATTACTCATTCTTTGTTTAGATGTCCTGCAGGGTTGTCGCCAGCCTTGGAAAATTGGGGGACTGAGTAATTATGTCAGTGATGAAATTTTTCATTTAAGACAACAGGCTTGCAAACCAGGCTAAATATCATGGTTGGCCATATGAGAATTTCTTTCATTGGTGATAGCTCTCTTAAAATATTTGAACAGTTTTTGTCAGTAAACTTTTATGGTCTTTGCTTGTATATCCCCCCCAAGCACAATGACGAGAACAAAGATGTGCTGTGAAATGGGCAATTTACATCAACAAATTAGCTAAAGAGGTCTGTGGGAGAATTGGTCCTGAAGAGAAGAGCAGGTCTGTACCCTCCTGTGGTGGTGTCCCAGCTATCCAGTGCTGACTTTCACTAGGTGAAATAGCTGCTGGTCAGGGGCAGACCTCTTGAGTAAAGGGGGTTCCAAGTTTAAGTTAGTGCACTAAATATTTGGCTGCACAGGGCTGGAGTGATATCTCCTAGCTCCCACATAATTTGCTTTTCCGATGCTGGCTGGGGGCATTCTTGTGCACTATAACATTAGATGAAAACTAGAAGCAAATCATGGACATAATGCATTATAGAAATAGATGGCAGTATGATGATGATTTCAGGATGCATGGTGTAGTTTAGTGTCATTTTAGCTAACAAGGAGAAATTAAAAGGGTGTTAGGACCCTCTAGATCCATCCCCCAACTGCTGGTAGAATTATCACCAGGGTGTTTTACTTGTAACTGTAATTTATTAAAGAATGCAACAAAAGTAGACAAATTATAGGAAAATAGTTTAATAGGTTAACATTTGTAAATACAGGTAGTACAAAATCACACAAAAACCCTCAGTTATATGACAAATATTGGCTGTAACATGGAGAAAGATTTAGATATGGTTCTTTAAAATACAGTGTGTTTGAAAAAAGTATCAACTGTATTAGACCCATGGCCTCTTGTTTTGAGCATTCTATAATATTTAAAATTAAGCCTTGTAGTTAGGAAACTAATTTTAGTTTGCTATTTACTTATTTTTTTATTAGTTGCATAGAAAACTCATTAATTATGGCCAATAGGCTTCAAGCCATTGGCCGTGTCATTAGAATGCTAAAACAACTAAGTTAATGCTAGCATTACACTTGTTGCAGTTTTCTTGTGCACTACAAGTCCCCTACAGTTGATATTTTTTTCAGTTTTACATATAAAGAACTAATTCTACATCAGACACCATGACGGCCATTTCTCCTTGCAACACTGATTAGATTTTACATGATAAATTTAAGTAAATCCAGAAAAATATTCAGAGTGACATCCAATATTAATAAATAATAAATATAACTGCAGGGATATTCCTGCAAATCCTGAGATTACTATTATTCAACTTGATTTCTCTAAACTGACAGTTAAAATGTTCATTCATTCATTTAAATTACTGAAGTGTAAAATCACACATAATGCAACATTATGAATGAAAACATGAACTGGCAGTAACCTGTTCTAGTGATTTGTTCCAATAATGACACAGTAGATGCTGGACTCAATTAGTGGGAGAAAATTAATTACTGTGTCTGACAGCATGTTTTTAGCTTCTGACAAGTAATTGTCATTAATGGTCAGCAGGGCCAAATCACTGAAAATTTCCTTCAGTTAATGATAAATGAAAACCAGGTTTTAAACTGGATGCTATAAACACCATCAATTGCACCGAAGACCTCTACTGCACTCTCAGAGGAACTTGTCTACAAATTAAACTTTAAAATGAGATGGCAGTGCACACTTTCATAATTCAGTTCGTATCTGGTTTTAGCTCTGGTATTTCGACTCAAGGTCATTACTGTCATAAGCAACCACAAAATGCTTGTTTGTGAAATTCAACATTTGACACAATGACTAAAAACTAAGCTTATATCATTACTAGTGCATGGATTGCCATGTTTCTAGTTCTTGGGTGAAAATACAACTCTCTTCCTAGTACCTGTACATGTACCAGAAAATAAGCCCTACTTTTTGACCCAGTCAACTTATTGGTTACTTTTTTAACCTGTAAATATTGCTGCAATGCACAGGTGAAAAAAATCAACCAGATACAATCAGAGCCATCTGTACTTCAGTACTAACACTTGTAGCTCAGTTACTTAAACTGAAACAATCATTTAAGGCTTTACAGAAGGATTTCAATACAGTAAAAACCTGGTATTAAGAACCCACATTTTACCAAATCAGCATGGGATAGATTCTTATATATTTGATATCTAACAAAAAATCGGAGTGTTAGGTTCTTATAAACTAAAGGTTCTTAATTATATATTTTACCTATTATATTTTAAGTATACTGTAGACTGTAGTAGCATTCTTTTAATAATTATTTAATTGCTATAAGCAAACAGCAAGCATCTGCTCAGGCTATGGTTTAATGTGATCTGGAAGACTAGATGTACTGAACTAGAAATTTGGGATCTAAATGCATTGTGCAGTTTTGTGTAAAAGATGTTAAAGAACTGTAACCAGATTTTGGTATCAACTTTGTTTAACACTTTGCTACACTATAGTTCTAAAATGAGTTTGACATGAGAACCTATTTCAAATATCTGGCTCAAACAGGTTCTTGTTTTAAGGGGCATGAAATTCTTAATTTCAGCCTGAGGTTTTTATAAGTGGATGTACATGGATGCCCATGTTTTGGTCATGGGCATCCATGTACATCATATTTTCCAGGACAAGCAAAAACATTTTCAGGCCATAAATGTCTGATGGAATGAGGCATGGGTTATTTACTTGATTGTCAAACAAAAATACCACAAACCTTAACTTTAAAGCTCCTTGTCAATACCAAAGTCTAGCTACTGTAGCTTAACTGCATTTTAACTGCATGTGACTAGTTAAAGACCGGCTTTTGTCAGTCAGGATCCAAGTGATCACCTCGTGGATGCCCATGGTTTTGGTGTTTCTAATTTTAAACATTTCTTAATTGGCTTCTTGTATGACTGGGTCTTAAGGTACAAAGTCCAACTCACTTCATGGTTGTTTGTGCTATGGGAGCATCCAACATAATGGAAAATGGTGGTTTAGTGGTTAGCTTTTTATCTTCAAACATAGCTGCATTCCTTTGCCATCCAACATGACAAAATTCTTGATCATGTGACAAAGCTGTGCAAAGGGTCCATTCTTAACCACTTGAATATTTTCAAATATAAGTAATATTATCCTGGATATTTACACTTAAGCTTAAGTACCATAAAACTATCACTAACAGGCTATTTGCTAATGTACAACAGTACTGTAATGGGTCAAAGATTTTCTCATAAATCATTTATAAATTAACTTCATTCTTGTCATTTCAAAGTAAATAATTCTTTTTTTGGATTTCACCCAAAATAATGATTTACAAGAACTGTTTCCAACATACTGTACCCACTCTTAGAACAAATGTCCATAAACTATTCAGATTATGTGACCTGAAAGCTCAACAATCTTGTCATTAGAAGAGCTTAATAGCAAAATTATTGACACCCAAACTAATACACAAAATTTTAACACTGAGTAAAACCTTGATCATTGGGTAATTTGGATCACTTTGGTTACATGTATGTGCAACCCATCACCAAAATCATAACATAAAATCAACCTTTATCCACACAAATAACTATCAATCAATGGATTGTTTCAAATGATGATACCAAGAGTTTATTACTCCTACAGCAATAGCACAGAATGAGATTATTACTTAAAGCACTTATTATTGAACTTTAGTAATGAACTTTTAACCTGTGCTACATGGATCACAAAGATTGTTATGACACAGCATTGTGAAAACCTGCTACAAATTGTCACACCAGCACCAATATCTGTTACAAACTGTTGCATGTGCACAAGAATACAGACTTGTTTGTTTTTTTTCCTTCCAAATTGTGAAGTGTTTGAAACCTCTGGAAGTTCAGTGTGGTAAAACATTGCACTATCATCAAGCTGGTAGATTGTAAGCCTTGGCTAAGTTAAAAAAGCTAGCTGCAGCAAGGGTTTTATCTGATCACCAATTGCACTGCACTGATCTGCAGTCACTTTAAGCATTCCAATTTAGATGCAATTTTCTAAGACTCATGTTCATTGGGCCATGCCATCACTATTTAGTTAGTTTTCATTTCAAATTTCTTTGCCAAAACTTCAAAATGGAGGGTGCCAAAACATATAACTAGGACAAACACTAGCATCAGGACTGAAGTCAATGTTAACCTAGGTTCTATTTTTCACATGCAAGAAATTGAACATTTTGGCTGAGGTTCTGAACATTAATACCAAGAATATTTTCCTATGCCACAACAAAGAGTGCATGAATTGATTCACTGCAAGACAAAAGTACATGTTGGCAATATGTGATACTGGAGTCATTTATCTTCATCAATAACCCACATGCTAAATTTCCCATCACCTGGGCATTATCATTGTAACCCACCACTAAAATTAGAATAACACAAAATCAACTATCATCAGATCACAACCACTCCCTTAGTTTTCCATTGCATCTTCCAAGTGCAAATACTTCCTTGATGAAGAAATTATCTTAGTCCTAATATTTTTTTTGTCTTAATCTGCCTATTTTACCAGTAATCACAGTAACATATGAATAAAAAGAATCCCTACATAATTGCAAGCAAAATTATACCATAATGTACAAAGAGCTTGACGTTACCTTTGCCTGATTACACCTGTACCTTTATTTTTCCCTTTATTGAAAATTGTCTCCAAATCATCAAAATTCTGGAGGTATTCTTCACTTGACAACACATCTTGGTGCATCTAAGGCAAATTTTCCACCAGTTTAAAGTTATTTTGGTATTATAACATACTTGAATTCTGCTTTGGAAGATCAGAATTCTCCACAAAATAAAGTTTCATACAGTCACTAATGCTGAGGAGGTAATGGTAGCATTTTTTGTTGATAGAAGAGGTGGTGATGCTAAAGTAGTACCAGAATGATTTATTCCAATTACTGGTACTGGGCTAATGTTTTCTGTTACTATGGTAACACTTGAGGTGGAGGTAGGTTGAACACTTGAACTGGATGTATTTATTTGCTCTGTTGATGGCAGTAACTTTGGATTATGTTCACCGCTTATTGTAATCGATGGATTTTCTCTTAACAGTGGCTTAACATCATCAGTGGGAATGTCTTGTAAATGTTTTGTTGGCATCAGAAGTTGAAAATTTGATGGAGAGATAGGAACATCTGTCATTGATACCAAAGTTTTAAGATCTTCATTGGTCAGCATAACACCTTGATCCTTTACTGATAGTTTAACATCCTGCGAAGGTTGGATTGTAATACTCTTATCTAATGGTAACTTTCGTTGGACATCTCCAGTGGCCAAGGTTGAATGTACCACAGGTGATATTGGTTGCATATCTTTTTCATCCACATCACCAGATGGGTTATCTTTGAAATCTGATTGCTGCAAACCAGTTGCCATGGTAATGACTGTATTTCTCACTGATGGCAAATATGGAATGTTGGTAGAGACTATGGCAATCCTTTCAATGTCTGCAAGCACTTGTGGTTGGATTTTATTGGATGTAGCCATTGTAATTCTTCCAACTTGTTGTAATGGTATTTTTGAATCTTCGTTGGACACAATGCTGTGAGAATGTTCCATTGGTACCGACGACTGGAAGTCCACAGGCACCATGGTAATTCTTCCAATGCCAGTTAATGCAGGTGGTTCAAAATCTGCAGTATCACAACTTTTTTCAGCAGGAAGGGCTGCTGAACTGGTTGGAACATCTGGGTCTTCCAAAACCAAAGGTTGGCCACTAGTTGGTGTTGCCATTCTCACAATGGTGACTGGCGGGGTGCTAACATATATCATTCTTCTGGGTCCCTTGTTGAGGGGAAACTCTTCACCCTGACTTCTAGAAGGGCAGGCAAACACCCTTCTCTGATGACGCTTCAAACTGCTGCTTGAAGAGAATTTCTGACCACAGTTCGTGCAAGCAAAGGGCTTTTCCCCGGTGTGGGTTCGCATGTGTTCCGTCAAACTTCCTCGCTGCGTAAACGACCTCAAACACTGCTCGCATGAGTATGGTTTTTCTCCGGTGTGCGTTCGCATGTGTTTGCGAAGCTGATCACGGAAACTGAACCTTCGCTCGCACTCGGAGCACGGAAAGGGTTTCTCGTGAGTTTGGATGTGTTTGTTCAGAATCGTTTCGCGTGCAAACGCCTTGCCGCACTCTGGGCATTTGTAAGGCTTTTCCACAGCGTGAATCCTTGCTTGGTGGAGCGAGCAGCGCCAATAATATCCGAATACCTTACCACATTCAGGACACGGAAAGTGGCCTCTCTTCTTGTTCTTTTTCCGTCTCTCTCCATTGCCGACGTGTACATCGTCCATGTGTTGTCTCAGGCTCTGAGCATAGCTATAGCTCTTGCCACACGACGGGCAAGTGTAGGCCTTTTCGTCCGAATGCACAGTCATGTGCTTCTTCATGTTGCTGGGATCCGAGCAAGTCTTGCCACAAACTTCGCACTCGTAGATGTAATCTCGAGTGTGGATCCTCTGATGTTTCTTGAGGTTTGACGAGCAGGTAAAGCGTTTGTCACATTCTGTACATGTGAACGGCTTCTCGCCGCTGTGGGTTAAAAGATGGATTTTCAAACCAGAAAGTGTCATGTTGCTCTTTCGACATATCGTACAATCATGACCTGCGCTGTTGCTAGACTTGCGTTTGGCTTTGGTTCTCGAGTCCTTCCCATCGGCACTATTTTGTGACCCTTTTGACCTAGCCATATCGATCTGACGTTAACTATTTGATCCAAGTGCTTACTGCTTCTTGAACAGTGAAATTACGGTGTTTGCATTCACACCAGCATGTGACCCACAATTTACTGGTTGTTGTTCCAGGTTATTCGTGCAAATAATTATGCGAAAAAATTAGCATATCGAGATTGATCATTACCATGTGGACTGTCGGTGAATGATTTACGACTTTAGCCTCAACAATGGGCCCAAAAGTCTAAAGAATCGTTCACTTAATGAACAGATATTAGTATACAAACCAATGACTTGGACCAACGTGGTAAAATATCAAGAAAGCAAGATTGCCCTTTGATCGAGGCGAGGACCAAAGAACAAGGTAAATTCTACGCTGGGGGGAATTGCCCGAGGCTTTCGTCCCGGTTCCTCTTTCGAAACAGGCTCTACACCTTGGAATGTGCTACACAAGCGCTAAATTCTGTGACGCAATGACGATAGAAAGACGTTTTCAAATGGACAACGGCCAACGAGGTTGGGAAACAGCTCTACAATGAGTAGTAGACGACAATCGATCCGCATCGCACAGTCTTACAACTAAAGCAGTAAAGGAACTCCAGTCGCCGCCATGGCCGAACGTAGCTCTCTTCTGCCATAATAAATGGCGAATAAAGACGCCACGTTAGACACTCGTTGTTTCCTCTTTCCCCAAGCAAGGGTTGCGGAACAAAATTTGAAGTGGGGACTGTAAGTTGAGGAATGTTTGAGGGCATGCTTCCTCTGCAAATTTCTGTGGTCAATATCCCAAAATCATTTATCTCATGAGGTCAAAATGGAATTCTGTGGCAGTAAACGTGAAAGTTCAATGGTTTTGAATGTTCCGTTTTGTGCTTCAACTTTCTGAAAATGACGCTTCAAAAATCGAGGAGATTTCCCCCCTAGGTATCACATTTTATGCGTAGGAAGTTATTGCTCACAGCTGATGAAAATGGCAATTATGCATTGCATGTTTGTGCGTATTAGAATTTGAAGCTTAAGTTTTGTTTTCAACCTGGCATTTACCCTCCGACTTCTTTCCACTGACATTTTTTGCTTGTAGTACAAGGAGTAAGGCTCACGGTTCAATCCTACTTCACAAAAAGTTACCACGAGACTCCCTTGCCGTTTCAAAATCTCCTTCTACTAAATTTTCAAATAGGTTTGACAAAGTCAATTCTCCCCTCAGCTCTTCTTCCCTTTCTCCGTTCCTCGGAACTGTTTTTGACTTCTGGTAAGCGGAAATGTAATAACCCATAATCCTAGGGAAAAACTAGGATTATCCTTAGATTATTGCCAGGAAAATATGACATTTAATTACCGCCATGATGTATACCAATTTGCCGACTAATGCCCGAGGGGCAAGATCCATCTTTGTTGATCTGGCACAAAAGTAAACCTGAAGAACGAGCTTATACCCTGTCCAAACACAAAATGAATCCACAGGGCACAAAACGCATGGCAAAGCCTAACAATGAGTTATCTGTTCTAACTTACAGAGAACAAGCTATGCTTTGTTTGCAAACTATTTGTGAAAATTTTAAATCTATAATGGCTTATAGTGGCTCCTAGCCTCGGGTAGTCGTGGTATGCTATGTCGTTCCCATATAGCATTTTATCAGCAACAGCGCCGGTTGTATGAAGCTTGCGAAGTTTATTCAGCCCATACTTCCAATCCAGTCAATATATTCTTATAACCATTCGATCGTTATCCAAATTCTATACGACATGAATTATGCAATCCATGCTTTAACTCATTTGTGACTGCATAGTTTGTTTTCGAAAAATAAAGATCTCTGACTAAAGCCAGAGTATTGTACCTCGTAGTTTACTCTTCCTAACTCCAGACGATTTAATTGGCAGAGGGGAGACTTTCCAGTCACGAAGGACTGAAAATGTGCACGTTAAATGGCAGTTATTTTTTGAACAAGTTAGCCCTGCTTCATACAATTGGCATATCCTCTATGTCAGGATTTTTCGAACCGTGGGTAGCAAACTACTGCCCAAAACTGGGTAGTGAGTGCCAGGTATTGAACGGCACTCGAGGTCTGGTCGGAGTCGCGGAAGTTCTAAAGCAGTCCTCTAGCAAAAGTAACTTTGTTTCATTAGGAATAATCACTAACGAAATGTAGAAAAAAATTCCCGTAGCCACAACACATGTTTTGGATAAAAAGCTACTCAAGTTGCAAAATTGAATTGACAAAGGGCTCCACGCGTCACCTTCCAAGTAGCAAACACAGTAATGAGTCCGAATATGTCGCGGTTTTTCATGATTCACTTTTGGGACTTTACAATGTCAAACTGAACGACGAAGTTCTTTAAAATTTTAACATTTAAAGAAACCACGGTTATTTTGCCCTTAGGGAAAATATCCACTTCGTGTGGTGATCCCATATCGAATTTATCACATTTTTGTTTCGGGGAGACAACCACGTTGAGTCGCGAGCCGCATTGTAAGTTTCATAGGTACCTTGCCTGGAGTGTAACATTTCCAATGAGAGTGGCACTCTGCGGCATGTCACATCCTCGGTTAATTTAAATACAATATTTGCTGTTTAGAGTAATTGTGAATTTATCGTTTCATATTACCCTGAGGACGAATAAGTTCGCTTGTTCAAGGCATGCCGTTGTACTGCTCTCTCACAAGGATTTATTATTTATTCGGGATGATTATATATTCTAATATCAAATCATAATATGTTATTATATTTGGATGTTCGAATTGGTTCTGCCCAAGAGCTCGTTAGACAAAGGACTGCGCTACATTTCGGCGTGGTACGGTCGAAGTGGAAAACGGCCTTTAGATCCGATAAAACACGTACTACGAGTTTTATAAGTGACTTCAAAAACGAACCCCACAACACGCCAATTTGTGAAGGAAGTTTGAAAAATAATGTTTTCTAAGCCGAGAAAATTCAACGTGAAAAATGAGCGTTTCTTTATCACATATAAAGATACGACACGGTTATGATTTTCCTTTGTGTTTTCCTCGTGAATTATTGAGTTTTTGAATATAATAATAAGATTATAAAGTTATTATAATTTTAATATTGCTATAATATTATTATTGGTTATTATTATTATTATTATTATTATTATTATTATTATTATAATTATTATTATTATTAAATTGAATATCGGATCATTGATCGAGGCTTCGGACAATCGGCTACTGCTGATTGCATGTGAGCTACCACAATGAGGCTGAGTCCCTAAATCGACCAAAATAGCACCCTCCTCATGAAATTTTGTTGACAAAAACAAGGCAATTTTCACACGCACTTTTTTAAGCACAAGGCTTGCGCTAAAACCATTCTCGCAACGTTGTAGCGCCATAGAATTACGAGAGAAAAACGAATGAAACTTACTCGCCAGAAACGGGTCTTGCAATGTTTTTGTAAAGGTAATCGTTGCGAGAAATCGAGCGTGATTCTACTTTCGGTAATACTCCAGGCTAAAAATAGGCTGTGAAACTCGTTGGGGGCGATGGATGTTATTTGCACTTTGGTGTCTTGTTATAACATGAAGCACACGATTAAAATAGACTGGCTGGCAAAAATAACTGGAGAAAGATCGCTGGAGAGCAAAATGGGTCAAAGTCCACTCGGTGTAATAAGGATGTTTTTAAGCTGTTGTAGGCGTTTTACATCTTTGGTTTTAACGTAGTTTTAATTCCTAGTAGAAATCATGCTTCGACAGTAACCTATTTTATAAAACTATTCTCGCAAACGAGCAAAAGTAAGAGTTGGGTGTGATCATCTTGATGGTCCGGGTTGTGGTTGTTGGTGATTGACGTTTTGACGGTCTCAACAGCGGTCATCATCACAGTCAAGTGGAACGTGTTTGTAAGGTTTGCGGTAGAGCCTAAAAAGTGTCAGGCTAACTGGGAAGTGTATGTCATTCGAGTCTGACAAATACTTCCCAGTTGAATGAAGATGACCACGGCTGAGGCTGTCGAACAATCAGTCACCAGCAACAGTCCATCTCAAGACTACAACTACCATGGAAGATCAACAGCCAACTCCTACTTACACTTCCGGGTTCAAATCATTTACATTGATTGAATAGAAGAAAAGTCATCAAAAACCGGAAAACTATTCGCCCCTAGTTCCACCACGTGTGCTATTCCTGGCACTGGATTTTCAACAAGTTGGATCCCGTAAACTGGCCTTTATAGTGAGAAGGAGGTGGTACACACGCAAAAGTGCACGTTCCGCATCAGATGTGTTATCGGGTCTGTTCAGAACATTGTAGTGTCCCTGGTGACAACAAAAGGCATACTGGTCGATTAAGTGGGAGAGTGGGTTACTGGGGTTGCAACCGACTATTTGGGAATATGTTTGAATTTAATTCCTTCAGAGTTATCTTGAAAGCATGCGATTGCTTCAGCACAGATTGATTTGAAAAGAGAAATTGAAACAGTACTAGAAAATCTGTTTCTTCTTTCGCAGTGTATTGTGACGAAATAGCCCATGATAGTCAATATTTGTAATCACATTTTGTTGTAAAGCCTTCTTTAAAATAACCCAGGATCCGCCAGTGGAGCATCACGCTGCAGGGAAGTAGCAAGCCATATTTCATTGGTCAGGCCATATGGACAAGGACAGCACTACATACATGTATATGTATAATAATGTATAATTAATTTCATCCTCAAAATCTATTATTGTTATCTGTGGCTGAGTCCCCAGTGATCAATCCCGATTCAACCGTTGCAGCAGCTGCAGCTCATTCAACAGTCAGTACACGCGTGCACGTGGGATAATGTTATTATTATTGCAGTCGCGGCTACTTATTGCTCAGTCATGCCCACTTTGGCAGAAAATATTGGTCAGGCCATGGCTTGACTGTCTTGACCGGTTGCTACGCCCCTGCGCTGATAGGTCCGCAACAGTAGCAAAGTGAAGGGGGAAGTTCAGGATGTTCAACCCGCGTGGCCTACTGCGACAACAACCCCAAGTTGATATTAGACATTAAATATTGTACTTCTATAATGGGAATATTTGACTGCCTAAGCTCCCCCAAAACAATTTCTGCTTACGCCCTGATCAACAGTGTAAGATAACGTCGTGGAGCTGCGACACTGATGTCATGTCATCATATTAACTATGACGTCATATGATGGGCCCAACCTGTTCCATCCACTAGAGGTCAGTGGCTCCATCCATAGAATTACTGGACGTAGAGTGCGGGCTCCTATCTCTTGTCGCTAATCAGGGGGAGTCAACTATAGGAGTCGCCATTTTAACTTGATTTGTCGTTTCATTGCCCCACTGAGCTCTATATATGACTGGTGGGGGAACTCCAGTTTATCGGCCAGGCAAAAGTGAAACTAAACATGGCCGTCATGGAGCCTGAAACTCATAAGAGATCATCCTGGAACTGACGTGCAAAACCGCACAGGGAACTGAAACTTGCGTGCAAAAATAACGTACTTCCATCACATTTCCACCACGTTTGGCTTCACCAGAGAAGATATCTCTTCAGTCAAATACACATTCTCGTCTCCAGAGTCTTGAGGGGTTCCGGTTTCGATGTGCTTTCGTTGAAATCGTCAACGTCTGTTCAGTTACATCACTTAATAAGGTAGTGGTTGGCTGTTACTATCGTGCAATAAAAGAATTTCATAAAAAAACCCTTTTTTTCTAAACCAAGTGTCGAGTCGCTAATTCATGGTGTTAAAATTAAGGGCCGGAAGCGAGTTTTGATCGAGCGCACCGTTAATTTCCTGTGATTAAGAACTTTCGCTGGAAACGTCAGTATCTCGTTTTCTCGTTTTTTCGTTTTTTGGCAGAGTACAGCACTACCTTTAAACTTTTTCTAATTTGCTCAAGACTGGCTTCTGGAGCATCAATCTCTTTTTCTAATTGAAACAGTTCTCAACGGCAGTCTGGAAGTATGCTCCTCCTGGAAATACTGAAATTTCAAAGTCTCCCATTTTTTTTTTTTTGCATTCTGGAAACAAAATGAGTGCACTCTGAGCTTGATATACAAGAAAACCCATTCTTGAACCAATTTTTTTTAGGTCATTTGTTATCCAGTTGAGTTACCATATATATGTACGTATGTATGTATGTATGTATGTATGTATGTATGTATGTATGTATGTATGTATGTATGTATGTATGTATGT
>JBAHVQ010000095.1:319075-334425 GCA_036872915.1 Nanipora kamurai
TGTATGTATGTATGTATGTATGTATGTATGTATGTATGTATGTATGTATGTATGTATGTATGTATGTATGTATGTCTTTCCCGGTTCACAATTCTAGCAAGAACTATGGTGTGGTACCGAGATGTATGAGGTTTCGGATACTCTTTAACTATTAAAATATTGCGGGAATCTTTTTGTAATTGAGTTTCCCCGGTTCCTGTGGCATATCCTACAAACGTGTATTTTAGTTTACAGGGAGGGGACGGACCCATGTAGGTTTTTCTTGCCCTAAGTCGACCCAGGCTTCCGTTGGTTGAGTGGCGTACTATGGACTCGATAAAGGAAATAAATTCTTCACAAGTTGTCAAGAATTATCTTAACGAATGCGCGACTCTTTGCTGAGCTTATGGTTTAATACTGTAAAGCAGAAATGGCGGATAAAGTCTACCTCAAGATTGTCCTTTTGGGCAAAGTAAATAGTGGAAAGACTTGTCTCGTTACTCGATACATCACGGACACTTTCAGCCCGGAACAACCTTCCGTAAGTTTCACGATGTTACCTGCCAATTTTACTTTTAAGCAATTTTCAGCGTGGTTTGGCTAGATTTTCAGTTATATGATCTAGTAGAATATTTTTGATAAGATTTTCAGAAGTTTAAGATTAAAGTATTTCGGGTTGACTCCGCACATGGTTCGAAATTCTCCAAGTTAGAATTAGAGACCAGGTACTTGACGCAACTCGTCACAAACTTGCAACTTATATAATCCATGCCGACTGAAATTGGCAAAATTTTGTGCCATCTTTTGTGCACAGGCGACCTTTAACGAGCTATCTGATTTGGCGTGTTGATAATGTTCTTAGGGCTTTGATAAACAGGTTGAAATAAAACGCTTGAGGGAATGTAAGACGCCATGATGGATAGTACGTAATTGAGCCACTTTAGGAACAAAAAATAACGGAAAGCCAAAGTCCGAAAAGAATTTCAAATTACACAAACTTGAAATTATGTCACACTAAAGATATGTTAATATATAGAGAAACGATTTCTCTTGGTACATAGTTGCACAGTCACCCACAGGTTCTGACCCAGCTTAATTATTAAGAGTTTTTAAAGGGAAGCTCCCAATCTTCTTACAAGCGGTGCTGTAACAATTACTTATTGATTGAAACTAACTACGGCAACATGAGGTTAAATGACAACATTTTACATGTAAATGTTACAAATATTGTGGCTCAAGTTACCATGACAAAGCTACTCAAGGAAATGTGTAACTAGTTATAAAGTACCAATCCTCAATTATCAAGTTATGGCAACAATTGACAAGCAACAATTTGTAAAATCAATCACCCAGTTGCTGGTGAAAGTGAGTCACTTGTTTTCAGTTGCAAAGAGTAATAATTGACATGAAGTAAACATGAGCTACACTGGTATAACTAAATGGAAAAAAGAAAGGGCATGCTGTACTATTGATGTAAGTCACGTAGCAAGTATATATATTTATTAATATTAATAAATTTTATAATTTCAGTTACAGAGACTTTTTCTGGAAAGGTAACTAGTTACTGATTAAGTATTTACTACAAACAAAGTTGCTTGCAAGCTAATATATATTGGAAAAATTTGCCTTTAAAAATTTAGTTACCCTCCATTTTGAGAAAACATGACCAAGCAACTATCAGTAAAAGGAAATGTTGTTCCTGGTTGTAAGACACCCTTCTTACCCTGAACTGTAACTTTTCATACCAATTTTCGCTGCGTTAATTTATGCCTGTTTATGGGAATACATTACAAGAGCCAACATTTTATGCTGGTACAAAACACATATGGATTAAAAACCAACTAGGAGTGGATCATTCGGAAATTTGTGCACAATTTTTGAAAATTGCTTCCAAATTTTAAATATGGGGGATTAAAGAAGCCAAGTCTTCCCCTTATTTTTAGTTACCATTCCATATTTCAAAGTGGTATGAGTTCTAGTCTGATGCTTCATAAAGCCAATTGGGCATATTGGGTTTGAGAGGTCAGGAGGATCCACCTTGTATTAGATTTAGAGCAACTTACAATGTGGCATTTTGAAATGAATGTAAAACATTTGTGTTGTCATTGTTAGACAAGGGGATAATTTCATAGGCTAGGAGAGATATTTTGGTTGCAACCTTAGGTGAAATAACAATCAATCAAACAATCAAAAAAAAAACTGCTGTGTGACAGTTGTTAAAAATGTTGATGATATACCATATTGCATGATATCTTTCAATGGATATTTTGTGCTAATGTTATACTGATATTGAAACATTCACTGAAATGCCCCTAACGGATGTAAAACTTTTTCTGTACTGGCCTGTACAGTATCCTGGTTAAAAAAGGAATAAAACTAAGGAGGTATTTCCATTCATAGTTCCAGGAATTCAGACCTATTTCCAGGGATATAAAAATTAGAGTGCTGTGTCGGCAGTATTGAACAGCTATGTAAATAGTCAAAAGGTTTGAGAAACTGTCGGAACATAAGAATGATTAAACTGACGTTTTGAGTGAGAGCCCTTCATCGGAGTGAAAACGATCGACAAAGGGCCTTCGCTCGAAACGTCAGTTAAATCATTCTTACAGTATGTTCTGGCAGTTTCTCAAACCTTTTGACTATTTCCAGGAATAGTTCCTTTTGATAGAACAATGTTTTGGTAGCTCCTAGTAACTATTCTTTTTATCATTTATCTTCTGACAAAACCTGTGAAAAAGTTGTGTGACTAGTTGTCTCAGTAAGAGTGGTCTGTTGAAGGGGGGGTTGGGTGACCCTGGTATATGCATCAAGGATAATGTTTATTCTCATAGGCCATAGGGGCATTTGATTGCTTACACATGAACTGGTTAGAGAGTATTTCACATATTTGATATTTGAAATATACAGTGACAAATGAGATTCCAATTGAAATCCCACATGGAGGAAATGAATAGGTTATTTTGTACTACAATTGATTTTAAATGTATAGTTCCTTTGTAGAGTAAAATCATCTTTTATACAATGATATAAAATTCCACAAGCCACTGCATTAAATTAAGCATCTCTGAAACAATAATTGAAAATTTAATCAAAGAATTATACAATACACTACAGACTATAAGTCTTTTATTTCTTCATTTGTTGTCTGCTACTTTAATTTTTTTCACTGAACACCAATATTAATAATTACAAAGTAGAATCATATCTTCATCTTTAGGAAAGAATTCTAAAAGACTTCCAAAATCTCAAAATCTGAAAAGATAAAATCTCAAACTAAACAAAAAGAAATTGTTGTTCTCTCATGTAGATGTCAAAAATTAATAACTCTAATTCAAATGAGTAGGCTGTAAATGTTTAGACTATCAATAGAAATGGGATGATCAGTTCTCTGGTAAAGTATCAAAGTACTGAGTTTCTAACTGAACTTCATGACATGTTTTGCAGGGAGGTTTTTAAGGACAGGTAGTTTGGTGAACTATTAAACTATTAGTATTAGAACTATGTCAAACTATTGAAGCGAATTGCACTAACTTGAGCGCTTTCTTGGCCTAACCCGGCCAAAGTCAGTACAAAGAAACTTAAAGAGCAACAATTTACATCGTCTGTACTGAGGTCGGAGTAAAATTTAACGGACAAAGAACGTATTCAAATGATAACGTAAAAACTGGAAGTTGCTTCCTGTAATAACATAAGTGCATTGCCAAATAGCAATAACATCTAGCCAATCAAATACCATCAGATTCGTCATTATTCTTGTCTAGCGACTTCGTTTCGACAGCAAGAGAATTTTAAAGGTCTAACATATCAAATGAGTCTTAAATGCTATATGCATCTTTCTATTTAGTTTTATTCTTTTGTCAAGGCCTGTGCGCGAATTTATTTTTTCTAATACGAAATGGACTGACTCTGACCCAAACCGAAATCCTAACCCCTAACCGAAATCCTAGGACAAGTATATATCCTGACGATACAAAATATCGATTGTGTTTGCATTGTGTTGTAGCAGCTTCAGAAGGTTTTCCGAAGATCTAAATCGCCCAGATTACCAAGAAAATTGCTGATGTAAAGTGCATTTATTTGAAGCCAAAGTAGTAGTCAGTTTTTTGAGCAGAATGTCTAAACTGGGTCTCCAGAGACATTTGAAATCACATGTGATTTTGTTAACTCGTCTGGCTCTCTCTCAGAGAATTCGACTAAACATCTCAAGCACAGTGTACAACTAGTAGTGATTGGGTAGATTTACAGTCTCGTGGTTCATTAAGGCCTGTCTAAACTATAGTAGGAAACGTTGTTGCGAAAACCTTAGGCTTTCGACGATGGTTCTTGGTTTAACTTCACACGAAACATTGAATCTTAAATGTAAATCGTGATTTTGAAGAAACCAAAAACGTTCTGGTAAAATGAAAAATCATTTCGAAATCATTACGAAACTCGTTTTCCTTTTTTTTTGACCATTCACTTTTGAGATCAACGTTTTGACGTGTTGCAAAACAAAAGTAAACATCGGCGGAAGCTTTTAATGCTAAATGTTTCCGAGTTTGGACAGGACTTTAAAATATATTTACGAACCACTTTGTTTTCTGGGCAACATCACCTTAGCCACTCTCAGTATTAATCGTGAAACTCATAACATGAGTGCTACTTTTGTCGCTCTCACAGAAAGGATTTTTAGCTCTAATTTTTAGCTCTATGTTACCCTGTCTGGTACAGTTATATGCTAATCCTCTTCCCTGATTTTCCTCACGTGTGGCAAGGATTCCCACGACTCCCCATAGGGTGTCAAAAATGTTCTACTTTGGTAGCGCGTTAAGACTTAGGGAGAATTCCGTTGCAAAATTTCGGTTTTTGCCTTATCACGGAAGATCCCCAGTAGCGGCCGATGGTTTAGGTAGATCTGTTACAACCATTGCAAGCCTTCGAAAACTTGTAATTTGTTGCCTGTAACGACAAAACGCTACAGCCAATTAAAGTGCTCGTCTAGACACGTTGCCAGTAAATATGTGTATCAAACACTGTGCAAACACTTAACTTAGGTCAATTTTTTGAACTCTCTTCCGGCGAAACATCTCCTTTTTTGTCTTTGACAATTAAAATCGTCAGGCGCTATGAGTGAGTGATGGAAGTCTGAATTCACTTGAGAAAGAGTAGGCTGAGATAGAACTAACCCTTACGCAGTTAGTCATCTCTCACAGATTAGGAAATGCTCATGCTTGGATTTCAAAACTAGCCGTCCAAAAATTCCAATACATAGGCGTAGCTTGGCCACAGAAAAATGTGGTGGGCGTGGCAAACGAATTCGTCCTTGTTTTGGTCGTAAATCGTGACATGTTTTTCTCGTCCCGTGCCGCACATCATGGCACATCAAGTCGCAATCAGTTGTCAAATATTTGTGTTCTTGATAAATATAAGTTACGAAAGGTGTAGAATAATTGACATAAAACGGCCGACAGAAATCTACAAATATCACGAGGAGAGAAACTAGTTTCTTTCTAGAAACTAGAAAGAAAGTTGTTTGAGGAAAAAAATTGCTTGGGCTGTCCAAGCAGTCAAAATAAAAGGTGGCCGTCCAAAGATCTTATTTTTAAAAAAATGGCCGTTCGTGGGAAGGCTGGACGGCCGCCTGGCTAAAAGCTTGCTCGTTGTAAACGTCGAATTTCACTAGCATCGAACATAGTTCAAATCCCAGGATGATTTTGAAGTAAAGTCGAAATATCACTGATTCACTTATTCTTCTTGATTTGGCTCGAATCTTGAGTTTTCAAGATGCTGTTCTTGTTCTATGTTTTGTTTGATATTTTATCCATTTTATCAAGGAGGTTTTGAAAATAAATACTCCAGAGTTTACGCTATCGTCAACACCCTCTGTGCGTTTTCTGACTTAATAATTTCATATCAGGTATTTATCGGTGATCGCGGTTACATGGACTCTCATCACGTGACAGGGAAAGTCGAACAATTTTTCTGCCCTTACAAATCCGCCATATTGGATTCACGGATCTGGTGGCCGACTATCAAAAAGTAGTTCCAAACTATCAGACCTACAAAAATTTGGCAGTCTACCAACCTTTTAACTTCTTGCGAGGGGAAGCTTTTTATTCGGGAGGATGAGGATGTGAAGCAAGAACTGCATTCGACTCGATTGAAACGCGATACATAAATTAGGCCTAAAATCGTCTTGCATTCGTTGAGGTAAAACGATAGAGGGTTGAGGTTCGCATTTTCAGCAAATGGATAACGTCATAATGGATAACTCCCGTTAGCTGTGAACCATTAAACCACTGAAGTGTTTTGTACTTAAGATTCACCTCAGCATTGTTTACCTGAAAGACAATTCAAACCAAATAAGCTCGGTAAGTCTGTCCTGTGCTATTTAGACACATCTACATCTGTTTGAATTGACCAGTCTTTTAATTATCACACCTATCGCATGGTTCTTTTTGTCTCGTGTGATGTGTAAACGATAGTTCTCGAAACATCAAACAGGTCGTTTGAGAAAATATAAAAAAATTCCCGTATTGATGTTAAACGTTAAACTGCAAGCGACAGAAGGCAGAGGCGGGAAAATCTTGGTCACGTGATAATTTCACGCTTTCCATTTTGCCGTAAACGATGTTAACCTCTCCAATAAAAATCTGACTCCCATTTACTTTCATAATTTTTCGTTATAAGCTTGTTGCTTTACTTGATTTTGTCTTCCTTGTAGACTATAGGAGCTGCATTTTGTAGAAAAGATATAACTGTAGAAGGACGCCTTCTCTCATTAGCTATTTGGGTGAGTAATCAATCTTATAAACTATACTTGCTAATCTGTCAATCAGCAGAGACACTGAATCACGATTTATTAGTGGTCATAACTAGTGTAAAATATTGTAATTATGCAGTTGCTTTGTTTTTTGTGGGAAGCGTACATTGTAGTTAGTATTAAAAACTCCTCTTTGCGATAAATATGGAAAATGTAAAATTATGAATGTGTGCATTTGTACTTGTAGGACACGGCCGGTGCTGAAAGATACCAAGCAATGAGTTCAATGTATTATCGGAATGCCAAAGCTGCTGTCATTTGTTTTGGTGAGAGATTATTTACGTGTCAGTGATACTATGGAGTCCATTTTCTAAACGCCGTTTCCCTCTGTTTTCAGCAACATTTTGTGCATGATCTTTCACTAATTATTCAAATGCAAATAAAACTGTTTTTTACTCGGAACCATGTTTAAAAAAGTGCTTCAAAAATGGAGACTTGATGATAATTTTAATTACATGAGGGATAGGAATGGCGACGTTTTTGCTACCCATCTAACTGGCACTCGAACCCACAGTCATGCATATATGCTGATGTTCCCGCGTTGTTTATATGGAGAAGAAACTGCGGAAGCTAATGTTTTTAATCGACCAGGCCAGACAAAAACAATAACTTGTAGAACTAAGCAGCACCTAAATAGACAGTTTGGATGGTTGTATAGTGGCGAACGGATCGAACAAATGGATCCTTAGTTTAACGTGCTATGAAGCGGAAATTACTTTTGGGTTATTTGAAAGAATAGTTGAACGTTCCAGTATACTTGACATGTAAATGATACGGTCTGAGACGTCATTATGTTTATTTTATTTTGAAAATATAGTAACAAAAATTTTAAGAAATAAAAAATAATTTATTTTTAATTCGTGTTAATTTGTTTTTTTTTAATTAGATAAAATTTAATACTTTTTTATTTTTAGTTTTATTGTATTTTGTTTCTAAATTTGAAAGGGAAAAAAATACTACTTAACTAAAAAAAATTAGTAGAACTAACTGCCTTAAACTGAAAGGTTCTACGAGTATCTCGTATATGCTATAATTATTATAATTATTATTAATTATAATTATTATTATAATTATGCTATAATTATTCCCACTTTAACTAGCAATGAACCTCTTATGATATCTAGCATTTAAAGGTTATTACAATTTGTCTTTTGACTTTGTAATTTCTTTCTTAGATCTAACAGATAAATCAAGTTTTGAAAAAGCTGAATATTGGGTAAATCAAATATTAGTTAATGAGGAGGTGTGTAATATTGACAATCCTAATAGAATTCAACGAAAATCTGCTATGTTTTTGTCCGTCAGCGATTACAATTATGCCTAATTTGATGTATCTTAAGCGAAAAATTGAAGTTGACTCCAGCGACTGAGTTAAAGAAGTAAGTTGAACCCCAGATTTCAAATGAGAAAGTTTGCGTCTCTTTTCTTTTCGATCATTCTTTTCGAAATAAAAGTTACTCTGAGCTCCGGGTTTTTTCCTCAGCTCTTGGCTACGTCGAAGCCTGTGGCACGATCAAACCGTTAACTGGATACTGAAATTATATTCTGACCCATGAATGAAGTTGCAACGCCATAAAGTCAGCTTTGTTTCTTTTAGAATTGTAAAATATATCTTTGCGGGACAAAACGTGACCTTATTCAAGACGGTTTATCACAACGAGCCGTACCACAAGAAACCGTAGAGGATTATGCTAAAGGTGAGTTAATCGTCGGGGCCTTTAGACTTTAAAGTGCGTTCGCATCACTCGCACCGGATTTGGACTGGAATTAACTGAACTAGTTGTGTTCGATGAATTCACATTTAACCTTTCATATGAATGGATATAGTTGCTCAGCACAAAGTTCAACAGCCTTGTCCACCCACGTAATTGTCCTCCATATCTACTGACCACTCGTGTTGCTAGCACAAATCTGAAACAATCGCTTGCATAACATCTTATGCATGTACTAGTATAGACGTATGGTCAAACATTCTGAATCTCGCGGAGCTTAATGTGGTAATCTTTAGAAGTGTTTACGCTTACGTTTTTTGCAACCAATAAATGGGCGTTTCACTTCGTTCCCTCACAAAATATGTGGTCATGAGAGCATATGAGCCAAGATAACTTTATATGCAATCACTCAATGTCAATAAACTTAAAATTTGATACTTTCTTCTGGCATCTCGACTGAATAATTTCCACTAACTGCACTTTAAAGTAAATTCCTTCTGTCTGCATTTCATCTCTGCTAGGTCGTAATGCTGAAGTATTCGAGACATCTAGTAAAACTGGGATTAATGTTGGTGAGTAACAGCGGATCTATACTCTCACTTTTTCCTTCATTAAAGTAAAGAAGCAGAAATATCGGCTTTTTGTTACAACAGTAATTCGTTTCTATTGATTTTATTCATTTTTTTCTGTTTGCATGCCTATTTATTTCATTATATATTAGTGTTAGAGCAGGGGTTCGACATTTACGACAGCTCCATGCGTATTTCTGAAGATCTGTTGTTTGAGTTCGTTGGAAAAACACGGAAAATCGATCTCAAATTCATGAATAATCGATGAGCAAAACACAATGGAAGTCACTACCGAGACGTCGTGTGGATATCTGACGAAGAAATTACATAGATTAAGCCAACTTTCACCTCGACTTTCTCCTCAAATACTGATTCTTTTAAGATGCAATATCAAACACTCGAAAGTCGTGTTTCATCAGATATCCAAGCAACTCGAAGTTTGCAAAAAAACCTCGGCTACTACCTCGGTTTCCAACAAACTTCTCGGTGTTTGCATATCCTGAATAAACACTCGTTCTCGTGTGTGATATACTACATAAAAGATAGAACATGTACAATTTGAATTAATTCCTTGATTAGATATATAAGCTACGGTGTTGTGAGAACATAAGCTGCAATGTCTGGGAATAGTGTGAAAGGCTTAACGGGCATCTACATCAGAAAGACTTTGCAACGACACGACATGTTAGCTCAGTATCAAAAGATGAACATACTATAATTCAAAGCCCCGCGCTTCAACTCATAAGTTTTCTGCATTGCTAATCTTAAACTTATGTTGCTATAGTTGAAATTGTTTGACGATGCAAATTTCTAGCCTGGGTCACATTTTAAAATACGTATCTTCTTATTTTTTGTTTGCATGCTTGGGAATTACTCGGCTCTCTCTCGGATCCCGCCAAGTCCTCTTGCATAAGGCTGGTCATTCTTTAGAGAATTTTTTTTTATTGAAACGAATGTTAATCTTCACGTAGTTTATCAGAAAACTCAACAGCAGTTTTAAATCCTATATCCCGGCCGTCTCGCTTCTGTTGTATTAATCTCGCACGTAACAATTCGCAGAATTTATTACCTTTAATTTTAGTCATATTCTCAAAACAAAGTTTCGCAAAGCAAGGTTTCTGTAAAATTTGTATAGTTAAGTATGGTTGTGATGAGTTAGAATAAATTTATGTGACTGATGTCATTTTGGTAGAGAAATTTTTCTGACAAACTCTCCTTTGCTTCTTTTCGTTAGGGGATTTATTTGACAAAATATCATACACGTATTTACTAAGTAGCGACCTTTTGCCCGGTAAGAAACCAAACAGTTGATTTTAAAATTATTTTATCCTAATTATATTTTAGTAAAGCCGTATAACGAACAACTTATTGACTTCGCTTGCTCGGTCCCTACTAGTGAAATGTCGGACTTGTGTTTCTTCACGAATTGAGGCGAGCGAATTATAAACATCGCTCCAATCTTTCTGAATTGCAACTCTCTCGCTCGGTCAACATTTACCATGTTAAGTACCAAGCAAGAGGTCCGCACAGAAATAAACGCTGCCCAATGTCTTGACAGCAATGACCAGTACAAACCAACTTTGGATGTGGTATACGATTTATTTATTTTTGCTCTTCAAAACACTTATTCGGTTAATTTAATTTTTCTTACTCGTGCATTTAACATACGTGGTCCGTACTCCGCTTTTAGCCAGTCAAAAAGCGTGATTTACTAGGATATTGGTGCGGGGGAAAAAATAAGCAGTAAATATTTTTCATACTTACTTCTTGCCATGATAAGGTTATTTTCTTATCTGATCGTATAAAAAAATTTAGAAGTTCGTCAGACTCTTGCGCAGTATCGAATGTTATCTCGCAACAGTGGTATTAATCAAATTTTAGAAAGAGATTGCGGCCCTTCTGCCCCCAACCCAGTACGACCCTGCGTTGCAAACTTTCAAACGTTATTTTATTACTGCTAGGTACTAAAGGTGGTATCAAACTCAGAGGGTCTGGCAGTGGTCAGAAATCTTTGTGCTGCTGAGAAGCTATGCGCAACAATTAACCGAACAATTGTAATTTAATAAAAATTAACCATTAGATTGCCGAGATAATCATTGCTATAATCATTCGATTTATTTTATTACTCTGATCAGCTACGTCTCAGTCGATAACTACTGATAAATAATTACTTACTCATATGCACTACTGGTAAACATTCTATTCAATACTGATGAACTCCGTTCAAACTGGAATGCTATTACTGCCAATAAAAGCCAATCCAAAATGCAGGCATGGAGCTGTTTTGACCGTCAACGTCAGGCCCCTACGTGGTAATTTGAACGTCAGTTTGACGTTGATCACGACGAAATAACCCTGTAAGGGGCCTGAAACTGACGTTCAAAAGGCCCCCATGTCTACCATCTTTGGCTTCACTTTTTTTGCCAATTGTTGACTGAAGTAAGCCTTCCAGCTATCAGAGTTCAGTGTTCAATATTCACTCCCAGATCAACGGTCCTTTCGGCTGGCGTCATGGAGCCATCGGCTTATGGTGACGGAGTGGAGTAGTACATTGATTGTCCAGTAAAATCGTGCTTTAAATGGACCATTTTGCTTATTTTAACTGTCCATTTCTGACCACGTGATGTTTTTCACGTTTATACTTCCAATTATAATACTTTCATTCCTATCTGAATGATATTATATTACAAGGAACCTAATCAGAAATGGGTAATATACTTACGTAAGTAAAAGGCTCCATTGTTCCACATGTTGGAGTTTTTGTGTCTCAATCACTGGCCTCTATATAACTGCGGATGAACCTCTGGAAAATGTCCTCAAAAGTCCGTCATCTTGGTAGTTCGAGCCCTCCTCAATCAGTCACTTGCAAGGTGTGTTTCATGAGACGGAAAAGGGGCATGGGACCAAACTCAAGAGAAAAGCGAGTTTAACGAGTTGACGATGTTTTGAAAGGTAAAGACATTTGTCAGTAAACCGAAAATTTGACTAAGTTCGGACATCTTTACAAGTTTCTCATCGGAAGATAATTCTGAAGGTTTTTTATTGAGTATTACAGGTCGGAACTCGTCGCATGACTCACCAAGGTGGCGGCGGTCAATTGAGGACACTTTTGGCAATACAGAAGTATCAGAGGCCCGCAGTCCAATGATATAGAGGTGAGTGGTCTCAGTATTGATCCACTCGAGAGACGTCGGGTAGCTTGAGCGCCAATGCTACTTTGCAAGGGTTTCTGGGATCATTTGGGTGGACGCGGGAAATTGAAGATGGCAACTTCAGTGCGAAAATACGACTGAAGCTCGAGAACAATTTTCCTAGAAGATGACATACAGGCAACAAGGCATCCACAGTCTATGTGGAGGAATGTACTGTTCCCCAGCTCAGAAGATGGCTATAACAGCCAAAGGGGAAAAAGGGCAAAAACCAATGACAGAAAATCAGAACTTGTCGAAAGATTAGTTTAGTTGTAAAGCGGTATAAAGCTGTATCCTATCTTATGACAACACCGTACGAAGCAACTAACATTCTCAGACATTTTAAATGCTGGAGATAATCAGCTTAATTCAAAATACGACGCTAAGATGAACTTTATTTTGAAGATTTGTCCACCCAAAATATCCTAGTCTTCCCGCAGTTTCAAGAGTGGTCAGTTCACTCCGACCTGAGGCGAAGGCTTCATCCCGCTGACTTAATGGCCTGAAGCTTGGACGACGAGATTGCGCTGGATTTCAAAAAAAAAAAAGTTGCTTTGCCCAAAAAATTTCGTAAGTGGAAAATCGGCTTTTGGTTTAGTTATTTTTTTACTAGTTATATTCTGCTCATGAGCGTTCCTATCCACCTTTACCACGTCCTTCCCCCCTAGTTTTCTTTAGGTAACGAATTTTTCTGAGCTTTTATAACTTTACGAGACTAATTTAGAAAATAAATCGAACGATGGAACAATAATTGAACTAAGTTTTAGCAAAGTCTCGTTATTAGTGTCTCGCTGACCAGTTATCTACGTTTGCCTTTCGGCGTATCCCGATATATTTTTTAAAGTGTATATGAAGTGAAAATTAAATTTTTCTTGTATAAAACAACTTTTGAAATTACAACACAACTTTTACACTTTTTCCGTATCTCGCTTTCTTCTTGAGATATCAAGATTTATTGGATATGAAAGTAACACCTTGCATACGTCATAGTGTATAAAGAGTTATAAAAACATCACGCATATCTTTGAAATTATTTTATTAAATCACTTGAAACTTTGTTCAGTGTTCTGAGGCAAGTACACACACATACAACAATTTCTCATTGCTAATTTTACCACTCATATGTTAGATGTTATTTACATATCAAGCAAATCTTAATATCTCGAGAACGAAGTGAAATGTGTAAAAAGTGTAAAAGATATTGCGTTATAATTTCAAGAGTTCTTTCACATAAGAAAAACTTAATTTTCCCTTCATATACACTTCAACGGAATCCAGTAAATTGTAAAAAGGTAAAGATCGCCGATACTTAAGTCAGAATCAACTGGCTCTTTGAGCGAAGGCCATTTGTAAGAGTGAAAACAGAAATAAGTAGTAACTGGATTACCCTTTCATATTTGAATAATTCAATCGATTAATAAAAATTAACGCCCAGCAAATAACTTTAAGAAAAACCATGACGTTGAGATTTAATAACATACTTTAATGCTAACGTTTCGTTACAACCGGTAACATCAGAGCGAAATGATTACAGCAAAAATTTCTCGGTTTAATTAAATTATTGCTGTAATCTTTTTGCTATGATGATGTTACTGGTTGTAACGAAACGTTAACTTTAAAGTATTTTATTAAACCTCAATGTCATGGTTTTTCTTAAAATTATTTGCTGGGCATTAATTTTTATTGCTCGATTGAGATTCCCCGCTGGTGCCTCGATTGCCGAAATTTGGTTGAATAATTCACGTGGCAACAAAAATCCGAAAATCAGTAAAAAATTATTAGATGCAGCTTTTCGATCAGGGCTATCCGGGGTTAGGTTCAAAGCCTAGACAGTTTATCCGGTGGATAAGTTGTAACGAGTGAGCAGCGTTATTCAAGCACCGATCAAATGAACTTAAATTTTGTGCACTGAATATGGAGATGACCACTAGATAATTCTATTCGGAAGATAAATGTATGTTTGGTTTTTATTCAGACTTATTCACCGGACAAGCGATCCAGGCTTTGAACAACCGATTCCCGGAAACCAGTAAATAGTTAGCTTTATTAGTTCAACTGGGTCGCAGGATTCAAGGCAATTCCAGCAAGAAAAGAGATACTTCAACTGGCCCAATCTCCCCGCCCGTTGTGTGTTGTCTGACGTGAATTTTATGTTCAAATAGGCTTTACACTGAGGCTTGTGGACATAATTTTCAATTTTCATCATTAGCAAAACAACCTTTAAAATGGGGGATGGGAGAATAAAGAATTTGAAATTATCAAAGTCATTTGTATCGAACGTTTGAAGAAATTAATTCACTGACTGAAGTCATTTAGACTGCATGTCATTGATTTAGAGTTGAGATTTAGAAAAACCAAATCACCAGTCAACATTTAAAGCCTGGTCCGGATGAGGTTCTATCAGATTCTGGCTAACACGAATTTTAACTTACACGACCTTACTCCCCTAAAGTGCCTGGATAATGCAGCAGCTCGTTTTCAAGGAGAAAGGAGAATGTATTCACTTTGTTGTTTGTATTGAAGATCTATCAACCGTCCAGGATCTATTAATTTTGTCAATAGTGATCTTCAATAAATTGCAAATTTACGGCGTTACTCCTTTTCCATGAAATGTTTGAACGCTGAATCATTAACCTAATTTGTACAATAAATAAAAGTCTCTGAGCATTTTCATTTCAGAATTAAATAAAATGAATTAAATCAAATGAGGGATAAGAATTCCCAAGCGATTTAACTTCCCAACTAAAATTTGGTGAAAATGGCGATTTTGACTTAGGATAAGAATTCCCAAGTCAATTTATCTTCCCAACTTGTAAGAATTCCCAAGGGATTTAACTTACCAGGTGAAATTTGACAAAAATCGCAATTTTCACTTCGTGTAAGAATTCCCAAGGGATTTAACTTACCAGGTGAAATTTGACAAAAATCGCAATTATCACTTGGTCTAAGAATTCCTAAGGGATTTAACTTACCAGGTGAAATTTGACAAAAATCGCGATTTTTACTTGGTGCAACAATTCCCAAGGGATTTAACTTACCAGGTGAAATTTGACAAAAATCGCAATTTTCACTTCGTGTAAGAATTCCCAAGGGATTT
>JBAHVQ010000095.1:360294-375176 GCA_036872915.1 Nanipora kamurai
AGGTGGTAAACAAAAACACTAAGCTGAAGTCTAGATTGATTGGTATTTAGTGGGCATACACAACAACAGCACAAATTGTTTACATATACACACTTTTTAATCACTTTGTAACTAAGTAAAAACTAAAAATCTACCAGGCTCAAGACCTTAGCAAATACAGCTGAGATGTGCAAAAAACAAAAGAACCTTGGATGAGTTTATCACAAGATAACTTTCACTTTACATTGCGAATAACTTGAAATCTTATGTTTGCCTTCCTGGGTCTTCCTCCTCAATATTTGACTTACCTTGTCCTCCAGTGACAAACCTTGACCCATCTGGATGGATATCGACAGAAAATATGGGTTTTCCTGAAAAAAGGGCACATTAAGAAAACCACATTAGACAAGTCAGACAGTACAGATCTATACCTTTGACCCTTGACAAAGAAATTCCAACCTAGTAAAGCCACAAAAATGGCCTTGTTAACTCCACAATTAAATTAATACTATAACATAATACACGTAAAATATGGGCTCACTTGAGTATCTTATTCTGATTAATGCGAGCCAATTTTACTTGTTAAAGGGAAAGCCCTGGCCATTAAAGACTTAAAAACAATCTCCTTTACACTTTGCTCTCCAAGTGTAGGACTTGTGAAAGCTCTGCAGTCAAAGAATGAAATGCACATCTAGAAATCCACATTATAACTAAAGAATGAAAAAGTTTAATGGTTAAAAATATATACATGTAGTAGAACTCAGATGTTTTTGTATCAGATTCTTATTATAAATAATGTAGCTCTCAAGCTTTTGATCCTTTGACATATACTACAGTACTTGATGACATTTTATCTGGGGGTCTGCTTTTGCTTGTGGTTGGTTTGACATGTATTATAATCAGACATGGTTTTACACTAACTCTGGCTTAAAAAAGTTTTGAACATAGCTTACAAAACTACCATTCATGGTGAAAATAATTTTGGAATTTTCCCATGGAATTGTATGGTTGGTTTGACATGCAAGCTCCAACAAAGCAGAATTCTCTTTTCTTGAGAAGAAAACTGCCTTTTGGTACTACTGCCATTTAGTCTGGCTGATGTACTCCTGATCACAGTTGTTACACAGAATAGAATAAATGACATCTTCTCTCTGATCCTTCGCAATATGATCCTTAGGCTTAGCAAAAATATGTCCCAATGTCAAGACTGGCTTTTGGTAAACTTTTATGTTGAAATAACTTGATTCTTTTAATAGGTTCCATAATTCCTTCAATATATGAAACAATTGCACAACCTATCATCAAAATTTCTTTCTCAGTGTTTATGCATGATGGTCTAACTGGTTTTAAGCAGTTGTTTAAGAAATCATTAGCATAGCTGATAGCCTTTAAAACATCGAATACATGTTTTTGCTCACTTTCCTTAGCACTGAAAGTATTTGTATACTTGATACTATCAGGGCTCAATTTACAATGACCTTAATGTGCTAGATGTGTACACTATATATGTCCCCTTTGGAGGGATTATACCTGAAGCCGCATTGGGAGGGGAGACTACAGTACACTTAAATTGATCCAAAAACAATGGAGGGTATACATTAGACTATTTTGGGATATATAACCAATCTACTGACAACCATGCTCTTGGTTTCAATGACTGAAAAACAAAAATTCATTCTGCACTTTGTAACCACCTCCTTTTGAAAATGCTGAGCCTGTCTCAGTGAGCAACATAACTACATGTAATCAGCACTAAAAGTCAGAAATTATCTTATATTTATTTATGTACCGCTATGCAAAGCTTCAAATAATATATTAATCAGCAATATCAATGTAAATCTGCAAAGTTAAATAAACCTATGGTGTATCTTTGCCATCCCCATTCAGTCAATCTCAGTATCAATGTACAGCTGTATGACTATGGAGAATGAAGGCCACTAGGAAGCTTCTCTCATTTTATTAAGCTTCTGCCCCTGAACCTTTGATTGCTAAGACTTTTACCACATGTTCTCCACTGGTAGACCTACCCTCGTGCGAGACCCACGCAGGCTTCAGTAGCCTCATTTTTCATGGAAAAGGAGAATTCCTTCTGTTTCAAGACATGATCTTGTCTACGCTAAAACAATCTACTGAAAATCAAGAGAGATCTGTACATGTGGCATCAACAAAAAAACAAAACAAACAACACTTGAACAACCAAACAAGACCAGATTTTACGGCGCCATTTTGGACAGTTTAACCGCGGGCTCATGTATACGCGTGGAATAATGGCATTTATTTTAACTTGTCGACTCTGGTACCAACGGCAACTTTTGACAAAAACAAGTATTACACCTTTGATTTATGAACTCACAACTCCCTATTTTAGTAATTTTTTAATGAGAATTACCGTTAATTGCCAAGTATTGTTTTTAAAATGGGGAAGTGCTATGAACGCATTCCCAGCGATTTCTGTTCAATAACTTTGTCGAGCACAGTTCGGCCCAAGGCAGTGCTTTGTATGAAAAGGGCAAGCTCTTTCGTTATTCTGGGTAATCACGCCTGGAACAAGAGTATCTATTTCCAAGTCGTGGGTATCTGCGCCTATACCCGAACCTAAACTCGTAAATTCTATCGAATTTAAAAGTTTCAGATCATTTCACTCTCATGATTTTTTCAAAAACTATAAGGGAAGCCAACCGTCTCAAAACGCAAGGTCCAAGCGTGGGCAACAGAGTTTCTTTCGCTGTTGATATCTTTCTTCACTCTGGTTGCGTTGTTGGGAACCCTGTTTGTACTTTTTACGTTCTTATGCACTAAAGAGATTCAAACAGTTATTAACTACTAAGTCATGCCGCTTGCGGCCGCCAACTTTGGTTTACTGGCTATGCCGCTTTGGCTGACTTAGAATATCAATATGAACAAATGGATGTTTGGAAAAATCGTGCTTTAACATTAGGAGCACGTGGGACATTACTTGCGGTATTTCCTCCATAAGTAGCCTATGTATTATCAGTGTGGATCGTTGTATTGGAGTACTGGTACCGATTCGTCAGCGGCCGTACTGCTAACAGTCGATTGAGTAATGGTCAATTTTATGTTTGTATGAGTTTACTCTGTTGGGGTATCCTTTCTTATAGCAACAAACGTGCGTTGGCTATGACGCGAAGTCTTGGTTTCTTTTCTCAGTTGTTACACCTTGCTTCTGATAATTCTGGCGGCTTGTGGTACCATTAATACCCAGAGGAAGAGCACAGAAAAGAACGCTTACGAGATCGGCTTACGACGCCGAAAAAATTACGCAAAAGAACCTCAAAATAACCAAACAAACGAGTCAGTAAGCAGAAATTATGCCCATAAGAGTTCATTGGATACGTCGGGGTGATCAATGGTATGTGATATATGTATCGTGTAGATGGTGCCTTTCAGGTGCAATTCTGTGCCTCGTAGTTGTCATCCTGATGTTAGCATTGAGTTTGCGTCAGCTTCGAAGGTATACTGGAGCGAATCATAAGCAGGCATCTTTTTGCGCAGACTGTCTTGAGCTATTTGCATACACCACTTTGGCAATAACGACACACAAACCCTGAAATCTAAACGTGCCCCGCGCGGGTAGATCGGTGTGATTCCATGTAGTTAATTTCAAAATAGTGCGCTTCCGCATCAATAATTTTTGCGAAAATGGTTTAATCCCATGAAGTCGTAACGTGTCCTTCCGAGCGTTCCCATCTGAAAGGGTGTATCGCACACGTGGACTGCATCTCTGTGACTGCTTGCGACCCTTTGCGGCTAGGAACAAAATGGAAACCAGGCTTTATTGGAATTGCGATTACTCTGAAGGGGATAAAGTAGGTGAGTAGAGATCGACCTCTGGTCAAAACCTTCACTGATGGTAACAAAATAATTTAAAAGTCCTAACCACCTACAATCACTGCAAAAAATAGTTGGGACACCTGGAGAAAAGAGCATGTATTTCAAACACACCAAAAATATCCATGTAAAAATGTCTGCCGGCCCCACTTTCTCCCTATTCAATGTTGTTTTCTTCAAAGAACATACCCAGTTGCTTTATAACCAATCATACCACATTTGCCGCGAAACCAATATTGAAATCGGAGAAGGGGGGCAAACACGCGAAACGTTACAACATTTTCTCCAATGATTGTAGCTCAAACGATAAACATCAAAACGATGAGTGTGAGAAGTACTAACAATGGCCCACGTGACTCTTAATCATGATTAAGTCAGCTATCGGGTGATTAAAATGTAGTTAAGTTCTTATCCTCTGATCCTGATTGGCTAAAACTAAACGTTAATCATGATTAAAGTTAATCACCGTTTTATACAACTGGCGCCAGGTCATCATGGTTAATCGCCTTTCGGTTTCGGAATATGGAGATGGTTTTTCAAAGCTACTCCTCCCGAGTGATAAGCACAATTCGTGTTTTGAGCAATTGAACATAAATTTTATCCATCGAGCAGGGAGTTATTTACCAGGTAGTTCTATTCGACTGATTAAATGTAAGTTTGCTTGTTCGGTTCATGGAGAGCGCTGTCCTCTTGCTGGTGCTTTTATCTGCCCGATCGGCTATCCGGGTTTTGAGCAACTGACGTTAGTTCCATTTCAGGGAGTTCGCGATTAGCGTTTGTACGCCTAACCAGGAACGGCAGGCGTAGTATATAACAAGAAAAGGGAGTTCTCACGTGAACCTAAATTAAACGTAAAATAAACATCATGATTTTAAAAGGCAAAAGACAAGGTGAAGTCTGATATAGAGAAACCTCTCTGTTGTTTTCGGCATTCCATCTGCACTTTATTTAATCCTTTATTCGCATTGTATAGTAAGAATAATCAAAACAGGCCCAAAAGAGCACACTAACCTCCATGTTATACAAACTCGTGATGATGCGTAACCTTTTGCTTGAAGCTGCCGTCGATAGTTTTGATGGCTATTGTATTTTGTAATCGGGAAGTCGAGCATCATAAAAATTACAGCTGAAATTTTTCGTCATTACAAGGTAAAGCAGAGAAAGTTTGGTAAGGTTTCTTATCGACGGGTTGTTTATTTCTACCAAGATAAGACTACTATGAAAGTGTTTGTATGAATACATACACTGTGTGATATAGGAATACATGTGCGACTTTCGGTTGCTTGCTTCCTAAAAAAAAACATCGATCGTTCTTAATTACAAGTACACAACTATATACAGTCTCCTCTTCAATCCACTGATTGCACGCAAAAGACTAAGTTTCCAGTGCACAGTAACCTACGAATACCAGAACGTCAATAACACCGAAAGTCATCTTTTCGCTAAACACTGGTTTCTCGGGGACTGCGGGAAGCTTTCTCGTCGAGCTTGGTTAAGGAAGTCCGCTGGGATGCTGGGCGGATGGGACTCGTTTGACCAAATACAATTCCCGAGCTCGCAAAACGTCTTCCATGACGACAGAGAATACCGAGAACGGCAGCACGAAACTTTGGACTCACGTAACCGTAGAGGAACGGGTTCAGACAAGAGTTTAGGTAGGTCATGGCTTTGATAAAGTCGGCCAAAAATGGGTCGGTCATAGTACCTCCGAATGCGAAATATGTGCTGAGAACAAAGTGCCCGACCCAACAGATCAAGAAAGCAACGATAAGCAGGATCATGTACTTCGCCATCCTCAGGTCTTGCTTACAACGATGTCGGAGCGGGATGTCGGCGACCTGGCGTTGAAGCTCGAAGCGTGCTTTGAGTTCGGTAACGTAGATGGTAAAATAGGCGATGATGATGATGACGGTGGGTATGAAGAAGGACAGGCACGAAATGAGCAGACCACGACGGCTCCATGTCACGCTGTCCGTGATGAGAACTGAGATCAAAATGGAGTAGAGCCAAACGGCGGTCACGGCGCATTTCATACGAAACGGGGTGAGCATAGCCCGATGAGCGAACGGCGAAGCGATGGCCAAGCAACGATCGATGCTGATTGCGCAAAGATTCCAGATGGACGAAGTACAAAAGGTGAGATCCATGGACTGCCAGGCTTTTTGTAGAGCGTAACTAAACGGCCAACGGTTGTTGTTGACCTTAACCGCCAACCAGAGAGGCAGCGGGAAAATTGCAGTGAGAAGATCAGCAAATGCCAAAGAGACGAGAAAGTAGTTCATGACAGTCTGGAGTTCCTTCGTGTAGGCAAAAACGAAAAGAACTATGACATTACCAATAAACGCGACGGTTATAAACAACGATAATGTCATTATTGTGAAGATGAACTGAAAGTCAACCGGTGCTGAATCAGTTGAGTTTGCCATCGCCACACTTCTGGTTCTTCAGATTTCCAGCACTTGTGTTCGCAGGGGTTGATTAAGTTGCGAATAGAGATCCAAGCTGCAATAACACATCTGCAGGTTGAACAAACGAGTTTTGTAGCAACGCAGCAAGTCTAAATTAGCGACGTGGTGTTATCATGTGCTCTAGCAGTTTTCGTCATTATCTGGACCTTTCGTTACGATGTGTTCCGCATTAAGATATCGCAGCATGGTCAGTAGAATTCAATTAACTGAAAAGATTGCAGCTGGAACTATTCACGAAAGCAAGAGCGCCTCTTGAAAATGAACAGGTTATTAGATCCAACTTTTAGATTGAAAACCTTTTAGTCTCCAGACAATCGTCGAAGTTGCACTTAATAGTGTCGAAACTTTCAGCGAATTGGATTCGGGCGTCATGCCGACCATGATCAAGTGATTTCTCTCAGAACACACAGGGAACGAACGTTTGGGGGCGGATGAGCAAGATAAGGCTCGCCAACTAGATGGTGTTTATCCCATCTTTCACAGTCAAATAATATATTGACACCGAAAGTAAGACACGAATGTTTCTGTGATGTTTTCATTACACAAACTACGTATACTTTTTCACAGCTTAATCATGTACTCTGCGGTGAACTGAAGGCCAATTACTGCATTTCCGATGGCGTACGAATTAGCATTGTTACCAATGAAGGCTTGAAATTAACGGGTCTATCACTCTGTTTCCATGAAACCGAGTTACCCACAAAACTGACGTGAAGGTGATTCCATTCCGGAAAAATTGCATGAGGTTTTCTAGCTCACAAAAACAGATATTTCGTTCTGGCATGCCGAATAACGCGGGAAAATATGTCTACATGGGATAAATGGTTTATCATAGTTGGTTTTTGATTTTTTATTATTATTTATTTATCATGGTTTATATAGGATCCCGGTTCCCATCGCCAAGTAACCAGCAAGGCAAGTTACCCGCCTCCCATGTAAACACGAAGCCTCCAAAACAGTAATTTCTTGTATTCCGATATCTCGTCTGTGCAGAGAATCTCAATGATAAATGGACCCTTAAACATTTGAAAAATGCCAAGATTGCTCGCATCTGTTGGTTTAGCAACCTAACTGAAAACACACAAGAATTCTCCTTCGGCCGAATAGAAAGCAGTGAAAGCTGAACGTCATCCCGATACTTTCCAACAAAGTGGGAAAATCTCTCCGTTTTTCCTGACAAAAAATGTATTGACTTCTGACATATATATACTTCCCAAAAGGTGTCAAAACGTGATCATTTATTAGATCATGATCAGCTAGATATAATCCAAATAATTATCTGCTCATATTTTCCTACTTTAACTTTCGAAAAGATTTAGAGAAATCTTTCTCGTATTGGATCATGGAGCAACTTTTTGAAAAGTCAGAAAATATATAGCGGAAGAAGTTTTAAATTGGCTGGAGAATTGGAATCTCTATACATATCAAAGTAAATGTGTTTTACATCTGATTCGCGCGCGGAGAACAAAGTACGCCACTTCGTTTGTTTTACGCTTATCAGGCTTCCGAAAGAACCCTTGGAACATGTTGAGGCTGTGGCTTTGTGTAAATTGTTCGTACCCTAGGAAGACAGGGTCAAGTTCATCAGTTTGATTGGCCACTGGCCAACATCTCTGTAAGCTCCAGCCTTGGGTAGAAAGTCTACAATTCATCACCCTGAGTTCATTGTTGATAATCGATTATTTGTATGGTGCAGCTAAACGACCTCGATTGTTAAATTCTAAGGGATGGAGAAAAGATCAGAACGCTATAGACCCAATGCAAAAATAGCCTCCAATTTAATATTCTGTTATTTGTATTCAGATTAGCCCAACTAGCCCGTTCTTGGGAGAAATGTCTTATGAATTATCAACACAAGAACGAGGCTAGTTAGGCTAATTAATATACACATAAAGGAATATTAAATTGGTTGCCATTTTTGCATTCGGTCTATGTTTACGTACAACGTGAAAGAACGTTGTGCCAAAGAACATGCCCAATACATTTAAGCTCTTAACAAAAACAGGTTTCTTATATCAAGTTTGTGAAAAACATCTATCCGAATACTTAGTTGTATTTTCTTTTTCAAGCATATATTTTATTCCTAAAAAGGACGAAAAGAGGGCAAAACAGTGGAGAATTATATAGGGTGCAAATGGTGCACTTACGCCAAGCCCCAAATCTTCACCGCCCCAACAGATTTGAGTAAATAAAAAGTTTCTACGAGGTTTATCTTTTTACAGATAAAATTAAATCTCCAAGCATAGCCCGAATTCAACTGTTTCTCATCTGGCTACGATACTTGTGCAAAACTCATACTTGGTTATCTCTTGTATATCATTAATCGACTACAGCGCTTTTAAGTTGAACTTGGAAGGCTACAGTTTTCTCGCAGCAATCGTTTCCATCGCGAGTTTGGGCGGGAAAATTAATGTGCATCGTCTACTGGCGTGGAAATCGACGCACAACCCGCGATTTGTTTGCTTTTTTTCGGGGGTTTTTTGTCTATCCTATTGCAGTGATTGTCTTATGATGCATGATAAATTGTGTGTTACTGTTAGAAATATGTATTGTTTAAGAGTTTAGTTTTGTTTTTTAAGATACCACGGGGTTCATATTTGCATTTCAATTTGATATTATTCATGGATCTGTGTGAACCAATGTTCCGATTATAATCACCTTGGCCACACGTGAGACTTTTGTTCAATAGGTTTTGTCCAAACACCATAGGTTTTCTCCGGGTACTCCGGTTTTTTCCTGTAGTAACACAGGATTCATGAGGGATGGCTCTTATTGCATGGACCAGTAAGAAGAACAGTCAAGTTATTGCCGATAGGGTCATGCATCCAGTGTAAATAACAAGATACTAACTTATTTATTTTACTCACGTGCTTCCGACGAGATATCACACTCCTCTTTAAGAACACAATTCACTCTGAAGAAGGGCCGTTGCTCAAAACTACATAATTTTCCCACAAATATTCGGTACTCCGCCAACCTTTTACTTTTCTGCGCTAGTAACGATGCAAATATCTAAAATGTTCGAGATCTTTTGAGATAAAGAAATTAATACAGAAATTAATACAGAAATATATTGTTTGTTGTTAGACAAATTAACGAGTAAACATTAATCTGACAGTAAATCACGTTCTCTTATTGAATAAGATGCACCGTCAAGTCAACTAAAGTTTCAGAGCTATTGTCGATAAACCATGAAGAGGAGGTAATTTTCTACAAACTTTGCTAGTTTCATTTTATTTCTGTCTCTATGTCATTGTCTTGATTTCGGGTGCCTCTTTTGGCTTCCATCAATACAGATGAATGCAGCAGAAAACCAAAGCGGTTGGGAAATTGACGCTTTAGGCGAAGGCCCTTCGTCAGAGTAAAACCTAAAATTACAAGAAAACTAGGTGGTGTTTTTATAGAGGGAAAAAAAACTTGTGACAAAAAGATGGTCAGTAGGATTGAAAAATCCATAACAAACTAATTAATGACATCTAAATGATGTAAAGTTATTTTCTATTTTAAAACGTCGATGAATTAACCGAAAAGGAAAGGACCCGACAGAGGCTCCAAGAGAATGGTAATACGCAAAAGTTGAAACAAAAGAAACCCCAGGGGAATAAAGAATACAAACCAGTGTTTTTTTATCCGCCCAAGGTAGAAAAAAACACATTAAACTGTGAGGATGAAAATGTCACTAAAAAATTTAATTGTAGGGAAATAACGAATACAAGCCGAATGTTTTTATCCGCCCATGCTAGAAACATGTGAAGGGATAAATGACACAAACGGAACTAAACTAAAATTAAAATTAAAATAAAATCCGAGAGAAAAAGCTCACAAGCTAATCTTTTTATCCGGCCATCCTAGACAAAAACAGTAATCTAGTGAGTCATTAAATGAAAGAGAAGTTTTGTAGTTTGTAGTTTGAGTAATCGCCAGACTTTTGAGTAACTGAGTAATCTTCTCCCAAGATACCTCTGTTTATAAAAACTGCAAACATGATCATCCACATCTGTCGTGGAGTGCAGCTGGTAGATTTATGATTCGCAGCTGCGGGGTTAGGCGGCTTGTCAGAGATAGTTCCAGGCTGATGTTAAAATGACTTTAGTTTGATAGGAAGTTATTCCCGCTGTTTTCCGGGTTTTCGTCCCTTATCTGTACTGATTACTGAATCTCTTACGTACAGTATTTCTTTTAAACAAGATTGACAGCAATGGTTGACATAAGGACAATCACGGTGGCATTTTCTATAATAACAAATCCGTTTTCCTTAATTTTAACAGAAACAGATTGCCACCTCTAAATGACTTCTGGGATAAATTATACTACAGAAAGATGCTCTCTCCTTCCACACAAAGCCGACAACGACATGCAGAAGTCTGCCTCACTGAGTCATTACTTAATGCACTCTTCGGGCCGGCCTTGGTTTCTTCTTGGACCTTATAAAAGAGTGTTTATAAAAAGGAAAAGCGCACCAAACATATATGTACATCACAATACCTTTTTCCCAGAAAAATATCAGCTATTTTAATGTACATTAAGGAAAGGTTAAAAGAGAATTTAGATCGGGAGCATTTCTGCTATCATGTTTTACGTAACTGGTACAATTTATATTTACAGTAGCGAAGTTCGAACTAATTAACTATAATTTCAAATCAACTCTTAAAACGTATGATATGACTTTTAACTTCATGCTAATTGTTTATATTCGTATAGTACTAGTTATATTTTTACTTTTCCGATATTTTAAATTTTTTATCTATTTTTATTTTCGTTCTATATTTAGTTATCTTATTATATCTAATATTTTAATATCTATGCAGGGTCCATTGAAACGCTCCTAGGAGATACGGGTTCCATGTTTAAATGTTGCTATAAATAAGTCCAGCTGAGTTGTCAAAGTAAACTAATTTTAACAGCGTTTTGGTTCGCTATCTTGTTATCTCATACCCCCCGTGGTATATCTGCAAGAACTATCATTAGATCGAGACCGTGATTGCTTTTTTTTGGTTTCGTAGTAAATATGTTTGCATCGGGCGTCTTTATACTAGACTAATATTGTGGCATTTACTCTCGATTAATAACATTTAAGTGAACATTTTCGATGAAGGAAATTTTCGAGTGTGAGGATATTGTAGTTTTATAACCCAACCGGGACCTGTTGCGAAAACATGAAATCGGGTCTTCCGGATGGGAATCGAACCCACGACCTCGCGAATCTAGTGCGATGCTCTAACCACTGAGCAACGGAGACCGTTGCCGAGAGCCTGGTCACGAGTTCTGTATTTATTGTGGGTAATGCCGATGATGTGGGTAATCTCCCGCTAAGGCTGTCGAAACGTCAGTCACTTCCACCAACAGTCTTTCTCAAGACTACACTAACCTGGACGATCAACTTCCACGAACATATCATGACTCTCCCAGGTTCAAACCATTTACTTTAGTAACTGTTGAGTTACAAGAGCTCTGGTAATGACGAGAAATTAGGGTATATTCCAGGAATATACTCTCAATTCCAGTTAATATAGACTAACTATATTTCATGTGATCCAGTATAGATGCCTAATATCCCTTGAATACACACTTCCTGCCACTTGTCTCGTTAACTCCTTAAACTCACGGTTAGGTTTTATGCATCGCACGCGCATGTTTATTGTGCGCGTTTCATCGCACGCGCGTGTTTATTTCGCGCGCTATAATATGGGATTGTCATTTTTAGTTGAAATTATACGACTTCTATTTTTTCAACCCGGCGTCGATCTACAAGGTACCTATTTCACAAATTTTACCCACCACGAAAAGTTTTAAAGTACTAATATAATCATATTTAAAGTTGAGTTTTTGTTCTCTCTCCTATTTTAACTTTATGAGCTCACAGTGATACCCAACACCCAACACTATATATATATATATATTAGCACGATTTCTATATACATATGCAAGAAATATATCACGGTATTCGTACTGTATCAAATACCTCTCGGTTATCTTTAGCACTCGGGATCTGACATCGAGTTCTCATTGTCTCCACGCAGCCTCACAATTTTTTCTGACAAAACTTTGAGCTCTTTAAGAGCAGTCAATGCTTCATTCGGATCCATTGGCGTAATATGCGCATGTTCCCTACTATCCCCAAGGCCACCAGTTGTCTTGCTGCCGCTTGCCGTAGTAGACTGCTTGGAACTACGCGAATTATCAGCTATCGTCACTGATTTCTTTGTTATAGGGAGTCCATTTTTTGGAGCTATAGTTTGGTTCCCTAAATTGCGGTACATTATGAACTATTTATATATTTATATTCATTCATATCGATCCATCCTGTCTATTTGGTCTATCCCACCCATTCCGTCAATCCCGTCTATCCCACCCATTCCGTCAATCCCGTCTATCCCGTCTATCCCACCCATTCCGTCTATCCCGTCCATCCCACCCATTCCGTCCATCCTGTCTATCCCACCCATCCCGCCCATCCGTTCTTCCTGTCGGCTCATCCATCCAGCCGTCTCATCTATCTCGTTCCTCCACCTATGCGTTCATCCGTTTCTTCCCTTCCGTTTCATCCATCCTTTACTTATTCATTCATGTATCCTTATATAACACAAAAGCCAATCAAATATTCCAACAGCCCATCAACCAACGTTCCTTTGACACAATATTTGAAAAAAAGTCATCTTTGGAGAAAAACCTTTTGTTTTGTAAGTACTCCTCAAGAATTATTTTATGGTCCTCCCTGTTTTTGACCCAAACAAAAACCCTAACAAAAATCCAGTGTACTTTTTTTATGGTTATAAAGTTTCCTAAATACACTTACCTTGCAAAGGTTTTAATCGTGAAACGTTTTTCTTGTCTTTTCTAATTCTAACCATCAATAAGTTTCTTTCCTTCTCGACCTTCCTCAGCTGTGTCTGTAATCGCATTAACTTCTCGCCGAACTCTCGTTCAACATTTAAAACCATCTTGGAAGCTTGGTCCTTCTCTCGGTTCACTTGTCTCTCAGCATTTTTTAAAGCAGCCACAGCCTTGGCATGCTCACGGCGAACATCATTTAATTGTCCCTCCAAGTTCGTCATGACTTCTAGGTTACTCAGACGTTCTTTCTCGAAGGCTTCACGGTGAGCTAATAGTAAGAAATACAAATTAAGCAGGCCGCTGAAGCACTGATAAACTTCATGTTAAGAATCTCCCATTTCAAGCAACTAGTATTTTCAATAAAATAAAGACAGCTGATCTACCTTAATCCAATCAGGAAGTAATTGTCTGACATCTTCACGTAGTATCACCGGGCGAATTCACGACCGAGCATCCAGCAGCAATCTTTGTATCTTAGAAGGTACAGTGCTGAACTACATGCATATTCGGAAGACCTACGTGCACTCCGGCTTACAAAAAACCATCTCACCTCAACAAACTCGTCCAAACCTGAAATCGTTATCTCGCCTCACAATCTTTCTTTTGCTCATCTTACCCAATTACAACTTTATTCATTTACTATTTTTTATCATAAAGGAGGGGTTACAATTTATACATTATTTTTTGCTGGCCACACTTTGAAGTTTCTTGTCAATTTTACCCGTGGAGTTGATCAAATCACTTTACTCGATCTATTTCACGTATATCCTGTCGCTTTAGCTAAAGTCGGCACTTCTTCGCAATCTCTAGTAGCATAAATGTTCCATACCTTTCTCCATAGCTGTTTTTTGTTTCGTCAAAGTCAGCTTAAGTTCCTCAATGCTTTCCAAAGCTTCAGTAAGTTCTAGGCTTTTGGCCTCATGATTATCTTGCACGATGCGCAATTTTTCTTTCATCTCAGTCTCTGCTACCTCTAGCTTTACAAGAAAAATAACAGGAATAAACTCAAGTCAACTTCACAATCATTTCAGGATGTTGGATTGTCCCAAGAGATTTTGAGATGGTGACGTTGCCACCTCCCAAATCCAACATGTACCTACCCAGGATCATTAATTTGTAAACTGTAATACCCATAGTTTGACATATCGATAGTTAAATTAGCGTTGAAAACATTTGAAACCTTCTACTACTGTCTCAAGCGGCTGTAACAATAGTATAGTATTACAACTGTACAGCAGTAGGTAATTTGTTTTATTTTTCCCTCTTGAAAGTTTGTGGGAGATCAAAAGCTGGCTATTTTACCCCGGGCAAAAACACCCGTGTTTGTGAGGTCTGTTTGATGACCTAGGAATGTCGTTGAAATGGATGGAATATGTCAAATTCGTAATCGAAGATTGAAAATCAACGAGCCGTAATTCACTTTAAGCATCCTGTACTCATACCATTGTGAAGTTACTCGTTTGTTCGTTTTCACTTTTCTGTGGCATTTCTGCTGAATAAATACTTCTCATGAGAAGCACCCATGCGTAAATTTAATCCGTGACTTAATGCAGATCCGAGCTCTAATGCTGCGTTGCAGGTAAAGTCACGGCGGCCTGGTTGGTTGGTAGGTACAAAATTATTTTATATTAGATGCTATTATACCTATAATACCATGATCGCCTCGTTTTCTATAGTTCTCATAGGGAATTTAAATCCCGTATTATCCTCATTACACATGCAACAGGGAACATTTTGCTTTGTCTACTAAAT
>JBAHVQ010000095.1:375276-394885 GCA_036872915.1 Nanipora kamurai
ACTTTCACAAATCTTCCCTCGGCGGCGGGCAATTTAATCGCTAATTTCCCTCAAGCCATGTTATTACTTATAATTAACCAACAAACCAACGTCGCGGCCGTGTTTTTTTTTTGTCACCCGAGTCTCATAATATTGATTGCAACTAATCCATCAAAAATCGAGAGGAACTACTGGCTAAGTTTTAATCATACGTACGGACGTACCGACATAAATTTACTTCAACCCACTCCGCACAACTTCAAGGGTGCAACAAACGCAATGCAAAAGAAATTGCCTCATGCAAAACAATCAGAAACGAAAAATCAGTAATTGAATTTCACTATGCCTCTGAATTAAGTCATGTTTGAACAGTGTGAATGGTTGTTCTTATCAAAAATCATTTACTGGGGTTTAATATCAATAACCAGACTTCGATTCCCCACTATATTCAAAGTCGAGTCTCCGCACTAAGTTCCCAGACCAATCCGCCTCTCACATTTACCTTTTCAATTCTTTCATTTTTCTGTTGGATGACTGTTTCGTATTCCTGAGTTATGATGGATGTCTTTTCTTTTAGGATTTCGTTGTGTTTTTTCGTTTCGTTCAACAGTACAGCTCGTTCCTTGAGAAGTTTCGCAACTTCCTCCTTGAGATGTGCCTCACCGATTCGCGATGAATCAATATCTAGCGACAAAATGGTAAAGCATGAGGATGTCGAAAAACTGATTGTTTTTTGAATATCGAGCATTCTGTGAGGAGTCTTTAAGGAGTATTGAGTCTAATAATTGAATCATTCTGGTTTGATAATCTTCAAGCACATAATTTATTGTTTAAAAACGAACAGGTGCTTTAACGGATACGAAACACCGCGAGCATACAGCCGCGTGTTTTAGCAACAGATAAAATATGAGCAGTCGAGCTGCAGGCGAGCTGTAGGAAATCAGGTACAGCTCAAATGTGAACGCTTGATCTTTCTTATCAAACGCACTCATCTAAATAGCCATCTTTTCAAACTATTTTTCAAGTTGGAGTGATTTTAGCTTAGTAAATTGAAGGAAAAGATTAAGTACATCAGGACGATGCTGTGTCCGATTTACAGTTATTGATTAAACATTCATTTCTTTTAAACTGTCTTAATGAATTATTAATGAGTTTGATCATATAAATCATGCACGGCGAGTTTTTTAACAACTTAAAAAATTAACCCTTCTATACGCTGATAGACGAAGAAAGTATGCAAATTTCATGTTATGTTTTCTAAGCCACAAAAATTTGAAGGGAAAAGCATGCGTATCTTTATCACATTTAAGGACATGACACGGTCATGATATTCCCTTAAGATTTCCTCTGGAATTACTGAGTTTTTGAAGATATTTTTAAAGTCTTTTGCGTCTACTTTGTACTTCCATGGCACCGCGACAACAGCCTCGATACGCTTATAATAATACCAAATATACTAATTGAAATCCATGGCCAATCCTTTATATATATATATATATTCATATGAATAATCTACAACTGTTATAATACAATACAACAGTTTCTCTTTAAAATTTAAAAACAAAAAAAAATAGAAAAACTTCCACGATTGTAACATGCGACAAAATTTTGAGGTAGGTACGGCGGGGAAACCCTCGAGAAGATGCTTTAGCAAAGCGCTGTTTACTATTAGATGTATTTATTAAGATCATAAAAAAGTTAGCGATAAATGGTATTTGCTGCTGCAGTTGAGTAAGCCGGATTTGCTTACCTGGGGGTTTCTGCCCCTAGTGCTATATATATATATAGCCTGTGGAAGCATTCTGACGCTTCAATTGCAATCTCGTTTCGCCCCGCCCGCAGTTGGTTCTTTCGTCCTCCTGTTTGGCTCCCCTTTTGTTTTTTGTTTTGGGATTTTTTTTTTGGTGTTTTGTTTTCCTCTTGTCTTCCTTTGGTATAGGAGCCAGTAATTCATATTAAGGTTTGTTGGTTGTCTTGGGGGAACAACAACTGCGATGAGTACCAACGACAAAAGAAATTGTGCTTCACAATGGTAGTTTTACTGTAACTTTCTCGTATTAGACGGGTGACTTGTTGACCACGGGATGGAGGAGGTACCATTGGTTCGAGGAGAACTCCTTGAGTCCTCGGCACCAATCGCGGACGACATAGCTGGCTATCGACTCCATCCTTGCCGATCGGCAGCGGGCATGGTAGCTAAATTATTCGTACCAAGTTGTGTGCTGAGAGTTGATCACGTGTCTATTGCTAATTAAACTAACCAACTACTTGGAAAAAAGAAAAGCTTAACGGATCAATGTAAACATGATCCCGGGTGCAGAACCAAAAACAGAGTTTTAATGAAATGTAATTATTCTACAAGGTCACATAGTAATTTAGATACCTAATCAGGACAATTGACCCTCAGAAACCTCAGTTTCGGGTATTGGAAAGTCATTATGATAAAACCTACCAGTGCTCGCATCGTCGTCACAGAAACTATTTTTAAGTACAGGAGTCGCAGCTTTCAGCTCGGAATCACGATGTGTTAGGAATTCTGCAGTGAAAAAACGGACGTTCTATGTCAGAAAGCTTTATACAAAATTTCATCTAAGAAAAAACTAAGGGAGTGTTTTTCAAAAATAAATACTATGCCTGGCTTGGAAATTAACGGCCGTCTGTCATTGACGACCAAATTTTCATGTCGACGTCCTGAGACTAGTTCATGGTCGGCTAAATGTCGACTTGTAAAAATAATTAAATATATAAGAATATAAAGACCAAATGAAAGTGTTTCCGTAAAAAAAATTCGTATTGTCCGTCTGTTAGTTTTAAATTATCGAATCGCTGATAAACTTTAATTACTGTTGACAGAGCTGGAAAGGGTTTGCAACGATTACCCCAGTCCTCTCGTTGAAGTAGCGAAGCCATCAGATGCCTTGTTCGTTTATTGATTTATTTCCAAATGTATTTGAACGTTTTTGAGTTAATTCCGTTTATCAAAATAATTAGTAACTTCTAGCCCAAAGAAATTAGTCAAACATTTGACCGAAAGTATTAAATATATGTTATTAACCGAACAAAAGGTTCTTTTAAGTAATACGTTACCCGAAGTTTTGACTATACTGACAAACGCCACTGGCCGAGCTACATGTACGTTGAGTCAAGATGGCGGGCAAAGCTTTTCCTGTCCGGACTAACCACTCCTGTATATAACATACTCATTCTTTGTCACATCTTCGATTGTTCTCAAGATTCAAACTTTGCGTTTGGACTCAAATCATTAAAATACAGACCGCCCGTTAGCCAATCACAATGCATAACCAGGTAGGAATTCGGACCAGCGAAAATAAAGACAATTATTTTTTCCGGTCCAAAAGCCTAGCTAATCATTTTTTCTGACAGGCAAACGAGCAATCTGTATTAGAAGACTGTACCTTGCAAGCTAAATACACCCTCCCGCAAAAATGTTTAATTTAGCCGACCAAGTCTTTCAGGTAAAAAAATAAATGTTTACTACACAAAGTCGGGTGATCTAGGAAAAACGGTGCCCTGACCTAATTGCACCGACATGGACAATATTTTCCCAACGTGAACCTATTTGGTAAATAACATATACATATTTTCCCTCGGTTCAACAGACAGCCCTCATCCTGCGCCCTTCGGCCGTTTTATGAACCGCCGTTTTTTTGGGCCTCCCGACCAGTAAGAAATACATTTTTATGAATATATGTATTATACATATACATTATTTAATACCTGATATAAAATGGATTCTGGAACCAGCAAATTTCAGTCTTTGATCGAATGACGATATCTTGTGAATTGCTCTATTTAAATTTGACAGAGACTGCACCAGTGTCTTCTCGACATCTTCCGCTGAACTGCGCAAAGACTGAAACTGTGTCAACGATGCATTCTGTTTATTTTTCAAAATTTTGTTCTCTTGTTTTAACTTTTCCAGTTCTTGTGACATCGTCCTGCCAAGGTTCCCTTCAATTTCTAATGCAGCTTCTTTGTCTATAAGCTTGTGACTCTGAACAGAATGCTCTCTTTCCAAATCCATTAACTTGGCATTTAAAGCGTTGAGCTGGTAAACGAATGAGATTGAGAGGATTTGAAATAAGAAAATCTAAACAATCTTTTATTTAATTCTAGCTAATGCCAGACAAATTTAATTAGTTCAGAGAAGACGTTCCTCATGTGAGTGGTGAAGCTATCCCAGTTAACCCTTGAATGTGTATTTTACTCAACTCAGGAAAGATCTCCCATGATTTCAGTCAACTCCTCAATGGCACGTAGGTGTCGTAATTTTATTACAACTAATGCAAGAGTATTCTATTCAGCACAGTGTAAGGCAGTAAAGAAGTTAATCAAATATTATGTACAATGTCAGTAAATCTGTACATAATAGTACATAATAATTATGAGATTTACACCAACCTCGGCAAATTCCTTTCTTTTTTGATCACTTTCAACAATCTTCTGACAACGCAGCTGCACCATCAAGGCAAAAACCTTTTCCCTCCATTTCTTTAACAAAGCCTGACCATCTCCAGAATTTCCAACTAGATCCATATTTCTAGTCATCTCAATCTCTTGAATGTTAACTATTTCCAAAATTGATGACAATCTCACATTCAGTAACTTCATGGTAGAACGTAAACTGTCATTTTCCTCAGTCAGGACTTGCACACTGTTTGTAAGTTGATTGTTTGTTTCATTGAGTTTTCGTGTTTCCTGGCTTGGTCGTATTTCTCCAATGTAAGACCTCAGTTGCTCGGCTGATCTAGCAAGCTCCTTTATTTCATCTTCTTTCTGTTGTAATTCTTCTAAGTTTAAAAAATACTATTTGGATACATTGTGCAATTTATAAGGTCTAAAATGGATGTTCAAACATAATGTTATGGAAACTATAAACTACTTAAGAGTTGATGATGGTATTTGATGCTCAAAAGAGATGTACATTTGGAAGATTTTTGAAAAAATTGATATTTTTCTTGCAAAATGGCATTTCAGTATGTGTTGCTAGGCCATTTTTTTCTCACGAAAACAAGTTGTTTGCAACTACAAAACAGTTATTGTGAAAATTTCAGCATGAAACATTTCACCATAATTTTTGATGAATGTAAGTATTGTCTGGCTTTAGATTTAACAAAGTTCTGGACATATGCAGTTCATCTCGGAAAAAACATTTCCCTGAGTTGCACCAGAGAGGAGCATAGTAACACACCTATTAAACTCTTCAGCATCATACTCTAGTTTGTTGTCAAATTCAATAAGGAACCAGGGAAAGATATGACATATATGCACCCTTGGATAATCATTTTCATTAATACACCAATCATTTCAATGGCCTTTTTAATTACATTATCAATGGGTTCATGAATTCAGGGGCACCTACCAACAAGCTTCTAAATTTTTTTCTAGAGCCTTAAAATATCTGTAGACCTGTCAACCTATAGAACTTGCCCACCATGACAGTGTTTGATGCTTATCACTAGCACAGCCACTTATGTACAATGAATTACATTTCAGTGAAGAAGTAGTTTTATGGGCAGTTTGGGAACCCATTTAGACTGCTCTGAATTTCATAGAAAATTCAGTGCTGAATTGCTGTGCAATTTGGCAAAGGTTTAGAGGTTGTCAAGTGGTAATCTATAATGGTAAATAACTGAAAATACTTCTTTACTTATAATTCCTTAATAAATCTCTTGAAAGATGCCATATTGGATTACCTGGTAAACAATCCAGTTTTGCACATTTCCCCAACCATTTTACTAGATTTCTGGTTATGTTTATGGCAACCATGTTACTACATGTACAAGAACTGTTTTGTCCACATACAATCTAATAATTATTGTGACAAATCATAAAACATCACCATCTTGCCATGAAACCATGAAAGAAACCTCAAGATCACAAGATTCTGTCAAATTCTGAGAATTGAGAGGCCTGTTTTTTTACACAAATTCCCTACCCAAAAAACTGGAAGTCCAACTATTGAACTACAACATCTTACAATATATCCAGTTAAAACGAAATTGGTTCACCTTTGTGCATTTCATGTTCCCTGTGGAGAATGACATCTTTTGACTGTATTATCTCCTCTAGTTTTCTGACAGTCTGTCCACATTCTATTTCCAAGGTTGTAACTTTGTTCTTATAGTCGATATCCAATTGATTCAAACATTCTTCATTTGTTTTGATACCATCTTGCAATTCAGCTATTGTAAGATCCTTTACAGATACTTCATTTTTCAACTGCACACATGCATCTTTCTTTTCATTTAACTCTGTTTCCAGCCTTTTATTGTCTTCTTTGATCCTTTTACAATCTTTTTCAAGCCTGCCCAACTTGTCCTTAGAAATTTCATCCTGTTCTAAAAGCTGCTTTTTGAACTTTTCCACTATTTCATTGTTTTCTTGTTCTTTTTGACCGTAAATATGCTTAAAATCCAGCTCCTTTAATTCCAGTTCCTCCCGTAATTTATGATTTTTCTCATCTAAACCTTTCATATCTTCGGCCAATTTGGAACACATTTCCTTTAAGCTGCAAGTCTCTTCCAAATGGGCACTTTTGGCTGCCTCCAGCTCTCTTCTTAGATGTCTCACCGCCTCAGAATATTCTTGAGTTTTCTCCACCACAGCTTTGTCTCGGGTAGATAACTTTTCCTTTGTTCTTTTCAATTCCTTCTTCAATTTGAGTACAACGTCAGAAAGAGCCTCTCTATCTTGCAGTTCATATTGAAGTATCTCCTTCTCTTGTTCCAGGTCGCTAACCCTCCGTTTAGCTAAGTGTAGCTCCGACTGCAGCGACTCCTCTCTCTTGCTCCTTTGAAGAACACTTTGAGATTTCGTTTGTCGTATTTCGTCAAAAAGCTTGTCAATGGTTTGCCTTAGTTCCACGTTTTCTCTCTCACACGAAGCAACTTCTCGCCTCAATATTTCTTCGGCTTTATTTTCTGAATTACTTCGCTCAAGATTTTCATAAGTAGATGGAGGTAAAAGTACATTTCTTGGAGTGTTCTTGGACGATTTCTCCTCAGTGTTTCCTCTGGAATTGGTAAAATGCGAAGGAGCAAGAAACTTTAGATTTGAGAAACCCGCCATATTGTTACTATTCGATACCAGGCTTTTGGCGCTTTTCCCTGCGCCAAACATGGCGCCAAAGACCCAAGTTCGGCAAACCTTATCTGGCAAGTTGACAGGTGGTGTGCACGTTGCGTCATGGCCGCCATGTTGGATGAACTTAACAAAGGTTTTTCTTTATCTGCAATTATAATTTCATCCAACATGGCGAAAATATCTTTGTCCTTTGAATCTCGAGAGATTAGTTGCACATCACCTATAGGATAAAATATCATAACGGTGATGCAAAACTCAAAGAAAATTCCTTTCAATTAAAAGAATCCTAGCAATGATTGCAGAAGAATAATTTGGTCACATTTCAAATACTGATGTTCTTATTTACACCAGTAAATACAGTACCACACACACGGAAATTTTCGGGAGGAATGTGCCGTCCGGTTCTTTCGGTTCCACATCAAAATATGTGATTCTCCATTGCTTATTTTAGACTTGTCGATAAAATCAATCCCCAGTTTCAGACCTATCCATTTGGCCAACTGTCTCGATCAGCCCCTATGGTTATTACAGTTGGCCTGCAGTCTTGTAATTTTAAATGCACTTTTTTTAAAGTCCTAATCTTTGTAAAATTTGTAGTGCTAAATAAAAGTTGTCGTTGTTGTTGTTGTTGTTGTTGTTGTTGTTGTTGTTGTTGTTGTTGATATTGGCCAGTATACCATATAGTTAAATAGATAATATTTCAGAGTATTTGTATGCGACCGTGGTCATGAAAGCTCGTCTTGAAAAGCGCTCATGAATGTTTTGTCGTACGGTTGTATCGGTTCCACAGGTATAATACCACAAGCCATGCGTTGGCATATGCCCCCCACACCCCAGTTTAAGGTAATTTCACGCAGAAAGATGCAATAGATTACAAAAGTTTTCAACCATTTTTAAGAAGTCCTTCAGAACTAATTTTAAAACCGTTCCCTTGTCCTCTAATTGACGGGCATTCTTGACTTCTGGTCGAGGGCCGTATCCCCGTCTTTGGCACTATAATATTTCATTCCCCTCCCTATGTCTTTGTTCATTAGTACCTGATATTACACCTGAATCCGAGGGTGCGTTTTGCGCGTGTGCAGCAGTGGTATCGTGGTCGAGGGGGCAAAAAGAGCCAAGGCCCCCAATATTTAAATTCGATTGGTAAAGGTAAAACAAAAGAAAATGAATGTTTAATCAATACTATAAATTTGGGTAAAGGATCATCCTTATTTACGTGCACCTTTCCCCTTGATTTTATTGGGTCAAATGCTTCGTATCCCTAAATTAATTCGTAATCTTGTTAGGAATATCAAAGCCCAGCTGGGCTTTGATATTCCTAACAAGATTGCGCTTTCTGCCTGGTTCTTCAATTGCCACTAATTCGCAAACACTTTCAGAAGCATTCGATGCATGAGTAATATACAGTATATGCGTCCAAACTGTATGGGATTGACTGCGGCTCGCCTTGAAAATGCCCATAGTTAGGGTTAGTTTTTACTGTCATAGTTTTTTTTTTTTTTCCGTGGACTTTAGGGATCAAATTTCTGTTGTGAAATTTAGATTTGAGCGCACAAACAACAAGGTACTGTCGTTTACGGCAGTTTGCATCGACCTTTTGGGTCATATTGACCCTTTCGAATTCAAATGTTCACTTTATCATTTCACTCTGGTTAACGCTGGAAGATTTGTAAACTGTCTTCAGCAGGACATGTCTTAGAACAGCAAAGAACTGAGGAAAGCTTGGAAACGCCTGTTCTGGTTACTTCCGTGTGTCTCCCATAAAAGGAAATGGGGTTACAACCTTTAAAGTCATGAGATATCACTGGGGATATTGCTCCAAAAACAACGGACCCATGGTATTCTTGAATGAGCCATGTCTCGTGATGGAAAACCTCGATCAGGGATATGCGGATGATCGCTTTGTAAGTGTTGTTGACGAAGATCTTCATTGTGCGATCTGTCTGAACGTTCTGAGGGAACCAATTCAGTGTCAAAATAACGAACACCACTTTTGTACATCATGTATCATAAGACATTTGGAGAACTTCCAGGCATGTCCGTCTTGTATGGAAGAATTGACGTTGGAAACACTCAGAAAACCAGCTAGGTATTTGAGCAAACATTTGTCTAAGCTGATCCTACAATGTGACTATGTTCACCGAGGATGTGAAGAGGTTGTTGAACTAGGAGATCTTAAAACTCATGTCAATAGCTGCGGGTTTGCTCCGGTGACTTGCTCGAACGATGGATGTGGCGTTGTGATTAACAAACTGGAGCAGGCTCATCATGAGGATGAGATTTGTATTTTCAGAAAGGTAAGGTGGGCTGATTATGATGCTTTGAGAAAGGAGAGAGACCAGATCAAGACACGCCTAGACGAACTAAACGATAAATTCTGCCAAGTGATGGCGGAAAAGCCAGAAGCGAAGGTTTCTGAACACAGTGTTCAAGATCAACTTACCAAAATAAACAAAAAAGCGGATATTATCATCATGGGTGGAAGAGCGGGAGTCTTTTCAAGACATAATTCTGTAGAAATGTTCAGTTGGTCTGCAAGAAGGTGGGAACCGCTGCAATCAATGAAAGAAACTCGATCAGCAGGGTCTTCAGTCTTCTATGAAAACCAAGTAATTGTGGTTGGGGGATACACTGGAAATATTTGCTTAAAAAGTATGGAAATATTGAACGTTGACCAGAAACTGATGCGATGGTCTAATTTTCCGTCAGGGCTTACCAAAAAGTCAGGTGCTCACCAAAGTATAGTTTACAAAGATCGTCTTTTTGTTATAGGAGGGAGTGATTTCAAACATAACGTCCATAAAAGTATTTATGAAATATTCCTTCAGCCTCCCCACTCTTCCTCATTAAAATGCAACATACTTCAAGAAAGAAATTATCATGGAGCTGCACTTGTTGGTAATAAAATTGTGATTGTTGGAGGGACAACATTAAGGGAGTACTGTTGCATTGATAGTGTTGAGATGTATGATATAAGTAAAAACGAGTGTAAACAAATGCCACCATTACCTTATGCTTGTAGTAAAATGGCCACCGTTAGTTGGGGAGATAACGTTGTTGTGATTGGATGCGAAGATAAAAATGGGGAAAGTTTAAATAGCGTTCTGATGTACAATCTAAAAGGAGAGATTAAAATGTTGCCCCCTATGAAATATAAGAGATCGGGATGTTCTGCAGTCATTACTGGTAATGTAATAGTCGTCATGGGGGGGTGTTATAACGGAGAAAAATGTCTCAATTTAGTGGAATGTTTCAGTTTCGATCGATATTTATGGGAAGAACTCCCACCTATGAAAGAACCTAGAGCCTTTGCAACTGCCGTTGTGATGTCAGATGTTGAATATTCGTAAATTAATCACCATGTTTGTAAAACACTAAGACGATTATAAAATCTAAATGAAAAACCAGTTAAATTTAATTGAAATATAAAGTATGTCCGCAAAAATTGTTTTTTTGGTCACTGATATTCATATTAAAGCATGTCATAGTTCCTAGTGAGGTCCTTTTGTTACCTTATTTTGTCCGCATTCAGTTTTGTTAAACACAAATTTTTCACACTGGGAGCTTGGTGCCATAATCATTTGAGACAACATACAAAATTTCGTCAAGCTCGTAATCTCAGAAAAACGATTTCTGAGCCCCAGACGGAAATTGAAACCTGCAACCTTGTAATAACCAGCGAGACGCTCATTCAGCTACCAAGACTCGGATGGTGAGCTAAGGTGAAAGTTCGTCATATGCGCTACGTGTGCGGGAGCCGAAAAGTGATGGGTATTATAAAATGAGAAACTGAAGAACAACTATTATCGTGGCATGGTTTAACTTAATCTTTGCTCCTATCAGTCCTTTCGAACAGATAGGATCCTAGGAAGGTCAGTTTCTCATAAAGAATCCCGAAATCGAAAGGAGAATTTATTCAGATAATGATTAGTTGACCCCCACTGTCACGACTCCTAAAATCACGAGACTTTTTGCATTCAAGTATTAACTATGCTTCAGCGTGGCCTTTTCAAAACGAAATTAGAATTGCAGAGATACGATTGCAACATGTACTAGTATTACTCCTCTTTCCAACTGGCAAGTCATCTTCTAACCGCAGAAAAGAAAGCATTGAAAAAGTATTTAATCTCAGAAAGATGGAAGGATACGAGCAAGGTTATGACAGTGCCAGATTTAGGAGTTCAGTTGACGACAATTACTATTGTCCAATTTGCATGAACATTTTAAAAGACCCTGTGCAATGTCGAAGGAATGAATATTGCTTCTGCAGTCCTTGCATAAGAAGACACTCACAACAGAACTCCCTAACGAGTCCATCGTGTCGAGAGGATCTGACTACAGAAACACTGAACAGATGTCCAAGAATAGTGACGAGGTATTTATCTAAACTCAAGATTCATTGTGATTATTTCGAAAGGGGTTGTCGTGATGGTGTAGATTTAGGAGATCTTGGACCTCATATCACTACTTGTGGGTTCTCTCCAGCAAGATGCTCAAATGAAGGATGTCTCGAGGAGGTGAATAAACGAGACAAAATTCACCATGAGACAGAGATTTGTGAATTCAGAAAGGTGAAATGTCACGATTGTGCTGGAATGAAGAAGGAGATTGAGGAGGTGAAGATGAAGATGAATGGAATACAGGATCAGTTAAATCAAGTACGGTGTAACCAAAAGAAAGTTATGAAGAACGTCGGGGCTTTAGCGGAGATAAAAGATCAGTTGCAAGTCATGAAGAAGTTCAAAGACATGGTAGCGGAAATGATGGAAGTAACGAACAACATCAAACAAGCCATTAAAGTAGTGCCAAATTCTAAAATCAATGCAGAAAAGTCGTTCATCGCCATCCTCGTTCATTTATCGAGACCAGATGATAGTTGTGGGAGGCGCGGGATTCGACTTTGATACAGGAAGTTGGGAATTGACTTACCATTGCGATATGGAGCAAATAAACGTGAGTTATCACCAAGAGCACGAAGAATGGTTCGACTTTCCAGCTAAGTTACCTGAACCGTGTCCTGAGGGAAAAGGTATAGCTATTTCTAAACATCTGATAGTGTTCAATAAACCTGAAAGAGATATTTTCTCAGTTCTTCTTGACCCTCCCTACACCTATGAGTTGTTGCCTTGTATACCAGAAAAGAGATGTTACTTTGGCGGGGAACGCTTTCATGATAATCTTTTAATTATTGGGGGGAAACATCATGTCAAGACATAGTTTTGACAGTGTTTTAATGTATGATCTAAACAAAAATAAATACACCCAATTGACACCATTACCATATGCTCTGAATAGCATGGCGACAGTTATTTATGGAGATAGTGTTATTTTGATCGGGGGATGAGATAAGAACGGCGTCAGCTTAAATACAGTGGTAATGTACAATGTTACGACAGGAAGAAGTAAGTTTCTACCTTTCATGAAGTACAGCGGTCTCCACCGGAAATGTTATAGTTGTGATGGGAGGCAAAAATGAGAAAGAAGGAATCCTTAACTCGGCAGAATATTTTAGTTTCGATACATATTTGTGGGAAGAACTCCCACTTATGAATGAACCAAGATATGACGCAACTTCTTTAGTAAAAAATGTAAATTAGAACTTTATATCTTGTATTGTTTATGTAAATTATATTAAAGACTTTTCTAGAGTCTAATATCCGAACACTTAAAGCCTACAAATTGCTCAAGTAGCAAATTGCAATACGGGTGTTTAGCACAAGATTTTTACCAGGCCAAATATTTGGCGCATATTTCTGGGCTTGTCTTTTAGAGGGCTTACCAGGAAAAAAATTGTGGTACTCGACAGAGTTAAGCTAGACAACACTTGTTTCCCATGTGATCAAGGTAACTTTAATTGGACAACTGCACCAAGCCGGAATCAAACTTTAGTCACAGAGAGGAGAGACACTTGCACTGTTCCACGCTCTTGATTTACCTGTGTCGTTCATACTTCTGTTTTGAGAAGCGATGGCGTTGAGGCAATATATATTGGTATAAGATGTAAGTTGTGGGTAAATGAAATATTATCAAATTTGGCTTGTGCTCTTGGTTTATCTGTACTACAGATTGTTGTTGACGTAAACTCAAGAACTATGAAATCTCAATCACGCAGTTTGATATCCTGTTTCATTGTCGAAGTTGTCAACTGATGCCTTGCAGTGCAAGCGTATTAATTGATATTTCATTACCTTTAATTTCTCCGTAATGCTGAGTTATAACCCAGTGAAAATTTTCCCTGTCCCACGATAAAGCTAATCGCCTTTTGGACGCATAGATCTTTTGATTATTGGAAGGAGAACATTATGTGATGACAAGAGCAGTGTTGATACTGCTTTAATGTACAATTTAGATAATTATGAGTGCACAGAAATGCCGCCACTACCTTTCGCTGTAAACGACATGACAACAGTGACTTAGGCAGACAGCGTGATTTTAATAGAGGAAGTACACGTCAACCTTCTATGAATTAAGTACAGCAGGATAAGATGTACAGCGGTAACCCACTGACCTCTATGTAACTGGACTGTGGGTTTCTGATACTTTTGTATTATCAAAAGTGTCCTTAATTGATCGGCGCCATCCTGGTGAAGTCATCCGACAAGTTCCGACGAGTAATACTACATAAAAAAGATTCAGAATTATCTTCCGATGGGAAAATTGTAAAAGATGTCCGAACTTAGTAAAATTTTCGGTTTACCGACAAATGTTTCTAGATTTCAAAACGTTATCAACTCACTAAACTTTTTTTTCCATCTCATGACACACACCTTGTATGTGATTGGGTGAGCAGGGCATATGACATACTAAGATGGCGAACTTTTGAGGACATTTTCCAGAGGTTCATCCGCAGTCCAGTTATATAGAGGTCAGTGCGGTAACCACTGGAAAAGTTGTAGTTGTGATGGGTGGAGAAAATGAGGAAAAAGAAATCGTTAACTGTGCAGCATATTTTAGTTTTGACAAACATTTGTGGGACGAATTTCCACAGTGAATGAACCATGAAGTAACGCAAGTTACTTCTTAGTAAGCTTCCAAGCTTAGTAATATAAGAATAAATGTAAATAAGGAATTAAGGATAAAATTAATATCTTGTAGTTTTTAAAACTTGACGAGGTAAATTATATGAAAAGCATTTCCAACTTCTACTGATATCAAAAAGTTAATCTTTTTTGGGTCTGTATCCGATTTTTATCTTTTTATATACAAGGAATTTTTGGCATTTACACTCAGTATCATGAAATGGGGTCTATATTAAATGAAAGCTAATTTTTGAGTGTATAGTTTCTACACTCGAAAAGAAACTTTTAGTTAATGGAGACCCTATTTCATGACACCGAGTGTAACTGCCAAATATTCCTTGAATATACCCAGGGCCAGATTAACCAGTAACCTATAAGTTACGGGCCCACGACTGAAGCGGCCCTCCCAAAAATTGATGACGAGAAAAAAGTCACGCTCTATATTACTGTATGGACGAATATTAGTGCATTACTAATACAGCAGACTAAGAGAAAACATGATATGTATAAATTAAAGGTGTTTTGCTTTATATAAAAATTCAGTTTTTACTAAGAGACCGAAAAATTCATTGGAATTATTATGAACTATAGCTATACAGTTATTATGAACTATAGCTATACCGAAAAGAGTTCTTTCGGCAACAACCGAGATGCTCGAGGCAACGGCCTTCGTAGCTCAAGAATCTAATTGGTAACTGCTGTATAATACATGTATTTTCCTCCAATACGACTGCTCTATCATTGTCTTCTGAATCTCAAGGAGTTGATTGCAAACCATCAAATTCACGTCTTTATTGAGAGTAAAATAGATAAATAATGTTCCCTCAGAGAAATTTCATCAAGGACAACCGCAAATCTTTGCAAACGGTGCGGGCTGATTAATTGGAAAATTTCACCCCAGGACCTGGTTGTTCAAAAGGCGATTAGCAGTAACCCTGGGACAAAATTTAATGGGCTCCTTTATTGGACATGATCTGTTTGGTAACGTTAGTTAAAACTTTTTGGGATAAAGCCTTCCTATACTTATGTGGCCTATAAACAGAAAAGTTTAAACATTCTTAATTTCCTTTATTTGCAGTATTTTATCCACAAAGTTTTCACTAATCCTAGATTAAGCTAATCACCCTGGACAAACGTTTTTATCTAGAGGAAAACTCTGATGAACGTGCGCGAATTTTTAATTTTACTGAGACATTTTGGATTAAGTAACTTATTCCACTAGAAAGATCGTTAAATTCTATGCAGCATATGTGAATTAGAAAAATATCAGTGAAGAGTAGCGGCCGAGAAAATAGCAGTGTTTAACACAGGGCCGGAAATAGCCGATTTGAACGTTAATTTAGTTGAGTATAAGTTAAAAAGTCACGTTTGACTTTCTCCTGAATCATCTGCAGACATGACCACTAATTAAATTAAAGAGCGTTTAATTCTATGAACTATATGTGAATTACAAAAAAATCCTGCGTAATGGTGTCCGAGAAAGTAGCACTTTTAAAGACAGTTCCGGAAATGATCGATTTGGAGGCTAATTATGATTGAGAACAAGTTTGACGTTCTCTTGAGTCGTCTGTGCCGTGAGCTATAAATTTTATACACAACATACAAATCAGAAATTAAAACTTGCTTTGAACAGCGCTCGAGAAAATGGCCTTTATAAGATAGGGAATGGTCAAGTTGAGGGCAAATTATTTTCCTTCATTATCTGACGAGTTGGCCTTTGGCTTCACTAAATGAAGTGGTTTGGATCGTCTGCCCAACCTCCTGCCAGGTTCACAGAAGTCAAAATTAGAATTGACCGCTCCGGCTTTGCGAATGGGAATTTGCTGTTTTTTTGTGAATGGGAATTAGTTGGTTTTTTGCGAATGTAAAGTCGTTATTTTTAGCGAATACGAAATATAGTTACTTTTTGTGAATGCGAATTTCCCATTTCTTGTGAATGAGAGTGAGATTATTTTCCGAATTTTGTCGGGATTGGCGTCGCACAGATCTTTCTGCATGTACGATTACGCAATCACAGAGCTGTTTTCAGAATATTAAAACGAGAGTTGGACCATAGTCCCTTTCTCACTCTAGTTCACTAATAAGATCAGCCAGACAATGGAGCCCTACGAAGATGCCAGATTTGAAACTGCTGTTGACGAAAATTATCACTGTCCCATCTGTATGAACGTTCTTAAAGAGCCAGTTATGTGTCGGAGAAATGAGCACTATTTCTGTACTGGGTGCATAACCAGACATCTCGAGAACTCACCGACATGCCCGTCTTGTATGGAGGAACTAACTATAGAAACATTACGCCAACCTCCAAGAATTGTGACCAGTTATTTGTTTAATCTCAAAATTCGCTGTGATTATTTCAGAAGAGGATGTTGCGAGGTTGTTCGGCTTGGAGATCTTAAGAACCACGTTGACAACTGTGGGTTTTTTCCCGTTTTGTGTTCAAACGATGGATGTTCGATGGAGATAAACAAACGAGACAGGACCTATCATGAATACGAGATTTGTAATTCTCGAAGAGTGAAGTGTCACGATTGTGCTGAGGTGAAGAAGGAGTTGAACGAAGTAAAGATACGTTTAGGGGAAATGAAAGAGCAGCTGGAAATGGTAAAAGAATTTAAGGATTTGATGATTCAAATAAAAGAAGAAATAAAGAGCGACCTGCAAATGGTTCGTGAATCATGGCCATCTCATTTCAAGTCAAGGGGACATATCATCGTTGCAACAGGGTATAACGAGTCGGAGGACGAGGTTCAAGATCTGAAGTCTGTGGAAATATTCAGCTGGACGAAGAAAGCTTGGTTACCATTGCCATCAACGAAACATTGTTGTAATGCAAGTTCCTTAGTCATTTACAAGAATCAAATCATTATCACTGGAGGGGGGACTGACAAGATGGAAAAACTGACCTTGCATAATCATGAAGAACCTGATGAATGGTTTGACTTTCCAGCTAGATTGCCGATTAGAGCTAATGAACAAAAGTGTCTGGTTTACCAAGATTGTCTGCTGGTGGTTGGGGGCTCAAATGAAGATAACTCATTGGAACTGCAACCCACAAATAGTATATACAAGGTTGGCTTAAGTCCCCCCTACACATCACAGCTATTATTTTCTATGCCACAACCAAGGTGTTTTCATGGGGTTGAATGTTTCAACAACAATATATTTATATTTGGGGGGTCAACCAAAAACAATAATGCCAATAGTATTGATGGTGTAATGAAGTACAACTTAGTTAAGAATGAGAGCAAGGAAATGCCACCATTACCCCTTGCAATAAATTCTATGGCAACAGTGACTTGCAACAATCATGCAGTTATCATTGGAGGAGCTAATACAGATGGTGAAGCTTTAAACACTGTTATTATGTACAGCTTTATCACAGGACTGAGTAAAATGTTGCCACCTATGAAGGATAAGAGAGAAGGGTGTACAGCTATTATTACTGGCAATGTTATTGTTGTTATGGGAGGATGGAATGAGGAACAAGGATATCTTAAATCAGTTGAATATTTCAGTTTTGATCGATACACTTGGGAAGAACTACCACCGATGGCAGAAGCTAGGAGATGTGCCACTGCAGTAGTAAAGCCTGATAACTTCACTCAAATGCATGTTTAAAACACAAACAGTAGCACTGGTTAATGAAGTTTTAAAATTTGAGCATGCAGTGAGTATTTTAACCTGTCTGCTTCAAAAATGCCACTTGGGGATTGCATCTCTAACATTATTGGTTGATCTATCCATGTTTTTAAAATAACAAAGCATCATGCTAATTAGGATAACAATTTTATATAAAATTTCATGTAAAATGTTTGTTTTAATTAGCAATTTAATTCAAAAAATTCAGAGTTGCAAGGGACGTATCCATTGTGTGAATCATTAACCCCATACGTCCCCTGAGACCAAATTTAAATCTGTTCCCTTTGCTTTTTAAAATAAAAATGCTAATTAGGATGACAGTTTTATCTGGCATAAAAACCCCAGCATGTGATCAAATATGTACACCCAACTGAACAGTATACCTGCTGAATTATGAGTTTTGGAAGATTTGAATAATAACCATTATTATATGGCAACATTTGTTTTCTGGTCTGTATGCACAATGACGCATGCTGATTGGCTGCCTAGCTGTGCAACAAGTTTTTCGTACAGACTGGCTAGCAGTTTGAGGCATGAAATGTGAGTTCCTTGTTGGATTTATACATTTTCTGGTCATATAATAAATTCTTTATTAACCTCATTTGTTTGGTCTGTATGGGAAAGTATTTGCCCTTGGAATCTACACACAGACCTTGCTCCTTCATCACTCGGTCTGTATGAAACCCTCTGGCAAATACTTTCCCGTACAGACCTCACACCCGGTTAATAAGTAATCATTATCATTTCAGTCATTATGATAATTATCCATCCACAAAGTGAACTTACATCTTTATTATTAATAGATTAATTAATTAATGCTCTTGCATGGTCATAAATACCATCAAGGCTGATGGCAAATTTTTGTAAAAAGTAGGAGTTGATCACTTGAAAAATATCAGCCCAGGCTTGCAAATCGGTCTCTATAAAAATTATCTTGTCGCTACATGACGAGAAATTTGTCCTAGGCTGAGCTTTAGAAATTCCAACCTGGGCAGGCTGTAATTCTTTCTTGTGATCAGCTTCTTAATAGGAATCCTGATCTTGTACTACAGTAGAAAATTCCAATCCTCTCTAATTATATATAAAGAATAAACCGAAAAATGTCGTCTTGTAGCTTGGTATTTATAGTAGAAAAAGATAGGACGGAGACAAAATGAGGTGTTATTTAGACTCTATTCCAAAGCCATTGTCAGACGCGGATCCAGGAAAAAACGTGACCATTTTGCAATGACTGATTTGTCGTAGACGTGAGACTTCAGGGGGATTTGGAAAATACTTGATTTTCAGTCTCTAGAATGTCATTTTCTTCCAGTTGAGCTATTCCCACAGAATATTACGTTCAACACCAAGTACTCCGGTTTTGTCCTGTAGTAGCACTGGACTCACGAGGGATGGCTCTTTCATGGACCTTTAGGGAGAACAGCTTAGGTAGCTGATATGGTTATCCAGTATAAATAAAGATACCTTTAACTTTTTTCGATGTCAATAAACTTATCGTGGTAAATATGGAGCCTTGTCGCGGATCGGATTTGTGACATCGTACTTCTCATACTCTTACATTCGCATGTGGTATAAAGGTAGAGTGGTAAATATCTTGAGGCAGTAAATAGTCTTCTTTCGCAACCAGGTGAGGTATTAGTCATATTTTAAGTGCTACTCTGGTTTCGTGGCCAGCAAAAGGTACCTTAAAAACTTTTCTAGTTGAAAACAGAAACCGTAAGACTAGAACAGGGTCACCGGATATCTCCTCTTATATAAGAGGTCACCGGGTATCTCCCCAGAAATATAAATAAGGTAAGAAAATAGCAGAAAGCAAACCGAGAAGAGAAAAGAAAAATAAGTAATGTTTTCGAACAGCTAGT
>JBAHVQ010000095.1:405171-420046 GCA_036872915.1 Nanipora kamurai
TACGGGTTCGATTCCCGTCAGGGGCTCAGAAAGTTTTTCTGAGTAGACTAGCTTGAGCATGCGTATAACAAACATCAAATTCAGAAAAGTTATCTGAGCACCTAACGGACGTCAAACCCTGGCTGATCGCCGATGAGATGGTCTAACCATTTAGCTACATGGACTCAGATGGAAGAGCCAAGGTTACTATTTGTACTGGTTCGTAATTGACGTGTGTACTGCTAACTGCAGTCTCGACAAGTCATGCAGTCCACATTAAATCATCTACATTGTCCGTAGTTGTACGGCACGTGGTGGCTTGGTGTATATAGATCTAATAGTGTCCAGCATGTGTGCCAATATAGGTAATTTACTGCCGAAAAAAGGTATTCCTAGCGAATTCCCGACAATTGAAACTCAAGGTTTTGCGGGTACGTTTTACCTACAGTTGGCAAGTTCTGGCGGAAAAACCATGCTATTACCTATACTAGCACTATTATAAACGGAGTGCTGCCTCGGCAGTCTTTTATCAAATCAGAAATGAATTAAGCGTCGTTTCCTGCCAAAACATGCATGAACGAGAAAATGACGTTTTCAGCAAAGGTCCTTCGTCGGAAGTCACCTACACTAACAGTTTCTCGTTTATGTGTTTTTGGCAGTACACAACCTTAAAGTGTATATGAAGTGAAAATTAAGTTTTTCTTACATCATAGTACAGTTATTGAACAATGTCACATGAAACTGTGAATGTGGGTGTATTTGTCTCATAACACTAAACAGACAGTTTCTAGTGATTTAATACAATAATTTCAAAGATATGCGTGAATTTTTTGTAACTCATTACACCCAGTGACGTATTCAAGGTGTAATTTACATACCAAATAAATCTTGATATCTCAAGAACGAAATGAGATATGGAAAAGTGTACAAGGTGTTGGCGTTATAATTTCAAGAGTTCTTTAATATAAGAAAAACTTAATGTTCACTTCATACACACGTTAAGCTGTTGCTGATGTATGACCTATTCCAATCAGGTGAACGTTGAACTTTACCCAAACCAGTTTATAACAGTTCCAAGACATTCAAATTTCTATCTTATTGTATTTTCCAGGAGTTTTGGTGGCGAAGTGTCGTGGCCCAGTTCACTGGCTTTAGGAGCAAACTTCGATGAAAAAGATCAATCAATTACTCACCATATAGTCGACAGACCGCTTCAAGGACACAGGTTTTTATCTCGGTAGGTAAAAAGACTGGAATTACATCAACCGTTACAGCTGAGAGATGACTAATCGTTATAGCCAACAGGTCTGGGGAAAATGGTCACATGTTTTGATGAAAAGGTTTTTATGTTAGTGTGAAATGTTTAAATAGATCTAGAGGTCATTTGATCAAAATAAACAAAAGCTTTAGAAACGCACGCAACAATCGCATGGCGTGTGGCGGCAGTGTCACAGCGGTGCTCAATAGGTGAACAACTTTCGTTTTCAACACCCTCTCTAGTTTGAAGTATCATTTTTATGGACGATAACGATGATTATGGTTATTTTTATAATTATTATTACTACCACTACAGAGTATTATTATCATCATTATTATCATTACTATTACTGTTATTATTATCATCTGATCACCAATTATTAGAACGAGTTTCTGGTATCATCACATAATCTGAATTCCGTGATTATTCTCCTAGGGTAAAGAGGTTATTTTTTTAAACGCAAGTTATTTAAAATGTTTTAGAATTGTAAATAGAGATTCTGTTACGTACACAATTTAAATTTGGAATTATCCCCAATTTGTAATTGTGGAGGGTTTCCCGGGCGATAACCAGTTTCTTCTGCCTGGGGGCAAGGTACCGGAAAGAACATCGTGACTGCGCGAACGTTCGCGAATCGCAACCTGCTATACATTTTTATAGTTCTGAAAATGCGGTGTACTCCAGCCATGTCAAAATTTTGCTCCCGCATTCTTAATGACTCTTAATTCGTCCAAACATTTCAAAATATTTTCCGAAATACGATCTGCTTGGGGGGGAAGCTACCCCCGCTAGATACGGCGCTGGTTTTTTGTTGGTCGGTGCTGTGTGTTGTGTTCATGCAAAGCATTAAATAATTTGCTGTATGGCTCAAGTTCCTTGGCCTTCGCAGGAACAGGCTGTCAACGGTTTAAATTCAATAAAAACGCGAAGAAAAAGTTGCACAAATGCGGAATTTCACTTCGGATTATATTTAAAGAGTGTTTCACAGCGATTATATGCTTGTTATTTAGATACTACATTCAACCGCAATGGATTGTGGACAGTGTCAACTACAAAAGACTATTACCAGTTGAGGATTACTTCCCTGGAGTGGATCTGCCACCCCATCTCTCTCCATTTGTTACAGAAGAGGAAGGTGATTATATTCCACCAGAAAGACAAGCCATGCTGAATGAGATGGGGCAGAAGGAAGTGACGGAGGTCACTGAGGAAGGTAGGCACAAACCGTGCCGATTTATTGCGCGTCTGTTGTTGAAAAGAATGCACAGTTATTGCCGGATTTGTGGGTAATTTAGGCAGATGCACCGTTGTGGTAAAACTAAAGACTTGTACTCGGTTGTCTTTAGTTATAGTTAGGGTGTTTGTTTTCTTGCGTGATTTTTTTACATTTGTTTCGTATGTGACGTGAGCCAACGGGCCGTTGAAAATTGCTCTGATGAAGTCCTGAGTCGACAGGTCGAACGCTTAGCGATAAAATAAAACACGGTGTTTCACGAACTTAACACAACTGTGTTAAGAGATTAAACTTGCTCCAGCATGGCCAAACTCGGGCACTTTTTAACTGCTCCCGGAGTACTAAATGTTTTTTTAGAATTGTACGTTGTTGAATGGAAGTAATCTCCTCGATCTTGGGTCAACCTCACTGCTTTGTCATCGGTTTTAGTGAAAGAAGATAGCAAGACAAAATCAGAAAAACCTCCCATGACCAAAGAAGAAAGGAACCTTGCGAAGATGGTCATGCCCAAAAAGAACAAGCGATTGCTGGAGAAAATTGAATACTCCAAGAGGAAAAAGGCGTCACAGGTAACACAAATATAGTGTTTGAAACTGTCAAAGTTTGTGAATAAACCAGTAAAAGTGGGGTTGCGATAGAGTAAAGTAGTGAAACAATCGGACCGATTAATTAGAACTTCCACCAAAGGAACTGTAGAGTTCACTTCTAACTTATTCGTGAATGTGTTTGGTTATTTTGTTCCCGCGATCATGTTCGTCCTTTTCTAGATTACCTCAACTCACAGAATCCCAGAATCCCAGCGTTGGAAACAGTTGTTTTTTACGTTATCAAACCATCGTTCCTTCAGAGCATATGACGCTTGTACAGAACTCCTGACTTAGATGTCTGAGGCCAAATGCTCTCTTGCGAAAGCATCAGTGTCAACAACCACAAAGAGAATAACATTTAAAGGGCATTGCTGCGTTGGCTGGTACATGTATGTCACAGGGGATCGTAATACAGGCAAAAAGCCGTTTTCTTACGAATTGAGCTCCACGTGTCAGACAAGGGAAATATTCATTCTCCGTGTCAAGTGAGGGTGACTGCGTAGGGCCCATAAGATATAACATCTCTGTATAATAGACCTTTCCCGGATTCAGCTAAACTGGGCTGTTCTCCCAAGAGGACCAGTGAGGGTTAAGATTTTTCTGGTGCTGTCGGATCATACCGTTTTAAAATATCATTCAGTTCATCGTGTAGCGCAGAACTCGTGTGTGCGTTTACGTTGTTGTTTCTGTTATTTTAAAGGCCAGGAAACTCCAAGAGAAACGAAAAGCGTTCGATGAGAAGAAGGCAACGAAGAAAATAAAAACAAAATAACTGAAAATACATGGTGGGGGAACGTCGTAGATCCGTATCTAGGAGACGGTTACTGCTAGTGGAAGGTAGCTTTATTCCAAAAAGAATATTATGTTCACGTCATCGTGCTGCACTGCTTCATTTAAAGTCACTACGTTCAGTCACTACAGTGTTCGAGTGATGCGACTTTTTAAGACAACGAAAAAAACTACTACTCTATTCCTGCTTCCTGTTCAAGATAAGATAGCAAGTGTATAAATATTGTGAAATTGAATATAACTCTGGTGTGATGTTTCCTCCATAAGACGATAGTCGATAGAAAGGATTTCTGAAAGACACAGCCTTGCTTCGTATTCCTCTTTTCTATTTCTGAGGTTGAAGATAAATTACTCGGAATGAAAAATAAACAGTATAACATTTACCAACGATTGGAAATATGTACCAAAATAAAATATAGATCGTATCTCCAGTACGATATTTCTAATGCTACAATGCTCGTACTGCGTTAGTGAAATGGCTGTAAAATCTTTTCAAAGTTAATTTAAAAACGGTTTATAACGTTATGGTAAAATAGCGTCTTTATTCAGTATATTTTAACATCTGCGATAAAATACATAACATTTGTTTGGGGTCTTATTACGTTACACATAATCTTAGGTTACAATCTCTGTTTTTGTAAAATACTATATTATTATGTACAAATTTATTAATTTAAGTCTTAGCATAAGTAAATGGAAATGTCGATTAATCTTTTTTTCTAAAATAGCTGTATAAAGCTCGACCAATCTCAGAAGTAGCTACTTTGCTTCTTTATCTGCAAATACATTTTAGGATGTTCCTGGAGAAGGTGGAGCTTCTTCGACTGTTATCACTTTGGGTGGTTGATTGTCGGGAGGTGTCACCGAACAAGAAAAATGTGTTGGGGAAAAAATGCTGGACGTAATATGAAAAAAAAGAAACGAAGGTGCTCTTCCGTAAAATTGTGCTGGAAGATGAGTATTTTTTTTTTCAAGTCTTTCATAAAAATAACGAAAGTGCTTTATCGTCAACAGTTGGCGACACTTTATGGTTAATCGCTGATGCAATTATAACAATCTGGCGCTGGTTGCTACGAAGCTCGGATAGGTTACTCGGCGGATAATTCCAGCAAAGGAAAAAGCGCTGTCCGTGCTTTAAATGACCGAACTAGAATTTTATTTGCTTAATACCGGGTCCTCCAACTTAGGGTACGTTTACACACTGCGATCAATGAGGGCGTGCAAAGTAATTAATAAAACGCAGGTAAATCTAAGCCCAGGGAGCATTCTACACACTGCTTCTCAACATAACATGCATCAAATCGGCCCGATTAATCGCAGTGTGTAAACCCAGCCTTACTGTGCTAATCGGTGAAAGTTTCAGTTCGGTTTTCTCACTGTTAGCTAAATAAGGTAACCAGGTTTGGTAGATCAGCTCAAGGAATAAGTGAAGAAGAGGCTTCCGCAATCAGAAAACGACCTGAAAGGTGATGTGGCTGACCTTAGTTAACAACTGACCCTTTAAAAATGGCAACTATTTCCCACACATAATAAAAATACAGGATCTTTCGCTTATTTAATAAAATAGGCGGAAACGTGCAATAGTCTACCATAAAAGGCAATTAGTGCCAATCCTACACTTTCTTAACAGTTTACCTCTCAATAGACTGACGTATGGAATGTTACGTGGTCAATATTTTGAGTCTGCGTTTCTCTTCGGCCTGATCCTTGAGCTGCTGTTTACGATCCTCTAAACTTTGCTCTTTCGAGCCCAACACAAGTTCGCTAAAATGAACGAACAATATTCGTTATCTTGTTACATGTTACGAAATAAGTTCAGTTACTTTGGTGTAATATTGGCTCCATTGAAACGAAGTCTTTAGCTATTTAAAGATGGTTGAGTTTAGCTATGAGTGGGCTTTCACGTAAAAGTAATTAGGATTCAAAGGAGCAAGAGGAAATGATAATAAAATAATAATAATATTAATAATTATTATTAGTAATTAACTAATTATTAATTATTAATAATAATATTTTATATTTAATATACATATCTTTCTTGTCTTTTTTATCATGCCTTTTCTCCGTATTTTATGCTGGGCTCTTATATTTGTCACGAGACTACGTTTCCCGCCTGGTCAATCTATTGCTGATATTTTGAAGAAACGTTATGACAATGGATCACTTGCTGCCTTCAGGAAGTTCCAACGCATTGAGCGTAAACTTGGAAAGGCGAAGTTGGATCTGTCCTTTCTTATTAACTGTAAAACGCGCGATGTTATTCCCCGATTCTCACGCTTTCAAGTTGCGAATCGTCAACTTCGAAACTCTCCTACTTATCACCAATGCCAGAAGAAGCTCCTAGATGAAGAAATCGGCATAAAGAAATCCCGTGTTCGTGCATTAAACTTACAATCGTCACAGACCTGTTCGTCCCTAGCTCAACTTCTTTCATCACTGGATATGCTTCATCTCATGTCTGTTTCAGTTCGAGAGAACACTCACTATCTTAAACGTCATGAACTCATTCAAAACAAGAAATTGTTTCGCCTTTGTCAAGACTCCGTGGAAACGTCCACGATTAAAGCTAACGATGTAATATTTAATTATTCTAGCCGAATCCTCACCGAACAAGAGAAGAACCTCCTGGCCAAAGGTCTGAACTTCTCCATTCCTCCCAAAAGACTAAATTATTGCGATTTTTTAATTCCGTTCGAGTTACTGTATAGGAAAATTATGAATGATCCTATTTCAAACACCACTGGTGTAAATGCTGATTTTCTTAAGACCAAGATGAAGGACGTTGCGCTGAGTGGTTTTAGAAGCTATCGCCCCCCGAACTTTGTGTTCTCCGACGAAGATCTCAGGATATTAAAGTCGCCTAAAGAAGATCAAAACGTTGTCATAATCAAACCTGACAAAGGGAGTGGTTTGGTCATTCTTGACAAATCGGACTACGACCAGAAAATATTGGACGTTCTTCAAGACTCCACGAAATTTAAAAAACTTGACGGTGATTCTGTTAAAACTACTATTCAACGTGAAAATCAAATCAAGACCTTTCTACGACTGCTAAGAAAAGCGAACGTTATTGATGATGAACTTTATAACAAAATAAAACCTACTGGCTCTCGTCCAGGTCTATTATATGGACTTCCCAAAGTTCACAAATGTAACGTACCGCTTAGACCTATACTTTCCTCCATTAAGTCACATTCTTATAACAATGCTAAATTTTTAGTTTCCCTTCTTCGTCCTATTTCTCATAACCAGTACACCATTAACGATTCATTTTCTTTTATTCAAGGACTACATTCCACCGATTATTACACTGATCGTGTTTTTATGGCCAGCTTTGACATAACATCTCTCTTTACTAACATTCCTCTTGACGAAACCAACGACTTTTCAACACCAGTACGCTTTTCCATAACTTCACTATTTGCGACTTTCGCAAACTTCTCAATCTTGCGGTTAGAAACTATCATTTTTTGTTTAATGGCATCATGTACGAGCAAGTTGATGGTGTGGCCATGGGTTCGTCTCTTGGGCCCTTATTTGCTAACATTTTCCTCTGCAACTATGGGTCTGTCTGGTTAAACAACTGCCCTCTGGAATTTAAGCCTCTTTTCTATCGTCGTTACGTTGACGATTGTTTTATCTTATTCCGCTCTCCTAATCATGTCTTACCGTTTCTCAATTACCTAAACTCTCAACACCCTAATATCAAATTTACTCATGAATCAGAAAACAATTGTCTCCCTTTCCTTGATATCCTTATCAAGCGTTCATCTGGCGCCTTTTCCACCTCTGTATACCGTAAACCCACGTTTACTGGTCTCCTTACTAATTTTAATTCTTTTATTCCCTTTACTTACAAAAAGGGATTGGTATCATCTCTCCTTAATCGATGTTTCCGTGTATGTTCTGCGTACTCGGTTTTTCTCACTGAGCTCGAAAAGCTCAAACTAACTTTTATGAATAATGGTTTTCCGACAAGACTCATCGACAGTTGTTTTAATTCTTTTTTAGATAAAACCTTTTCGTCTCCCATCAAGCCATCTACTGTTCCTAAGCGCCTCATTTATTTTTCACTGCCTTATACTGGCTCGCATTTTCTACAAGTTCGAACTCAATTAAAAAAACTCTTCTCTTCTTCCTTTCCTCACATCGCTCTTCGCTTCGTCGCCCGACCCATGCTACGGTTTTCAAACCTTTTTTCCTTTAAGGACCGTATTGCCAGCGGTCTGAGATCACACGTAGTTTATAAATTTACGTGTCAAGGCTGCGTAGCCCTGTATGTTGGCGAAACCTGCCGGCACCTCCACACGCGCGTCCTAGACCACATGGGAATTTCGGCCTTTACTGGCAAAAAACGAAAAAATCCTCCTCCCACTGCCATTCTATCACACCATTTAGCTACTGGACACCCTATCTCCTCCAACGACTTTAAAATCATTTCCTCTTGCTCCTTTGAATCCGAATTACTTTTACGTGAAAGCCTACTTATAGCTAAACTCAAACCATCTTTAAATAACAACATTGGTTCGGCGCAAGTCTTTAGCTAGATTTCTTATCGCAAGCAATACCTGTAGTTAATTTCTCCGTCGTTGTCCCTATCCAAGGTTTGTACCAGCTTCAGTAGTTCAGAATTGTTCATATTAATTCCAGTTTCCTGTCAAGAACAACGCTCTTTAAGTGTTGATTACACTCAGATACGATAAAACGATAACTCTAGATTGAATTTTGAACTTCTAAATTGAAGCCAAGATGTGGGTAGATATTTAGCTATGCCGCAGTCCCTTGTAAGAAAACAGCACTATCATAAACTTTAAAAAATCAATGATTTTATCATTTTATGTCCAGTTTCGTTACACGATGACAGCTATTAAAACAGTGTTAGTACTATTTCAGCTTACCAGTTCTTCATAAACAGCCGTAGGTAAATAGTGACGTTATTAAACAAAAAAGTTTGGTCGAAAACTTACACGGTTTTATATTGGCGATTTCTTGTGGGTTTATGGGTCTGTGGCAACCACGTGATAAGCGAAGAATTTACAGAGTGTGTTGGAAAGACCGCCGATTTCAAGAGGAATGCGTGCTTGAGCTTTAAATCGCTACAAACACGTTGCTAATGTCAATTATTTTAGAATATATGTGTCTTATACTATGTGTAGTTTGTGGAACACCACGCTTTGCTTTTAATGCTTTTTAGCATTAAGCATTAAGATAAAACGTGATGTTCCACAAACTACACATAGTATATCAATTATCACCATGCAAAACTTTAAAGGATTGTATGTGTCTTCCCACATACCCTCTCGACAGGGATTCATCCCCATCAAAAGCCCAGTTTTTATTTTCTTCTACAAATCTATCTTTATGCTCGTGACGCTTTGATCAACTTCGTTTAGCTCGCTAACCTTACAGTGTATTTAGTTTTTATCATTCAGGTATGTTATTGCCATAACAATAATAATTTACGAATTAACTCTTTGCTTTCCGAGGACTTTCCCCTTGACGAATAAAATCGTCTGGCGTTAGCCAGAGTTAAATACTAAAGTCTCCATAGGTCACTGAGGAGGGACAGACAGGAAGGAGTTAAGGAGATAGGTTTTAAAGACTGGTTAACTCTTTCCTGTCCGAGGACTTTCCCCTTGACGAGTAAAATCGTCTTGCGTTAGCCAAAGTTAAATAGTAAAGTCTCCATAGGTTACTGAGGAATCGTACGGACAGGAAAGAGTTAAATTAGTCTGGGTCACCCGCCTAACGAAGAGATAGCTTTGCAGTTTGTTCATGCAAACGGTGGCCTGTGATTTTGTACTGGTAGTCATACGTTATCACGTTAAATGTGGAATTTATTTGCACCAATATGTTTCAAAAACAACTTACGGTCACTGTTTTCGCTCGCAACTACTCTAACATTTACCATACTTTAGAGGTCGTATTTGATTGGCTCTTGCCTGGTTTCTGTATTCTTACAACCAATTGAGATGCTTTTTCCTCTAATTTTCTATTAACTTGAAATAAGGCTGCCTACATTCAAACAGAATCTACCGTCTATCAATAGTAGAAAAGTGCTTGAAAATTCTTGCTTATGGGTGGACTTCCATTTCATACTCTGAAGCTGATATTTCAACCTAAGATAAAATATAAAATATAAAGAAAATGCTCAACTAACCTTTAATCCTTTCACAAATTCCTCGATTGACAAACTCATGCTCTTATCTTTATCCATCATGCAGAAGAAGTCATACAATCTCATTTGATTATCCTCGATATAATTCTTCAGCATTTTCATAGGAGGGGGACGCCCTTTAGCTTTCTCAGCCGTTCCACCTGATCCACCGTGAGATATCTTCATGTCAGGTCGTGTTGCCAGAACGTCTTTCATAATGTCAAAGAATTCTTGATTGACAGTGATATCCTGGAAGGAATAAGTGGTTTCAGTCCACGCACAATAGTATTCTGCCGACATGCAACAGAAATCTCTTTGTTTTCCTATTGAATTACCTTTAACACATAATTTTAGAAAAACGTTTCACTGATGTACAGTTAATTCAAAAGGGCGCGTTGGTAGCACAGTGGTAGTGCACGTGTCTCGCGCCTCTGACTAGGGTTCGATTCCGTCTCTGTGCCGTTGTCTAATGAAAGTTATGTAAAGTTGTTTAATTACAGAAGAGTGTTGTCGAGTTTGACTCTACCAAACATCGCAGGTTTCTCTGGCTACTCCGGTTTCCTTCTGTAGTAACACTGGACCCATGAGGGATGGCCTTCACTGGACCTCTTGGGAGCAGAGCGTAGTTTAGCTAATAGGGTGATCCAGTATATAAAAAGGAACTCTACTTTTACGTTTTCGACAGGTGTACAAATAGGTAACTGTGGCAGGGTATTGTAAGACTGTCTAATCGCTTCCCAAATTTTGGAGGTACTGGAGGGTCATACCAACTGATGGCTCCCTCACCTTACTTCACCTGGCCCTTTAGTACGCTATTGTGATTGAATGGTAAACTCTTTGCCGCCAAGACGTCTCTCTTGACAAGTAAAATCGTCGTTTGGTGTTAGCCGTAGTAAAAGAACAAAAGTCGAATCCTGATAGAAAAGAGTTACCGTAATTGAGAAACATAAGCCTCCTCTCATAAAACAGAATTCCCTCCCAAAAATAAGCCACCCAAATCTCACTCGCAAGAAGCCCTCCGATAATAATCCCCCCGAATGTGCGCTCGCGGGCTTACATAAACTTTAAATCTCAAGAACGATTGCCGTACAATATCCACCGATCATAAGTCTGCACACAAACTATTATTCTACCTACGTAAATAGCAATCTAAATACTGTACGTACATAAAGGATAGTATACCAGTTTTAGCTAATATATTTTCAGACGTAAAATTCCTTCAAAGTATAAAGGCCGATTTACACGATGCGATTGTCGTATACGATTGTTCATCCTAATGGATACGATTAACCGACGAGAGTGTTAAGGATGTTAAGGATACATTGCAACATTTGCGAGCGAATTGTAAGTGGTGATTGGTCACTTAGAGGTGATTAGATACACCAGAAAGGAGAGTAACATGTAAATCGACCTTACGCTTGGACAAATGTAAGCCCAGGGCTTATCGGAATTTTACGGTAATTGAATAAAGTTCTTAATTAAGATGGTCGTTACTTCTATTGTCCAAGACGTCTCCCTTTCACAAGAAAACCCTCTGACGTAAGCCAGAATAAACTTCGTAAAGAATTAGACTGCTGTCATACCACAAACTTACCAGCAACTCCAAGTCTTTTAGGCCCGATTCACTGTTCGTCTTGACAGCCATGAGAAGTGCCTTAGCTCCGGCACTTTGCATAGGATTTTTCCCAACCTGGAATTAAAACAAATAGGTTTAAAAACACGGACCTCATCGAAAAAAACCCCCAAAAACTAGAGTATACAATCTGGTTTCTAGATGTCGAAAAGCCAGTTCTTTTAACAAGCTTCGAGATCTTTTGGAATCAGAGCTGAATACAAGAAAATCGTGTATTTTGATGTATCTTGCTGTTCGAACAACGGTAAACCAAGAATTTAAAAAAAATTCTGAAGGTTGCGCGTTCAGAGGTTTTCTGGATCCTCGGCGTACTACAGTTTGAACATCAAGATGCACCAAAGCATTTCACAATATCAAACGGGATATTCCAGAGATTAGTAAACAAATAATTTGTATTTCTATACTAAATGTTGAACACTAATCTGGTTCATGTGGGAGCTTGGTATACATCAGACGACCAACGAACGTTCGTCAAGCTCCTGACCTCAGAAAAACGATTTCTAAGTCCTAGACGGGAATCGACTGTTGCGTGTTCGGTTCCCGTCTAGGGCTCAGAAATCGTTTTTTACGAACTCAAAGTGATTTTCAGCGAGCAAATATAAACCGGGTATACCAAAGACTGAGGTATCCTCTTGTTTGAAGTAAAATATCAGAGAAAGACGACCTCTGGAGATATTTTTTCCCCTCCTCTTAAATGAACATAGGCGAGTCTAGGCAGTGGTTTAACGTTCTTCTTTAGCCGAATGTTCTGTGGGTTCTAAAGGTCTATTTACACTGGACGCGAAATCGTAGCGTGACGCGACTTTCCGGTTTTTAAAGCGAATAAAATTTTCCTAGAAATGAACATTTGGAGGTTTTGTACGCATTAGAATCAACAAGTTATCCTGTTATTCTTATTTTATCAAGCTTCCCAAAGGAGAAGAATTTATTCGCTTCCGAAATTACAAAAATCGCGTCGCGTTACGGTTTTGCGTCCAGTGTGAACAGATCTTAAGTATCCACGTTGGCGTGACAATCATACAGGTCCATTACTGTCGCACATACACCACATAAAGCGAGTTTTCACTATGTTACATTCTCGGAACATATGCTCTGATTCACGGGTGGTGAATTGCCTTGACGAATCGTCAATGATAATCTAGCTACACCCGCACGGATCAATAATGTTTCCGGAAAGATAATCAACTCTAATATTTTACTGATCGGGCTGGGCAAACGAACCATTAACAAACGTTGAATGATCAATCCTTTGAAGTTTTGCATGGTGATAATTAGATAATCAGAGCAATACTACTGCGATGAAGTCCTTGGTCAACAGGTCGAAAGCTTAGGCCCCATTCAAACGAGTCCAACATTGTTGGACCAACATGGTTGGATGATGTTGGACAATTTTGGATGAAAATTTTAAACAAAGTCAAACCCGACTCAACATCTTCCAACATTACCCACCATAGTGTTCAAACGAGGCCAACATGTTGCATCCAACAATGTTGGACCAACATGTTGGCCTCGTTTGAACGGGGCCTTAGCGATAAAATAAAGCGTGGTGTTCCGCAAACTTAACATTGTTAGTGCCATATGTTAATTATACGCATTTTTTACAGTCCCAAATGAATTGGGACACTTATAAATATAAATAATAGCTTGCATATTGAAATTTGTTAAACGTGTAATGTGGAACGAGCAAGAACAGCAAACATCGAATATTGTCTAAGGATAATTCAACTTCCTTCTTTGTCACAGCGTTTTTCGTAAGTATTTCATTTGTCTTTATAAGTCTTAGATATCCTTTCTTTATTTACGCTGTACTAATATTTAGGTACCGCTTAACGACATAACGTTAACAATAAAGAAACAGCGAGTACGAACTGTTGTGTTCGCAGAAGACCCTGCCGGAGGCGAAAAGAGAATATAGGAACGCCCCGACACTTAACATAGTTTATGAAATATTGAATGTTTAAGACATTAAAACCTTCAGAATCTTCAGTGTCGTATTGACGGTCAACGCTTTAGCAAGACAGGTAGCTCCTGTGCACGATATCCGATTATTGCTGAAATAAAAAGACGAAAAGGTGCTAAAGTCTGGTTAAATAGCTAGCAGGGCAACTGGTGCATCTAAGAACGGTTGTACATTCCTACGGCCGTCAAACATATTTCTGTGGCCATTTGATTAGAAAAATGAACACCAATGTTGGAGAATAAACTCGGGTAGAGAATAATAATGTAGGTACATGTCACTCCGAGTGACGAACCATACCGGACAAGTATTGAAAACTCTACTTGGCCTGACTGGGATTCGAACCCTCGACCTTCGGTTTACTAGTTCGACGCTCTACCAACTGAGCCACAGGTCAAGTTAGGAGCTGGTCGTGAAATGATGTTACTTTGGTTTTTTATATTTCGAAACAGACTAGTTTCTTTAATATCGGGACATTTAAGTCTTGTCTTGATTTATAATAGCTGATGTATGAGAATGAACTCTCGGGTTTATCATCGGTTAGGGTAGGGCTAGGCTCAGTTGGTAGAGCGTCGGACTAGTAAACCGAAGGTCGCGGGTTCGAATCCCAGTCGGGCCAAGTAGAGTTTTCTCGACATGTCCAGTATGGTTCGTCACTCGGAGTGACATGTACCCACATTATTAAAAAAAAACACCTTTCATATTGATTCAATCGCCCAGTTGTTACAGAGGCGGTTGGAAAACCAAAACGTGGTCGATTTAAACCCGAGGGACCAGTTATTTTATGTCGATTGAAGGTGAAAATTTGAAGAAAAAATAAAATGAACAGAATTATCTTACGTCAAATCAAGTTCTTCCAATGTTGTGTTAACTTTTAAAGCTTCACTAATGGCGTAGCTCCCATCGTCACCAAAGCCATTCCAAGATAAATTCAGAATCTTCAAATATGAGTTCTCCTAAGGCATAATGGGATGAATAAAACTAAAGATTAAAGGTCAGTGGTCACCCGGACCCAACAACTGCCGTTATATTGCGTTCCGGTGTCCCAGCGGATTTGGACTCCCCTCAAAATGGACCCCCCGGTCCAAATCCGCTAGTCGATATGGACCGCGGGGTCCATATCCGCTAGCGAATATGGACCTATGGGGGTCCAAATCCGCTAGCGGATTTGGACTCCCCTCGCGGATTTGGACCTCCCTCGCGGATTTTATAATTGTATCGTATTGTGTTTGAATATTGTACCAAAGCGTTTTGAATCGTCTTAAATATCATCTAATTCAT
>JBAHVQ010000095.1:440518-453844 GCA_036872915.1 Nanipora kamurai
AATATGACCCAATGTCAAATAAGGTTTTTGGGCAACTTTGACGTTGTAACTACATAAGATTCTCTTGATTGGCTCCGCAACACCGCGAACATACGGAACAATCGCGAAACCCATCATCGAACTATCGTTCTCAGTGGTTTTGCATGATGTTAGTCCATCATGGTATGTCGGAATTTCACCTGGTTGCCGTGAACTTGTATCTTACTGATGGGAGCTAATTGGAGAGAAGCCAAGTTACCATGAGGTCTTAAAGGGTGCATCACATCAAAGTGACATTCTTCCTCGAAATTTCTTCGGTGAATTTTTCTGAAAATTGGTATGAAGTTAAATATTCCACCAAAGAATAAAATATCACGGTAGATTGTCATGACAGTTTTTTTGCAATAAACTAAGTGGATTTTTAAACACAAATTTGGGTTCATGTGGGAGCTTGGTAACTATCAGACGACTGGTGAACGTTCGTCAAGCTCGTTATCTCAGAAAAACGATTTCTGAGCCCTAGATGGGAATCGAAGCCGTAACTTTCTGATGACCGGTGAGACGCTCTAACCATTGAGCTACCACGACTCAGACGGTGAGTTAGGGTTTGATGGTGAGCTTGACGAACGTTCACTGGTCGTCTGATATTTACCAAGCTCCCACATGAATCAAATCTGTGTTCAGCATTAAATATTTCAATCATTGATCAATCAATTGAAGTTTTGCATGGTGATAATTTGATATACTATGTAAAGTTTGTGGAACACCACGTTTTATTTTAACGAAAAAAAAATTGAAAGTAAAAAGAATTGCTCTGATGAAGTCCTGAGTCAACAGGTCGAAAGCTCAGCGGTAAAATAAAACGTGGTGTTCCACAAACTTTACATAATATATTTCAATCATTATCATATCGTGACTTCCGCTTGGCAGTACATATGACGAACCTGCTGCACCCTAGCTCACCATCTGAGTCATGGTAGCACAATGGTTAGTGAGTCTCACCGGTCATCAGTAGGTTGTGGGTTCAATTCCCGTCTAGGGCTCAGAAATCGTTTTTCTGAGATAACGAGCTTGACGAACGTTCACTAGTCGTCTGAAAGTATCTTTGTTCCTTGAATCTCTAGAGATTAGAAGCACACCACGTACGCGTGAAAACGTTGATTATTAAATCGTGTCATACATTGAACAGTCTTATTTTCCATCACACTTGACACACGCCTGCATGACGATAGAAAATCGATTCTCGATTAGTTAAATTCTTCCAATATTGTCGCCATTCCTAAGTTATCAAATTATTGCGTAGAAAGTACCATATGAACTCAAGAAATGATTCTTCCAAAATATTGCACAAAACATGTCAAAACGCCTTCAGATCATCCTGAAGAGTGGTGAACTTCAGAACTCTTCCATAGTTCTACCTCACAACCCAGATGCTTAATAGTAGCAGATTGCATCGATTCACTCCAGAAGGCACCACGGCACCACCAAACATTCACGTTTGGCTTCTGAGTATTATTAGGATAGAAATGTACCGTAACCACATCAGCTCTACATTCATCGTTGTACTGAGTTGCTAATATCTTGCGGCTAGATTCACTACCTGGAACGTTTTTCTTTGTCTTTGGTTTGCTCGAGAGTGTGGCAGTCGGATTATTAAACCGAAGGTCGCGGGTTCGAATCTCTGCCGGGCCAAGTAGAGTTTTCTCTACTTGTCCGGTATGGTTCGTCACTCGGAGTAACTTCTAACATCATTATTCTCTACACGAGTTCATTCTTCTACTTAAGCTATACAAACAAGATGTGTTTTAAAAATTTCTGTATGAAATGCAGACAAGCTCTTTAAATCAGTCCACTTAATCAGATCCATAGCAACTGGTGAAGGAAAACATCGTTAAGTAGATTGAATTGAGGTATTAACATTACAAATGATCTTACCTACTTGGTATCAAAGACGATATAACTCTTCTTTGTTAAAACATACTTTCAGTCTTAGCTGCGTGAGCCACCACCCTTTTATCTGTTCCGGTTGATTTCACTTCAAAAACACATTCGCGAAGATATTTTGCATACATTTCCAATTCTGCAAATCAATCATTACAGTCCATTGACTTCGTTATTAAATATATTCATAGTGCTTTTTTCCTCCCACTTTTTAAATCGCTGTCCGGTTTTCCCCCGTTTTCTGATCGTACGGAAGGCTATTTTTTGATGGACCACGCATCGGTGGCAGTAAGTAGAACTGCTATTGAAGATAAATTGGTCCTGCTTTCGTCCCCGACAGCGACGTCAACGCGCCTATTTGACGTTCTGAATAAAACGTCAAGTTCGCTTATTCATCTCATTACATTTCCAGGAAGAATTTTAACGTCCAGTCAACCTGCGCTTCGTTGGTGTTGCGATATTTAAGGTCCCTGTCATCAAGACAGAGTGTTTCCTATGTTGGTTTCGATTGGATAAGTCAATGAATTTTGACCAATCGATACCACGGCAAAGGAACATCCAGCGCCAAACCAAACTGGCATTTAAAATTGTACTCTGATGTTGTCCGAATCACTTAAAATTTGTCCCTGAGATTTTCTTCTGAGATATCTTTAAGATCTGCCCGGGAGATATTCAAGAAAACTTCAAAGAATCAATGTAGAAAATTCCCATTTATCTGACTATGGTGCAACATTTGAGTATCAGAGGAAGTCCTTGATTGTGATATTGGACTGGCTGGAGTTGCAGCTGTCATGAAACTGTTTGGTAAAAAGACCAAAGGATTTGGAATCCCAGGAGACAACAGAGTTGTATGAAAGAAACAGAAAAGATAGAAAAGCATCAAGAATTGAAACGAGAGATTATGTCGTTGGAGCCTTGGGCTGTGTACGCATGAAGTTCGAACAATGGATTGAGAAAATTGGAATAATGGTAACCGTTGAAGAAGTCCAAAAATGACGCCTCTCGGAACAGCAAAAATACTTAGAAGTGTGCTAGAAAACTAGACACCCCAGTGCCACCTTAGTTTACCAATAGTAAAATAGTAATAATGACAGTCGTAATCATGACAACTTTATTTACAGTTTATCCACTCAGTGGCTCTCAGCCTTTAAGTACGCTAACGATCAAGTTTTTCTTAAACACTGAATTAATGCATGACAAAATTACTACATTCTGAATGGTCAACAATAAACTAAAATCCTGGCAGCCTTATATATCATTCACGATAATACATAACAAAAACGATCATGTATATACAATAGTTTTGGTTATGATACATATATACTACTATATATAAGGCTACCAAGATTTTAGTTTGTTTTCTTACCCGATAAAGAAGTCAAGATGAAGTCGAAACGTCATTTTAAATTTTTATCGTCGAGTTTTCTCATTAAATGCTTATTGCGTACAAAAATAGATTAGGCGATTTTCACGAAATGATGTAAATTATATAATAGAAAGGAATTTTTGGCTATTTTAAATGCATCGTTCCGGTCTAAGAAGAGCATGTTATAAATAATAAGATGCCGTGTCAAGCTGCTGACGATGATGATGATTATAATGATTATGATGGTTATGATTATGATGATTATGATGGTTATGATTATGATGATTATGATGATTATGATGGTTATGATTATGATGATTATGATGGTTATGATTATAATGATTATGATGGTTATGATTATGATGATTATGATGGTTATGATTATGATGATTATGATGGTTATGATTATGATAGTTATGATTATGGTTATGATGGTTATAATTATGATTACGATGGTTATGATTATGATGATTATGATAATAAATGGCATTAAAGCCAGAGTATCGTTAGATCATCACAATTGTGAAATACAGAACTAAAGCCGGTTTTTCACTTGCAAATTTCATTACTCGAAGTGACATCTCATTTCTAATGATAGTTCCATCGAGAAATTGTAAAAATACAGTCGCTTTGCTAGAAAAAAATTCGCAGTAGGAAACACCCTTTAATGAACTGTCAGCATTGAATGTAGCAGAAAAAACATTCTCCGTATTCTTACTTTAAGGAACAGAGGCATTTGAGGACAACACGGGAGAAAAGCCACAGATGGCACCCGCAGTTGAAAAAAACCAGTACACCTTCTTTCGAAATGGTCCAACGAATTTTGAGGTTCGACAAATAGGTCGTCACAGTTCTTGGAGCTTCCCTCAGTGTCTCGACAGTTAGTAGTTCCCTACATGACGGACACACACTCGAGTTCTGCAAATGATTGGTGATACAAGGGGTTCAAAAACAAATCTGGTTTCGTTCGCACATCACCAGTTCTTTTAGGGCATTAAGACAAATCAGACAGTGGAAATTTTTATTCACGGAGCAATCGAATCTTTCATTCTTGTGCCCATAATCACGGAACGCCATTGCTGCAGTCGCGGCTCTTTAATCCTAAGAATATCGCAACAGACCATACAACCATACAACTGACCATACAACTGACCATACAACCATACAACTGACCACATGTGTGCGTAGCTGCACTCACGTGGTCAGTTGACCATGCTTGGTTTTAACTATTGACCTTGCAGTTGAGGGTATATGTAACAATCTTCTGTACATTACAAGGAATATTTGGCATTAACACTCAGTAACATGCAATGATATTGATATTGGGTGAAGGAAATTTTCGAGTGTCAGAATGATAGATTTTTGAAACCTGACCGGGACCAGCTGCGAAAAATACAACTCTAGGTTCTTAAGTGAAGAGTATATTCAAGGAATATTTGGCATTAACACTCAGTAACACAAAATGATATTGATATTGGGCGAAGGAAATTTCCTTCACCCAATATCAATATCATTTTCTGTACATTACCGTCTCATGGACGTACCTGTGTTGCAAAGGAACTATAAGAAAGAAGCTACGTTCTTTGGAACTAGTTGCATAATCCCAGAACAATAAATGCAAACGATTAATGATTGATGAGGAACCAGAGATGGGAACTATGCTGGTCTCTGGGATCTAGTTTGAGCCCAGGGTGTTAAAGGGCTAAATACTTTCATAAAAATCTAATTATTTGGTAAAACGTGAGTATTTTATATATTCTATAAACTGTTGGGAAAGGTTTTAGATTGAGTTTAGGCTGTCGCTTTTAAAAGAAACACCTTTGGTCAAAAAAAGGAGCAGTCAACGCCGCCCCTTCTGCATACAATATACTATTCAAATTATCATAATTTAAATTATCATGACAATGATTACAATTACAATTATGACTGTCATTATGATTTTTATAACAGTGTCTGTCTGATCAATTAAGATAATGACAGGATGTGCAGTAATCTTTTATTGACATCACATATGTATAATTATTATGATTTTATAATTATGACATCATTATTATGTTTATAGTAGTGTCTGTCTGATCAATTATGATAATGACAGGATGTGCAGTAACCTTTTGTTGACATCACATATGTATAATTCAATATAATAATAGCTGGCTTTCATAGTCCATCTCCAGTAAAATATGAAATCAGGAGTGGAACTATGGAGCCCTGTCTATGAAGACAATTCTTCATCACCCTACACTGATGGGAAAAGCATTGTCAGATTAAAATATAGTATTTGAGCATTTTGCATTTTTTTAACCATATTTAACTAAAAACCATAGCCAGCCGATATTTTGAAGAAATATAAAACAAAACATACACCGAATAAAATCATCTTGTAAAACTCAAGATATGAATAATATCAAGATATTGGTCTGATGATGAATTTGCAATAAATTCGAAATATTACCATTTAAACATTCTCGCTTGTTTTTTCCTCATATCTTGAGTTTTACAAGATGATTTTATTCGGTATATGTTTTGTTTTATATTAACCATATTTGTGATAGGAAATGTATTTCTTGCACATTTTGAAGGCTTTTGGAAACATTTTTTGCATGAGTTCATCAAGGAGCCTCCTATTCTAGGAGCCTGACATTCCTCTGTACAATTCATTATATCAAAGATTCAAATACTTACAATTGGGTCTATATTTATTCATCCTAGAATATTTTTGTTCCTCCTTCAGGACTTAGCATAATTTTTACGAGCATTGACAGATATCAGCTGCCCATCCTTTATGGGATCTTTATCCTCTAGGTGTACTAGGAACCCAGTTAGTCCTTCCCCATATACACATCCTGTGTCTAACCCAAGGGCATGTCTGTGTTTCTGGAGCCTCCGACGTGCATCATGTCCATAGATAATGAACTCAGGCCCAGGCCATTGGCTGCCCCAGGCAATCCCTTTGTCAATGTCAGCTGTTCCAGACAGTTCATCGTGGATGTAATTTCGCATGTTGATCATATTTTGGGGATCTTGTTCCTGGAGCCTAACCCCGGGCACCAAGCCTCCGTGAACGACAACAACATTCAACGAAGGGATAGAAATGGTGAATGGGAATTCCTCCAAAAATCCCTGATCCTCTTCTGACAAGTCAGTTATCCACGAATACCTTTTTGGTAACTCGGCCGACGTTTCTCTGTGTTTCCGTAAACGAGAAAGAACGGCTTCTTCGTGGTTGCCCCTCACGGAGAGTGCCATTTCTCCCAGACTTCGAACAAGCCGAACGGTTTCGACGCTCTTTGGGCCCTTGTTTACAATGTCACCTGCAAACACTACGAAAGTGTCCTCCTTCCCTTCATTGACTCCGCACAATTCTAGCAGCTCGAACAGCTCGTCACAACAGCCATGAACGTCGCCGACGAACAGGACTCTCTGTACCTTCTCGGCGAAATGAAGTGTTTTATGCCATACTTTTGGGTATTTTGTGATCGTTCCTTTGGTCTCGATATGTAAAAGCTTCCTGAGTGTCTTGTATCGCTTCAGGAAGCCAAGAGCTAAAGCCTCCATTATCAGAAAGGTCAACATAGTCGCGCAGTTTCTGTCTTTATGGTACCAAAACTAATACCTTGGTAAACTCCGTACGGAATTGCGTGCCCCCTGTCATCTTAAGTCAAGAAGGCAGGCATCAGAGCAACCTCGTACCCCAGGGTCTTATCTCCGATCTGGGGTACGAAGTTGACATCAGAAGTCAGTGGATCTATACAGGCAGAACCTCCCTGGTCTATGTATAATGCCTAATAAATACTAAAAGCTACCAAACTGACAGAGTTATCACATATAAACATAAAGTAGACACATTGAGGGTTATAAAAATCTTTGATAACTTTTCTCCACTTGATTGGTACCATACTTAATGCTGAACACAAATTTGGTTCATGTGGGAGCTTGGTAAATATTACACTAGCTTGACGAACGTTCACTAGTCGTTTGATTGGTACTATATTATGAATTTTAGGGTTTCGGCCAATGGACTAATCAGCCAAAATTTATCCCTCGATTAACGTGAAACTAACCCGAACAAAACCCCCAGACCTAACCGTAACCCTATAGCCATTTGAAAAATAAATCCAGGAAAATCTAAATTAAAAGAACCAATCAGAAACGAGTAAAATCATGTGAAATGGAATTATATTAATCACACGCTTTCGACGAAACAAACCACTAAAATTCTGTCGAAATTATTCCGTTCAGAACTGATTATTGATAAGCCCAAATGGATTTCACCTGTAGTATAATCAGTTTTTTCACATTATTAGTTGCCCTTTCTTTCGCTGCAGATTCCAGTTGTCCTAAGGCCAGACATTCACAAGTTTTGATCCTCGGTGCTGGTATGGCTGGAATAGCTGCAGCCAAAACCTTGCATGATAAACATGGCATTGATGATTTTGTGATTTTGGAAGGATACAAACGCATCGGAGGTAGAATGCGACACGTCGAATTCGCCGGAACCGTCGTTGAGCTTGGAGCTAACTGGGTTCAGGGAATCAAGCACAATCCGATATGGGCTTTAGCTCAGAAGTACGAGCTCAAGGGTGGTTTCACCATGACGGAACCAACGCCTGGACTTTATATTACAAGAAACGAGACGGGACATGATGTCACCAGCATGGACGGGCATGAAGCTCTTCAAGAGGCAGAAGAAGTTCTGGACAACATTATAGAGGAGAGAAGAAACCAAGATAAAGGTGATCTAAGCTCTCGAGCTGGTCTTCGCCTAGCCGGTTGGCAGCCACAAAATCCAGCACAGTCCTCTGCGGAGTATTTTGACTACGATTTCGAGTATGCTGTCCCTCCAGACTACATTCCTTGTAATGTTGAAATGTTCACAAATGGCAGTATCGCTTCCACTGATGGTAAGCAGTATTTTGTCAGTGATTCAAGAGGATACAGCTACATAGTTGATGAAATGGCTCGAAGCTTTCTCGTTCCTGGAGATTCTCGATTGCTTCTGAATCACGTTGTGGATGTCATCAAGTGGGACACAAATGGAGTTCATGTATCGACAAAAACTGGCGACCTGTTCACCGCAGATTATTTACTGGTTACATTTAGCATTGGTGTCCTCAAAAGTAATACTGTGACCTTCAAACCCCGGCTACCTTCGCAAATACTGGAACCAATATTTAAACAGACAATGGTGGACTACATTAAGATATTCTTGAAGTTCCCCTACAGGTTTTGGGACAAAAAACAGTACATTTTTTATGCAAGTCAAAGACGTGGTTATTACCCCATGTGGCAAGATTTGGAAGCTGATGGAAACTTAACTGAAGATGTAAAAATTCTTCTCATTACAGTTACTGGGGAAGAAGCAACCAGAGTGCAGTACCAATCTGACAATGACACCAAAGCAGAAATAATGGCAATATTACGTAACGTGTATGGCAGTGACATTCCAGAGGCAACCGATATTCTATATAACAGGTGGGGTCATGATCCATTATTTTATGGCACTTGGTCCAATCACCAAATTGGTATGACACATCAAGATTATATTCAATTACAAACCAATGTATCGAGAATTTACTTTGCTGGGGAAGCAACTAGTGAACTATACAATGGTTATGTTCATGGAGCTTATTTCAGTGGAGTGGAACGTGCTGATAAACTAGCATATGACATAAAAGAATGTGAATCCTGATCTGGGCTCTAATATTCATACTAAGGTTATGATTTCTGCCTGGTAAATCTCTGGTGAATAAGTTCCAGTCTTGAACTGTTTGATATGTGAGAGAATCTGAATTGACCTTGTCTTTAACTGTTGAACAGCCAGGGCTAGTGCAACCCTCCAACTAGTAAAATTAGATGATCAGTGAACATTTGTCAAGCTCCAGTCTTCAGAAGGTTGCAGCTTCGATACCTATCTAGGGCCAAGTAAGAAATTGTTTACTGGCAATAATGAGCTTGCAAACATTTACTTTTCATCTGATGTACACCAAACTCCCACATGAACAAGATTTGGGTTCAACATTAAACAAGTATATAAAATTGTCTGTGATTAGCTTTCAATTCAGAGTATTACTGAAAAAGTCATTCCATACTTGGCACAACCCAAATCAACCCATAAAGTGGATTTAAACTCGACTTTAACAATCTCACTCCAACTGCCCAGTAAGATTCAGACTCTGAATTTTGACTACTGGTAAATAGTTTAAATACAGTAAAGCCAAAGAACAAAAATTCCCAGAGTTTCTTATTGAAAAAACTTTGGTAGGATATGTTGGTTTTTCTTTATTTTCTTATTTGGTGTGCAAATCAAAAGTCAGTCATGGTACTGATTACATCAAACTGGTAAATCAGTTGTTCTGAGGTTGTCCTTAATAATTTTGTCTGTTTCTCATTCTTCCTTTTCTTACCTTCCTTTTCTTTCTTTTTTCCCCTCTTTCTCCTCTCTTCTTCCTTGCATCCCCTACCCTTCGAACATCCATTCCCTCTTCTTTTCTAAAAATTTCCAAACTTCTTAACATTTCTTCCTTTTCCTTCCCTTCCCTTCCTTCTGCTCCCCCCATGTAACCTCTAGCTCCCTGCTTTCACCTCCCCTCTATTTTCCATCTTCCCTTTTTACTTTCATCATCTTCTTATGAAAAACTGAAGCAAGAAAATGAAAAACTTTACTACAACACTAGCATTTTAAACTAGACATTTATTATTAACCTTCCTTATTAATTTGGTAAAAACAAATACAATTAAAAGCAAGCTAACTGCAAATTGGCCTAAAATGTCCTTGAACGTCTGTAATCAATGTACGAAATTCTGGCAGTTATGGCAAACTCTGTCTTGGAAAACTCCAGCATCTTACATAATTATGTTGATAAATTAAAAAGAAATTAACTATTTTAAGTTATGTGTTATAATGGAATTAACACTTGAGAGGATTATTGTCTGAATCAGTTTACAATGTTTCCATCTGGTTTTTCAATTTCTTGAGACCGAGCTTTGGCTTGTATTGCTTCCCAAATCTTGAATTCTTTTTCCTCCTTCTTTTTGTTTCGTGCCTCATATGTTAACCTTAAATTTGGAATTTAAATCATAAGTAATTTTACGTGACACTAAAGTTATAGCGCTTCTCTGATGAACATCTGCGCCATCTTCTTTTTTTAAAAAAGACCCTGCTAATATAAATATATGTAATATATACAGTATGAGTGGCCGAACTATATGGGTATTTACAATGTACAAGGCGAGCCGTAGCAAATTCCATAGAGTTCGGATGTGAGTAACTGGCACAAGTAATGGTAATTTGTTTGAATAACTGCGGTGGCTAGCCAGCTGCCAAGGAGTGAGCACCCAAGAGCCTTAAAGCTCTCCTACAAAACTTATTTTATCAGGTTTGACAATGTTCTGCGTTAATTCTAAATCTAAACGTTGTCACTTTAGGATCAAGTGAAGTTTCTCTTCAAGTTTCGTATCCACGGTTTTCTACATTGGTTGAATTATCTCGGCTCGAATGCATCTTAAAATTGTCCATGAATTCAACTTCGAAAGATCAACGCCAATCCTTCTCAGTTCCTTTCACTTTAGTCTATAAAGTTTATTGACCACTTTTCGTTTAGAAATCAAGGTGCCATTCATGTAGGTACTAAATCGTATTGTTCCATTTTCGAACCAAATTTTAAAATGGAATCTCTGGTTCACACGGGAATGATTACGATTTCTTCGAAGCGGGTCCTATCCTCTGTTTTTTTTTCTTAAAACGATCTGTATTGCTCAAAAACCCAAATTGTTTGCCGTTCACACCAGACCAGAAAAACACTTTCGTATTCTCGACCACCTCTGAGCTTTATACCTGTTCACACTGGAACGAAACGGTAAGCAATCTTACCACTTTATTTTATGGTTAAATTTAGAACGGAAGAAGTTCGGAACGCTTGCATTCCGGTCTGAACGGGGCCCACTTCCACGGACGAGTCTTAGTGAACTGCTTGTACTTCGCTACTTTAGCGAGCTATACTTTTTAAGTAGCGAATAGTTTCTGGCTAGATTTTTATCGAAATACAATTTTTCTGCATTACAGGGTCGCCCAGCAAGTATAAAGGAAAATATGTTACACAAACAGCCTGTTTTCGATAGGTTAACTTGATTACACTACCCAACAATTATCCTTCTACTATTCAAAAATTATTTCCTTAGCGTCATCTACGCCGGAATTTCTGGCCAAATTTACAAACATGTATGAAGTGCAGTGTATTCCTAAAGGTGAAGTAATACGACCAACAAATTGCCGCAACTTGTCCTGCACCAACGTCGCGTTGCAAGTTAAGGTGTGATATTGCACGTATTGCTATCTTTCTTACATCACGTCGTGTAACAAATTCCGCGTTGCGAGTTGCAGAAAAATGTTGCGGAGGGGTAGAAAATTACTTCTGCTTTTCGCAACATCTTGCGGCAACTTGCAACATGGAAATGTGTTGCTCGACAAGTTGCAAAAGCGGGCAGTAAATCGTGCAAAATTGTGCTTAAATTACAGTGCAACATTGCTGGAGACGAGCTGCAGTAATTTGTGGGTAGTCTTAGGAATTTTTTGCTGATCAAACTGTGGAACGCCATGGACTCCTGAGACTTTAATAGTATCAAACTGCATACTCAAAATTCATATTTGTTGCCAATTCACCATTCCACAAACTTCGGGTAGCCTGAGCAAGAATGCTGCTTCGCAAGGGTTTCTGGGACCATTTAGGTGAATGCGGGAAATTTAAGATGGCAACTTCAGTGCAAAAATACGACCTAAGCTCGAGAAAAGTTTTCGTAGATGATATACTGGGAGTAAGCTAAACAGAGGTCAGTCTGGAAGAATGTACTGTTGCCCAGCTCAGACGACGGTTGTTATGAAGAGGAGCAAAAACCAGTGGCAGAAAACAGAGATTAGTTTCACTTGTAAAGCCGTACCGTATCAACTATCTTCTGTCAATAAGGTACGAAGCAATTATTATTCTCAGGCATTTTAAATGGTTGAGACAATTAGCTTTACTCAAAATACAACGCCAACATAGACTTTATTTTGAAGATTTGACCACCCAAAATATCCCGGAATGCTTATGACGTCAAGTCTGGACCAACTCTCCCCGAAGTTTCTGGAATGGTAAATATTTCTTCACTTTAATAGCCAAGTGACGAAAATTTTGCTATTTCGTAACGGTATGTGTAGCCAGTAGGTACTACGACCGTTGACAAGTAGCCATGATTGCAACCGACTAAATTATTCTGAAGTAACTGTAATTTCAGAGAACTATAAAATACTTGAAGTTAACCCAACCCTAAAGGTCTCAAGACGTTACATCACAAACCGCCAAAAATAAAATTCCAATGCACAATTCGTTTAGCCTAGCTGTAGTTTAGCAACCTAAACTTAATTTATACCATATTTTACGCTCGTAGAAGGATTTTCATGTCGCGGGTCAACCATGCTCATGTTATTAGCCTTTTAATTTACTTATCAAGATTCGGCTGTTAAAGTTTGGATTACTTCCGTGCCCTTGATTCGTTGTAGAACATTGAAACATTCGGCTGTTAAAGCTTGTAGAACATTGAAACATTCGGCTGTTAAAGCTTGTAGAACATTGAAACATTTGCAAGTAAAAAAGGCCTGCCCCCCTCACTGTCTTCCAGTAGAAAATCACACATATGACGTTTGGTTGACATTCTTGTTGCTGCTAATTAGAAGAGATCCTTCCCTTAGAATGGTCACAAAAACTAAGCCAGGTCATTGTTCGAAAACAAGTTGGATTTTAGCTTTTCTTTAATTTGAATTTTAGTTTGCAGAAATTGCCATCGAAAGCCTCTTGGCCGGAGAATTCTGCCTCACTCTCAGCAAAGGTGTTAAAATGGGTTAAAAACTATCTCCTTCAACCCTTTCATGCATGCAGTTGTTGTGTGACAACTTTATTATTTTACTCTGTCTAACGCCTGATTATTTTACTGTCTAACGCCAGACGATTTTACTCGTCAAAGAGAAGACCCCTGGTCACTGCGCGAATGAAAGGCTTAAAATCTAT
>JBAHVQ010000095.1:465060-475925 GCA_036872915.1 Nanipora kamurai
GAAAATGGATCTTCCCCGGTAAAACAAGTGTCGATATGTCTCACCGTCTCAAAACATTAAATTAGATTTGAGTTAAGGAGAATGAAAAATGTTATAAATGGGGCTCGTATTTCAAATAATGAGAACTCTCAAAGTTTCTACAATGGAAATTGGTCCGTGTACTATCCCCTTAAAAACGATCAATTTATCCACTTACACTTATCACTTTTCCCACTTTGTCAGAAAAATCATCAGAGTTGTCAACCACATCGAAATAAGGGTGTCCAACCCAAGCCTGGAAAAAAATGTTGGAACTTTATCGTTGGTACAATGGCACAAAATATTTAGAGACACGATCACTGTGTCCATTCTTGTCGTGTCTCCAATATCAAGTTTCAGAACGACATTTATTCTGGCACGTTGAAAACCATTTTATATTTCTTTAGCAAATCATAAAGTTGGGTCATAATTAAATCAGACCTAGAAAATTAAACGAACGTAATTTTCACATCATTTGCACTTGAAATCTGTGTAACCTTTACCTGGCAGGCTTTATCGTCAAGCTCCCTTGCCAGAGCAAGTCCTTCTGATCTTACATCATTGTTATCCAACTGATAGAATGCTTCCGCTCCTTTAGCTGCAGTAACCTTTATCAAGTAAAATGAATGAAAGGTATATCAGCAAGATTAACTTGGTCTGAGGTAGTCCCCACAGCGCAAAAAGATGCCATTCAAGTTAAATTCCTCAAAATATAAAAGCTTTTGCAATTAACAGATTGTACAATCACAGAAACTGGCATAGTTGGGGGATGTGGATGACTTGACCTCCCTGCAGAATCTTTGAAAGCGTTTATCTGAAAATTGTGACCTCCTCCAGTTAAAACAGACAATTAAAAGAACAGTGTTTCAATTCTATTTCAGAATCATCCTCAGGGTAATATGAAATGTTATCATTTCATAAAACCCTGAGGATGGTTCTGAAATAGAATTGAAACACTGCACATCCATCCGTGGATAGCGTTAAGTTGTCGCGAGAATTTCTCGTGCACTTAAATTGGATAATAACTCACCTCCAATCCCTGTAGACTCGATAGCTCAACAGGTAGAGCGGCGGACCGGCTTCCCGAAGGTGGGAGTTAAAATCCCGCACGAGTCAACTTTTTCAGTTGACTTTCGGCAGTGTAGGTTTAATGTGAATTTATCATTTAAAAGAACAGCTTTCTGTTGTTTCTTTCAACAACATTTTGATCAGTGTTACTCCAACATTGGGCAGTCAACAACACCTGCTAATCGAGGGACACTCAAAGGCGTTGTATTTGATTATGAATTAAGTGAGTATTTTTACAAAAAAAGTCTTATTAATTTAATCACTGAATAATTTACTTTTCCTTGACAGAATACAGTTTAGATCATAATGCTAAGCTTTTAACAAGTCAAATTAGATGTGTCAGATTGACAATCAAAGTGGGTGACTCCTGTGGCCTCCCAGACTTACTATAGATGTGTCTGACAGAGTGGTCATTGAATTTGATTAGAACTACAGAGAAAAAATAATGGGGGCCTCCACAAACACTTTGGATGCCCTCACATCAAAGTGCAAGCTATTTAACTATAGGGACTTCTAAATTAACTCCAAGCTGAAAATTCATTCTCACCAGGTGTATCACTTGGTTATATCTTTCATCTCTAAGGTTAACATTGTTCCAGTTGTTTCGTTTTAATAAATCTTGCCACTGATCTTTATTCAAAACTATAACACAAAGGAAAAACACATGTCTTAATTAAAAGTCAGAGCACAGCAGCACAACCAAAGATCTTTCTCCTTTGCCAGCATAACAGAATGGTAGGTTCATACGTTAGAGAGGGAAACTATGCATAGTCTGCTTCTCTGAACTATTACATGACTGACATACATGCTGTCAGTAAATGTAACAGCTTGGTTTATATAATATTATATTTTTAGTACACATGTTCAAAGCTAGTTTACTGAGAAAAACTTTTTTGTTTTCCCTTGTGGGAATCAGACCCTGTAACCTTGTAATTGCCTGTACAACACTCTTGTTATTGACCTACATATACTAGGATGGTGAATGAAATTACATTTGATACTGGCTTGTATGATAGTATGACATATGAACTATTAATCTGCAAGTCATAGAATGTCATGTTTTTAGATAATGTTGATGATAAACATCAGTAAATGTGGCAGCTTGGTACATTGATAAATCATTCACATACATGCTGAAGCATCCATTACTCCACGATCACAAATCACCAAGCAATTTTGATTATAAGAGTCAGCCAGATCAAAAAAAGTATTCTCTAACTGCATCATAGTTTTTAGTAAGTTCTCCTGAAATTTGTCAGCTAAAAGAACAAAAACAGTTATAAGTATTAAATGTTAGCATGATGAACCAAAATTATCTATAATTCTTATTTACGTGACACAATATTCAAAGAATTGTTGTTAATCTTTTATGGTAAATTAAATCAAACTGGCTGTGATAATCAGGAAGGCTAATTTATAGAAGGGTGTGATAGTAGGTCCAGCTGCCTTCTCCAGTTTCTAGTTTTTATTTTCAGAGGCCATTTTTAAGAAGTTTCGATATAGCTTATCTGGTATACAACACAGTAGAGCAAAATATCATGATGTAGCAAATCAACTCTTATAAATTTTCCAAACTTAGTATTAAGTAATCACTGAACAAGTGAGTGAGTGAGTAAGTGAAAGAGAGAGGGAGGAAAGAAGAAAGGAAAGAAGAAAAGAAAGAAGGAAGGAAGGTAATGAGAGAGAAAGTATCTTAATATTGGATAACCTTATCAGCTTAAACTTAATACCTTGTGTTGCCGTTAAGTCACTGAACTTGACACCACCCCTAAGGTAAAAAATGCACAATAAAAATCTGTTTAAGTATCCCATATTTGTATTCATTTTATTTTTAGTTTTTTTGTTAAAAAAATTAGTGTTTTGTGAACCAAAAATGGTAAGAAATACTTTTTAAATTGTATAATAAAACAGCCCATATAAAACTTACAAAGTGTGGCCAATGTTTTTAGGGTTTGTGTTTCAGTTTGTGTTTGCATGTCTTGTCCTAATTAATGTGGCGACATGAGGGACTGAAGGAAACTCTCAAAAAGGTCCCATATCTGCCATTTTTGGCTTCACATTTTAAGGGAGTTTTAGTTTTTCTTCACATTTGGTGAGTTCAGTGATCAAACCATGGCAGACCCAGGGCAGAGGCCCAGAAAAGGCACCCAAGGGATCGGAAACCTTCCTCCTGAGCTGTAAAAAATAAAACAGCTCTTCAGAAAGTTAGACTGGTTACATTCTTGCACCATATTCAGTTACATAACCAGAAAGACTAGGAGAGGGTCACACACTACGTGGCATACATATTTGATTTTATAGAGTTGAAATTTGTGATTTACATCCATAGTTTTCTTTTAAAGTTTTAAAACATACAATATACTTGGTTAAACATCATAACAAATTTCCCCAAGAGGGAAACCTATCCAGTGAATAGTCTGCCCCCAAGAATTAAAGTTCACTAAAAATCACTTTTGTCTCTGTTTTTTCCACTATTTATTGAGTTTCTAAAACCTTTTGTCACAACCACAGTTTGTCTCTCACACACTACCCTTCACCACAACTGTCCACTTACCCTTACTCACCAATCTAAGGACTATACAAAAAGTTCAGCTTAATTTGTTTACTTCACAGTTACAAATTCCCCCTAGATCACTCCACTCCCCTAATTTACGCTAAGTGTGATTTGTATTAAACCCATAGTCTCCAACACTACCCCCAGCAAACCAAGGGTACCAATGTAGTTAACTAAAAACCTAAGCAAAATTTGGCCATCTATTTCTTGCAAATCCTGATTCTTTTAGTGCTGAACTGATACCTAGAAGCATAACCTGTCAGAAACATCAATAAACTTACCCAAGCAGGATGGTAGCAGCTTCTGGTACTCGAAATACCTATACAAAGTTAAATGGTATAATAGGTAGTTAAGCAATCTACCATACAGTGCCATATTTACAGATTTTCTACAATTATTCACCCACAATGTGGTAAAACATAATTACCACACAGTAGATATGTACACAGGTGACATGTGAATGTTCATCAAATCCATGCTCTCAGAAAAATGGTTTCTGAGCCCCAGACAGGCATTGAATGCACAACCTTCTGATGAGTTCTCAGTGGTCGTCAAAGAGTTGAGCGTTCAATTTCTATCTGGGTTCAGAAATCGTTTTCAGAGAACACAAGCTTAAGGAAGGTTGACATGTTGTGTGTGATAACACCAAGTTCCAAAAAGCACAAAATTAGTATTCAACAATCAGATATGTAGATAAAACGAAAATAAGATAACCTTACTTTCCATCCTAAATTTTCAAAAAATGTTGACAGCCTTGCTTGAGAAGTGGTCTTCCCAGCACATGGGCCTGTGAATCGATATGAAATTGTCGACAGAATAATTTATCTCAGAAATTTTCAATCATAGTTCGCTATGGGCGTCGACTACTGCAGCGAACGTAAAAATTTTATTCCCTTTGCAGCCAAAATGGATAGTTTACATTGTACTTGTAGTTTGGCTTTAGCTAGCTGAGGAAAGTAAATTTAGTCTCTTGTAGGCGTTTTGCTTTGTTTAATGGTCAGAATGATTGACCAGCAATAGTTCTTCAAAATCTAAATACAAAACTTCCCAACAAGCAAGCGGATTCGGTGCTTTTACAATCTACGAATCCCTACAGCCCGGTTTTTAATTCTCTTAAAACAGAAAGCAGTCTGAAATATCAACCGAAGTTTTACTTTTACCTTGATATAAACGACTTGTGACTCTACACATACGAGGGATGTTTTCTCGAAATGACCGAGCGCCAAATTAATAACAATTATTTACGTAAACGAAAACAATAATCAGGGTGCTTACTTGTTAAAGCCTGACAGCATTAACAAGGTAACATAAGACTTTCCAACCGCAGCTTTATGTACAATAATTAAATTACAAGGGTCAAGTCACAAAACTTTTTCCATCCAAATACTTTGCTTACCTCCCGTAAGAGCTACCCGATAAACTCGATGTTCTTTACTAGCTTCCTTCTTGTTCACGTTATTAGACAACATGTTTTCATGTGGAATCTCTTCACTAGTTTAGGGGACAACTCCGAAGTTAAGCTTTCAAATTTCATCAGATTCCGGGCGGGAAATTAACTAAATCACGAAAAGCCCGCTAACTCGCTGGGCATGACTCCATTGCACCCCCTCACAAGAGGTTACCCTCAGCGATCCCCCTATACCTCCGATATCTCTTTCAAGGATTTCATATCCAGAGCCCAGTTGCTCAAAGGAGTATTACTGCTAATCCCCCATTAAACATTTAATCGGGTCTTTTGTTTGTTATGTTCTGTTTGACAATTTTAATTAAAGCTATCAAGTATAAAACCTCCCTTGGTTTGCATGATATCTGAATAGAAAACGTCTAAACATCCATTCCTCCAATCCCTGTAGATCTCGATAGTTCAAAAGGCAGAGCGGAGGACCGGATTTCCGAAGATGCGAGTTCAAATTCCCCTCGAGTTAACTTTTTCAGTTGACTTCAGCAGTGTAGGATAATTGTAAACTTTTCGTTTCATATTATCTATTCCTATATTAACAGTATGCAGAACAAAAACGATGAGACACCATCGTACACTGGATTAAAATGTTCCAATCCTTCTATTTTTGTAACAATGAAACAAAAATAAGTACTTTATAAGTTGAAATGGTTCTAAAACCAAGCGGTTTTCACGTGAACAATATGTTCACGAATGAGTTCAATTTCTTCTTTACCACAGCACTGTAAAGTTTCAACTTTTTCGGCTTGCCCTTTAAAGAGCTTTCTCTGCTTTTAACGATTTTCAAATTTTTTTTGAAGAATGCACGACATCATCTGATTCAGCTCTGGATATTAAAGGCTAAGAAAACAAATAGTTATAACATATGAAACACTTCTTGTTTGATCAGCGATATTTTAAAGAGAAAACTATGACTTGTTATTTCCAACCATTTTCATTTCACCACCTCCCTAATATGAATTACGTAAAACCTGGTACTCTCTTGGCTGCTGTCTAGACGAGTTTAAAGGAAAACATTTCCCTGAAATTTCCATTCTTTTGGCATGACATAAGCCAGTAGATTTCCAAAGAAACATCTAATGTGTGATTTGTGGCAATGAATGCAAAAAGAACATAATCAAGTGCCACCCTTGCCCAAAACTGGAACGGAAAGAGGCGTCCTGAACTCCCTTCCTTTTCCCTTTCCTTTCTTTCCCACCACCAAAAGTCAAACCACCAGATCCAAATCTCACAATATTAATATACTTTATCTCTACCATATTAACTTTACATACCATATAAGACCACGTCATACTATGTAATAGATAACTCTTAATAATCTTTACGGTTCAACACTATTGACTTGGAAAATGTAACAGTCGAAATTCGAAGCTAGGGAACTAAGCACTCGAGATGAGTTGCCAGAAAAGTTAGTGAAAGTAATTACTTTATTAGCCTTCAATATGGACAAAACCTGCTGAGACAGGCAGGAAAACACCTAGAACCCCCAAAATTTTCTAGCTCTACGTTCTTCGACTGCCTCGTTCAATATTGTTTTGTTATTCTGGAAGTTTAGGAAATTTGCCACACACGACTTTGACTGATAGGGCTGAGCACAGCTGCTGTTTTCAAACCAGAATTCTGACAAATAACCTGGAATGGTTTCTAAGAATTCCCCCAAATGAAGCATTTTCTGTTGTTTTTGTTCGAGAAACAATGAACGATAAAGACTGACAAACATCACGACAATGATAACGTCATTTGTACGTATAGGAATTCACGGCAAGTCAAAATTCGGAGAATTTCTCTACTGCTTTGCCCAATATTGTTTGTCCTTGATTTCAAAGTACATAAATTCACAACAAATCATTTTCACTATGCAACACTCCATTTTTTGGCAGGCCGAATTTATTCCCGAGAAGCTGGTCGACAAGTTTTTCAAAGTAATATCCATGAATAGCAAAAAAATTCGCTTGGTAGTTGATCAGCGTTTTGTTTTTCTCAGCGAACTTTTTTGCAATGCTACCATGAAAAAACGCGTCGGTTCGCTTCGCGCAACTAAATTCGATTACGAATGATAAATTTTTCAATGATGTCATGGTAACATGTGTCACGTCAGTGCTGGACAACACTCAAAAATGAACTAGAAACACGTTATTTTCTGTTATCCCGGTTACCCGTCCTTTCCGGTGTGGATAATAAGGTGGCTCTCTGCAGTCGGATTTCGTTTTGATATGCTATACAATTCACAGAATTGACAGAGGTTGTCAAGAAATGGATGAAAATGACGCTGATATCAGGTTTTAGTTTTGTTTTGCATCATAATTCGGTGACCCTTGACTTTGAAACAGAAATCCCAAAATCATGAAAATTTGGTCAGGAAAACTCGAAGAGAATCAGTATTGAGATGTCGGTTCACAAATGAAATCTTAAGGAGCTAACGGTGTTCACACGTATTTAGTGTCGTGGACACATTCAGTATTCATGAATATAAATACCCACTGCGTTTCAGAACCAACTACAACTTACACAAGATAAGTCATAAACACACATTGAAATTGTAATGACTTCAAAATTTGATTCCTGAATAATCACGAGCAAACTTTTACGTATGCAGCAGCTCTGGATCAAATTACGTTCTAAAATCTTGCGTAATAATAATAAAGGCAAAAATTATAGAATTTTAAAGTTTTTTACGAAGTTGGAGTGTCGTCACCAGACGCAAACCTTGTCTGCATATTCCGCATATGAAATATTTTGGTCATTGCGTAAATTTGTAATCCGTTCATGAAATAAGCAAACCGCTAAAATGAACACAAGACAACAGAATAGGCCCAAATACTCTTCACATTTTCGACAATATTCAGCCTGATTTTCTCCTTCAATGCGGATTTGTTTAAAAAGCCACAGATGAAACATTCTTTCTTGTGCTTGGTAAATTGCATTAAAATGTTGTTTCTAGTCATGCAAAAACCGAATATTATAAAAATTTTAGAGATCAATAATTCTCCAAACAAAAAGTTCTTTTTTAAAAACTATTACGCGACAGGACATCTTTATATTCTTTTTGCATGTGGGTAATTATTGCGAGGATTAATTCTCAATTCCTTTTACTGTAAAAGTTCACGACGAAAAATTGAACAACAAATGCGTTTGCTGGAAAATTGGTAAGGTCGCTAGAAACGTATTGTTGCGGGCTCACGTCAACCCACAAAATGTAGGAAACTTTTCGTTGTTTTAAGAATGCGGAAAGGTGTGAAAAATATTTCAGATGGAGGATAGTAATTTAATAGTCCATCTTTGCTAGCACTACCTTCACCAAGCGTTTTACTCCTTCAAAAGGCAGCCATGTTTTCCGACGAATACGACTTACGTACGCGCACTTCCTTATCCCTGGAGTCTGGGATAAGTGATAACTACAGTTAATTTTTCGTCATGATGTGGAGCCACCTTAATGTGTTCTGGGACTAATGCCCTGGGAATTGGCATTTCCTGGAATTGATTATGCTCCTAAAAGTAGTACAGCCCTCCCTCATAAACCATCCTCCATGCTCTCTCGTCTCATGTAGAAAGACATGTCCTGGGTTCGCCCCAGGGATGTCACGGAGTCCTGTGAGCCCAGGAACATCCCTTGGCCGAGGGACGAATGATACATTGAGTCCGCGAGGTACGACGCTCCGGGATAAACGTATCCGAAGCTAATTGGCGACGTCAGAGAGTTCACGTGAGGAGAATGCACGGCCATCGTTGGATCAAACCGTGGATACAAAACATTTCGGTTCAAGTCAATCGAGGCAGTGCTCGGTCGATAGTCAAGTGGACGTTTGTCTAAGGAGTTCAACGGTAAAAGAGGCTTATCCAGAAATGATCTGCTTTCCGTAGGCCGCGGTTCCCTGGGGGTATGAGATCGAGTAGAATGCAGTGTCCCGACAGGCCCGGATCTTTGTGTTTCAGAACAATCGCCGGCCAGGGCCTGGATACTAAAATTCTTAATCTGTCTCGAAGGAGACTTTCTGTGAATTTCACTTTTTGTATGGTGCCCTGTCTTCTCCAACTCGCTGTCCGCATGGTCTGGTCGCTCACTGTTTGAGTTTTTATTTTCTGATTTCATCCATGGATATAGGTTGGATGATCCGATGGAACTCGACGATCGTCTTTCGAGTTCCGGTTTCGTCGCAGAAGGAATACTGATAGAGCTGGCACCGACACGCGACGGACTTGCAGTACGACGTGTCGCCGCAGGAGAAACGACCGATGAAAATGCCGATGTAGTGGTGGCAACAACTGAGCCATAAGAACTGGAGTTACTGCGACCAGGAAATACTGACGGTTTGCCGAATGGAGAACCTAAAAGAGTGTAACGTAATGGCTAGCTAACGTAGCTACTTGGCGAACTAGGCAGTCGCCCACGGTGGTAAAATTGGGGAGTGCGGCGAAAACGTGTAGAACTAATTATTTCCTTTCCTTGAAGTACGAGGTTTCATAATCAAAAAGAAAGTGTTGCACACAACAACGTCGACGCGTTGAACACGGTGAGGGAATTTTCCGTGGATCATTTTTTAAGTGTCAGAGCTAACCAGACCGAGCCTAGTAAAAGATGAAGCAACGACGGAATTTGAACCAATGACCTGTTGTTTACAAGTACAGTTCCCTGCCGACACGAGGCTGGTACTGGTGCTTTACGTTATCGATAAATGGCACTGCCCTCCATTAAGTCAAACCAACTGACGGCCAACAACTGGTTGAGCACTGTGCTAGTAATACGTGCTGGTAATACAGGTCGAGGGCTCAAACTCCGCAGAAGAAGTTAGATTTATCATTTATAACACCATGCCGTGTTAATCCGAGCAATCAGGTTCCACTGGTGTAGCCAAAGTCTCACCTCGTGCTTGGGACGGGTATGACTCCCTTAAGTTACTGTAAGGAGTGCCGTATTTGAAGAATTGTTTGCTTCAACGATAATCTCTGTCACAACTTGTGGTATCTACCGTAAAAATAGAACTGTTCTCAACCCTTTAACAGGCACTGTTGTCTTTTGGATGCTTATTATTTTTTACTCAGGCTATGGTCAAACGATTATACTCGTCAAGGAGAGACCTCCTACAATCCTTTCCGGTAAAGGGTTAACCTAGTTTTCCAAGGCGGCCAGTGCATTACATGAATTTTGCATTTCCATTCGATGGTCGATCTATATTACACCGCTTCTGGAAAACCGCTGCCAATTGATATTGAACCTATTATCTTAATTTCCTCGGGAGGCAGGCCAACTATCGTTCCGGGGACTTACACTCCACAGCAGTTCCTCTCATCAAAATCGTGTATTTTGTCATTACCCCTCAAACTCACCAATAATTCACTTTACGAAAACACGAAGGAATGAAGTACCAAGACGTAGTTTCGAAACGTAATTTTAATTGGCACAAAAATTCAAAAACTTAAAGCTCGAGTTTCTCTTAAATAAACGGATTCTTTTGAGAAACCAAATCACACACTCGAAGGTCGTGTTTGATCTGATTTCCGAACAAGTCGATCGGCCAAGGTCTGCGTTGACGGTAAACAATGAATGTTGTTTTTACTTACTTGAGAACCTGCTTGAATGTAAGTGGGGTGAGTGACATCCAAGATCACAGGGACTCGTGTGACGGGTATGAAAAGGAGGGGCAAACGGAGTGGAAGATTTACTGATAGAAACATGTTCTGGTTTGACGTGGGGATCCTTAACCATTTTAGTTTGAACCTAAACAAAGACAAGAGGAATAAAGATTTAAACATTAATCCATACTTCCG
>JBAHVQ010000095.1:481744-499454 GCA_036872915.1 Nanipora kamurai
TATTATTATTATTATTATTATTATTATTATTATTATTATTATTATTATTATTATTATTATTATTATTATTATTATATATCCTTGCTGTTTAAATCATGCCTTTCCTCCATGTTTTATGCTGGGTTCTTATATTCATCACAAAACATAGAATACATATTCTGGGTATGGTCTTACTACTGGTTTACAAAGAGAAATAAGCTTCAAGATATATATTGGAGGTATCATCAACAAAATCACTCACATCTGTAAGCTGTTCAGGAGACTGTCTGGATAATTTTGTGGAAGCTTTTTCTTGCTGAAGTTTCTTGTCATTGTTCTTTCTCTTAATGTTCTTACTAGTCTCCATATCAGGCATTTCCTGGAACAAGAATACATTTACAGTACAAGTAGACATAGAATCAACTGATGTGTTGTTTCATGATTTTTTAAAAATTATTAATTTTCAAATAGAATTAACAATATTTAGTGCTGTTTGGTACTTTCCATACTTTTGCAATGAAATTCTACCTAGCTACTTCTAATAATCTCTCATCTCATTGAAGTTCACCCTCATAGCAAGGGTTTTTGTTCACATCTGCCTTAACACCTTCTATCCTTTTCATACTATTTATCCTCTTGACATCTTCACTGGTTGAATAAAATTCTTGGCTTGAGCAAGACTGTTTTAAATTTTGATTATGAGTAAGAGGTTTTAAACCTGCTAACTCATAGATATTAATTCTTTGATGAATCAAAATCATGTTGCATTTGCCAGGGTCAAAAACATAAAGATACCATATTAGTTCCAGTTTTATGCTTCAACAAATTAGGATCTCTACTGTAAATCATACTTTTTTTTAAAAAAAAAAATTCATGCAAAAGCCTCAAACAGATTAACAGAAAACAGGAATTTAGAGATATGTCTCTCTTTTCTTGAGATACAGTGAAATGTGCGGTGCATATATAACCGAAGACATGACAGAAAAATGATGTCTATTTGTCAACACGTTGACTCTTACTGGTTTCTTCTTTGACAAGTAAAACCACCTGGCATTTGCCAGAGTAAAATCAGTAAAAAAGACAAATCCTGTTTTCAGGAGTCAAAGTGTTAACTATTCCAATTTCTTCTATTCTATTCAACTCTATTCTGTTATCTAATTTCCATGTCACTCTATTCCAAGCATACCTTTTTGCTTTCCCTTGAAGACTTAATGTGTTCATGCCCGTTCTCATATGCTTTACTTGATGACTTTGTTTTTTTATGTTCTTTTGCCACATTATCTGGGCTTGTTGGTTTGTTAGGGCCAACTACCTAATAATGCATGGTACAGATTATAATGTACAATAAGTATTGCTGCTAAAAGCATTGGTAAAAAAACGCTGCATGCCAATGGACTGCAAATTGTCAGTCACATGTTACCCACATTGGTTCTTTGGGCAGCCCTCAGAAATATGGACAAAACATGACAGAGCATGAAATAATTTGACTCCCTCCTGATAACCATACTGCCTCAAGCTCGTGTTTTTTGTAGTATGCTGAGCTCAGACCCAGTCCTACTGAAGAAGACTGACCACACTATTTTTCACTAGTAAATTTGTCCGGATAAATTTTCTGACCAACTGAACATTTGGTTGGACAAACTGTAATTTGGTTGGAAATTGTCCAATGTCCAATGATTATTTCAGGCTCTGCAAAGGAACCTAAGTTTTATCACCTCCATTAATTAGACCATCTACAATTTCCAGCTGTATTTGCTTAGCAAGGATGTCTGTAAGTTTAAATGTACACGTCATGACCAACAACTTGACACTCAAACAACTCCAAAAGACTTAAGGGGGGAATTAGTAAACTGTCCTGAGGCTCAGGCTATTCAAGGGGCCTACACTAGGGGTGTTTCTTCCTGCAACCCATCATCACTCGTGGCAGCCTTGTCTACATCTTCTTTTTAGCAGCTGAAATAATTTAAAAACTAGGCGACAAATATGTGAAATTGTGATGACATTCACAACTAATCACTGTCGCATTGTATCTGTAAACTTTTCATAAAAATAGCATTAGCTGCGAACTCAGTCATACTGTATACATTAGTTTCATTCACAAAGTAGTTATTAGTGTTATGCCAGCATCCAGTTTGTTTTTTTTTCAAACACAAGAAACCAAAAAAAGGTCACTTCCTTTGGAGAGACCAGATTTTGAAATAACAATTGTTTTTAGAGAACAAGAAGCGGTAGAGAATAGAACTGTTGGCCCACCAAATATAGTAAACCATACATTACACATACTTGTTACCCCTGGTCAGACAACCTTTCAAAGTTGTCAGCCTAAATAGGGACTTCAAAAATCAGCAGAAGATCAAAGACTCTTAATATAAATATCAACTCATAATCACACACTGACATTTAGTGAGATGTATTACACATTCTGTGGTCTAATTTGTCCTTGGTTACTTTGATGTGAGTCTTATTAGACATTTTTACAGGTACATGTCACCATGAATGTCTCACTACTCAACGCATTGTGAACTTGATTCACTGTTCTGCAATGCACTGGTCAAAATGTAGTGAAATATGATCCCAAAGTACAGTTAGACCACAGGGATGAAGAACTGTCGATTACACATTGTATGGAGCCTTCTTTTGAAAAGAACTATTGACTTTAATAAATATTTGACTTAACATGACTGAATAATAACAAAACAGAAATCCTTCCGTGAAATTCAACCTGCATTTATCAACGGCTTTGATAAAAATTGGGATCAACTCAATACTTTTTGGCTTCACAAACTTTAAAAACCCACTAGCTTTCTGTGAAATTGATAGAAAAAATTGTACGACTGCGCTTCTCAGCAAGCGTTGACTTCGGACAAAGCAGCAATTTCTAAGAATAAGCTACACGCTGGCATTTGGAAACGGCTTGAAACATTACTGTGGTAGTTATAGTTACGATTTAACAGGGCATTCTTTTATTGTTGTAAGGCGACCACCGTTACTGAAAATACTTCCAGAAAAGGACAGTAAAAAACCTCCCACGGGCGGGGTAAATTTAACTTCACCCAGGAAGTAAAAATTACAGGAGTACATTGTCAAGTCAATGGCCACTGAAACGGAATAGATTCGGTCTTTGACAACCAGATACGGGTAAACGAAATCAGAAAAACTCCAAGGATGTTTACTCACATACAGAACTGCCCAGAAATAAAAATAAAGAATACTGTACAATTTAACGGTGCGCTTTAACCATTTATTACAAGCTCCAAATGGTCTAGTTATGGCTCTTTCAATTTCTCTGATGATTTAAATAACAATGTTTACATTTCATAAAGAACCTTTGGTCTTTTCGCTATAAACCCCAATCTCCCATTGGTTTTGTTAGAAATTTATTAGAGACTTTGTTGTGCGGGGGAATAAATATACGGCAGAGCAAGAAACTTACCAGAACAATCACGCGTTAATAACTTTTGTTAAGGACAGAACTCATCAAAGAACCATTTACGCAGTGAAATAGATTTTACGATATCATATTCATAGCTAATGAGAAAACCTGGTCGATAATTTTACATCTGGAGTATTCTTTCGGACAACTAAGTAGGTATACATATTATTTGAGTATTCTGTTTTGTGGAACACGGTGCTGCAAAGAGATAAACGCCTTAGATATTGCGTTATTGTAGTAAACACTCCCTGGCCTCTGTGTTTACATAAACGCCACAAGGAAGGCTTACACAAAATGCGGCTCAGCGACTTACCTCCAGTGAATGAAGACTGGAATACGATGCGATGACAAAACCGTCAATGACATCCTCCTCAGGCGAACAAGAGCTATGTCTCTTCCTGAGCTTCCTTCGTTTCTGTTTTTCTGCTTTGTTCGAATCTGACCGCCTTCTCTCCTCGTCATCTTCTGTATCAACTCTTGACCGTTTGCTTGCGTCCTTCATATCCAAGTTTTTTTTCTCAAATATCGACTCCAATATAGCTCAAACGAGGCTGAAAAGTTTGCGAGTTTCTCCCATAGCAAAATATGTTCTCATCTCTAAGGAAATACTCAACACGTAAGTACTTCAAGAGGAAACAAGCTTCGTAAAAAGATTTTTCGACTAATACACTGCCACTGAAAGCAGAAGTACAGATCTTGTGTTTTTGGAATTACACAAGTATGCCCAGGACTCTCTCTCGCTCTCTATTTATTTAATTTAATAAGTCGATCACGTGTGATGAACTTCGGAGAATGGAATAAGGATGGTAATGGATCGGTAGTTTTCTGGCTAGTTTTCCTGACTGAAATTCCCAAATCAATCAATATAACTTCCTCGTAGGATTCATTCTTACAGCAAACAGTGTTCTTTATCTTTGTACAGTCTTACAAGGACACTTGAGTTGTCAGGAGAAAATCCTTGTTTTTGCAATCAAACCAACAACATTCATTCATTATCACAAGGGTAGAACGGCAAAAGTTGGAGTAGTTTGACTTCCTCGTTTATGAAGCAATCTCAAAAATGCAGCTTTGTTGAATGTGTGACAAGGAACTCTCTAAACGACGGAGGAGAGGAAGGGGGGTTAGGAATTTGGAAGGATGGAATGAAGGAGAAACAAGAAGAAGGGAAATGGTAAATGGAAAAGTAAATGGAAAGTAAATCGTGTTAGTATCGTAGTGGTTGGCAGAGGCAGCTACTCCGGTAAAGAAAATGTACGTTAGCAAATTTCGTTGGCAAAGGCGCTTTTTCAATAGTTTGTCCGGGGGGTTCCGGGTTTCTTTCTTTTTTTTTGTTTTTCTAATTGACTAATTCTCAACTGAAAATAATTGAAAAAATTGATCTTGATGAAGAGCTGCATCCTGTTTGTTCATGATCTGGATGATAAAAATACCAAAAATAATGTCGTTGAATACATAAGCTTAGTATTCATTAATCTGAATCACTTTTTACGTCAACACTCGTTGTTCTCCATGTCTTAGATATAGGTGTTCCCTGCTTCACTCCCTGAACGTCTACTTTACTCTACACCAGGGTCCGATTGTTCAAAGGACGATTACCGCTAATCCTGGGTTAAAATTTAATCGGCTCCTTTATTAGATATGTTCTGTCTGAAGACTTTAGTTTAAAACTTTCTAGGATAAATCCTTTCTAAACTAACATGATATACGAACAGAAAGCTTTGAACATTCTTTCTTACATTAAAAGTATTTTATCCACAAAGTTTTCACTAATCCTGGATTAAACTAATCGCCCGTTGAACAACCTGGCCCAGGGCCGGAGCAAAGTGTGGATCCGGGGTCCGTGCCCCCAGTTTTCTTCCCCCTAAAAAAGTAAAAACACACATGTGGAAATGTTGAAAGTGAAATTTCATCTCCCAGAGGTTTAAAACAATAGCAAGATGTCGATAATTCCGGAAGGAAACATTCTTGATAAACTACAGTATGCATTTTCCTCAATTCATATTTATTAGGAATACCAGGGATCGTGTAGTTCCAACAAGTAATGTATGGAAATAAATATTGATGTTTTTGTGATCACGTATAATGACTTTACTAAGCCTCTAGGATCATTGAAATGTGCTGTGCTTTAGTATAAGTTAATACCAGTTTAGAAAGAGTTTAGAATTCATTTATCAAAAACTTCAAGGCTCAAAATGCAGGGAAATGTCCTTTCCAGTGTTTCGTTTTCAAAGGATGGTCCTACACGCGTCCAATGGGTGTAAATGGTGCCCCCAGTTTTTCAAGGCTTGCTACGGCCCTGTACACCAACGAGGGGCTCTAACTTTAGAGGTAGGCAGTGTGTTACAACATTTCGAAAAATCCAAAAGCTTTGCCACTATTGAGTTTGCTTAAATTTCGTAACCCTTCACCTACGCAGCGTGCCTTTTATACGAAAGGAATAGGAAATTTTTCGTATTACATTGGATTATTGTTAAATTATTGCGATAAAATTTTATCAATCACCGTAGTAAATGCACTTTTCAGAGCAATATCTATTTCACGGTGACTCGTACACATTTTACGCATGATCAAATGGTAATACGGCAAAAAATTAGCGGAACCCCGAAAACCGCAAGAATTTAAAATACGTCAATGTGCCGCATGAGGTCAACATTTAATCGCCCCCGCGTCACATGCATCCCCCGCGCACACATGCATCCCCCATGTCACCTGTCCTCATCTTGGTTGGATTCAAGTCCAAATCTCACTCAAGCATTGACCGAATTTGTAAGCAATCAATCGCTTGCACAGATCCGAAGTTAACAAACACGATCAATAAAATCTATTGCAGGAACTATCTATACATGGCTGTTTCTCAAGCTGGTATTATCGAATTCGTAACCATGGGGATAAAAGTGCGAAGTCGGGTTAGGGACTGGTAACTACAGGAAGGCGTTCGGAGCTTGCAAGGGTGACGATACTCGCGTTTTTAGGAGACAAGCAATACCATCTCTTTGTTGTGTTTTCATTCAGAGTTAAAGGATACGTTTGCCCGGTAAGAACTTGTTTAGAGGGCAGATATTTTAGCCCGATGCAGCAGAGCTATTACCATGCTATGCCGATGCCAACACCGCAGTATACTCCACAACAACAGGGAACGAGCTACCCAAGGGCAAGATACAACAGCATCGATTCTAGACGACAACCCGATGTTGTGATTTCAAAGCTGAGTAATGTCCTGGAACATGCTGATAGAAGTGAACTACAAGAGCTACATGATAGCGAGGAGAAGATTCATAAACTTTTAGACGAAAACAATGAGGTATGAAGAGAAGAACTTAGAAGATGACGAATGGCGATGATTGCACAGCATAATTTCATTTATAGGCCCAAATCATCTATAAAATGCTCAAGCTAAACCCTAGCATAAACCCCAACCATAAAGACATAACCTTATCCAAGAGGCCAGTCGTAAATTGAGTAATCTTTATAACTGAGAAATAACCAATACATCGTAGTTACTTGAAAGATGATTATGACAATTATTCTTCGTTAGATTTATGTCCTTACACCTTTATACTGCTGACTGCTTCTTAGGTAAATACTGTAATATTCACTCATCAGTAATTCTCCTGACATTTCATCCAAACTAGAAAGTCTGCCATGCTAATCAAACAGGCAAGTCATGCTGTTCTGACAACGTCATTTGAATAGTAAGCTAAAATTCCATGGCTATTTAGAGCTTCGTGGTTACGTCGAAAATTGTAGCAGTCACTCTGGTACAGTCTTTTGGGAAGGAGAAGCTACACGTACTGGACCAGATCAGATGGCACTTACTATGCTTCCAGTTATATATTCATTTTGTAGCTGTGGAAGATCTTCCTCCTTATTAACCTTTTGATGATCAGGGCTCCCCCTTTCATGAGTAAAATTGCTTGGTGTTGGAAAGAGTAAAGAACTAAAGCATGTCTTTGCCTTTTATTGGGTTAAAAATCTTTTCACATGCAACCAACATGATAAATAACCAATGATATAAAGTACTCTTACTGACCAGCATTAGAACTTTGGTAGCATTAGTGGTTACAAGATTTGTCACCTTTTACTGAACATTATAATTTCATGTTTCCAGCTATGAAGTATAAAATCACCGTAATTTATATCATGATTCTCTATGTTTAGGCCTTCAATTTACAGTACTAGTAGATTTATTAAGGATAGAGAGGAAAGAGGAGGTACTTTGCTAAATCAGGAAGCTTTTGTCACAGGGCCTGTTGTGGCTTCCATATACACAAGCATGTTAGCTATATATTATTTAACTGCAATGTTAATACCTATTTTAAGTTTGTGGAGTGTTTTATTTTATCATTGAGCTTTCAACTTGTTGAACTTCATAAGAGCAACAAAGTCCTTACCAAATCAAAGTGTGAACAGGCCCAGTTAAGCTTAGTGGTAAATAAAACATGGTGTTCCATAAACTAAACTTCAAGGATTAACAACTGCTATATTGTATAGATAAAGCAGCTACAAGTGGAACGAGAGATGCAGCTTGCTGGAAACCGAAGCTTAGCTGAATACAACATAAAGCTAGGACCAAAGTTGTCTACCTGTAAACAAAGATTAGAACAGTTATACAAACAACTGGATGACCAGACAAACCAATTCAAAGAAAACAAAAGAAACTTAGGTAAGTCACTTAAATAGCCATCAGAAGTTCCTTTTTATTGAGTCATCCAATTATTTCATGCAGGTGCATGTTTCTCAGAAAATTGCTTTCGTTGCTGTCTGTGTAGATACATATTTTTTATGATTACATGACATGATACATGGTGGAAATTAGCTTTTGCTGATGCTCTATAATCCTAGCCTGTACTAATGTCTACATCATAAACACAAGATGGAGATGTGATGCAGATCCCCTTATACAAGGTTTGAAATAACGGGTCATGAATTGTGATTCACAACTTGTTTTACAATTTTCACAACTGACAATTTTGGAAATAGCAGAAAACTCATGACTTGGTTTTCTGAAAACACAATTCTCACATAATGAATTTGATGAAACACTTTCAAGTGTAGTTTTTACTGTTTATTACTGTAAGTGTTTCACCCTGTGTAAAAGATCAGAGATGTGATCAGACCATGGATCAGTATTACCAACAAACTTGTCTGGTACTCAAGGTTTTTCAAAGCACACGTGTGTTTGGCAAGCACGTGGACAGGTGACTACGGGTGTTTTGGTTCAGTTATACTTAACTTTGTATTACATTATACCCTATACTATCCATGCTGTGTGTTCATTTACAAGTAAAATGTTAAAGAATGTTTACATTTATTTCTAAACATGAAAATTGCACAGTTAAGATGTTGTTACACTAATTTTGTGATTACGGAGAGTAAAAAATCATGACTTGTTTTTCAAGAATTTTTTCGAACCATGTTATACTGTATTGGCAGTGTTGGGCTACACAGGGTCAGATGGTGAGTGAAGGTTACATTTAGGCACTAGTTTATAACAATGGCATGACATGTAGTGTCAGTCTCCAAGTCTTGATATGTCAAGTATATTTATTGTTAACTGATTGAACCTTTTTGTTTCAGAGAGTCTATCAGGTCAATACAACCCAGATACAATAATGGCTTTGTTGCAGACGTCAGTGGCTCAATCAGAAGAAACTTCAGAGGTAAGTGCCACTGCTGTCTTTTCTTTAATAAATGTTAAGCTAAAAGAACACAAGGGCAGTTATTGCACACTTTTAAGCAAGTCACTTGATATAGTTGTCCCACGGTACGATTTCTAGGTCCAGATCCTGCGAATTCAGTAGTCTGCCAACTCAGCTGGAAAGGGGTCGTTCCAGAGGGCATGGTCATGAGCTCTGTATATATGTGTATGGTAATGTTGATGAAGTGAAGGGTACATTCAAGGTGTATTCCAGAAATATTGAGCACTTTCCCTTGATAGGTGAAATGGAGTCTGTATTATTCTGACACGGGAAAATGTAATATAGTGGTACTTTTAAAAAAGTGAGTTTTTGGGTCTTGGAATTATACATTTTAAAAACCAACCAGAATCAGTTGCAAAAAAATGCAACCCTACTAGGGCCTCCGGTTGGGAATCGAACCCACGCCGTTGGGCGGTGGGGGCAGTAGGGGTTTTGAGGTAACACTAGGACTACGAGTACTGCTACGTCTGTAGACAATGGAATGTCATGCCAAGTACAAAGAACTCAACCAAAAATTGGTCCCAAGAGAAATTTTAACGCCGTCATGAATCTGATTACAATGTAGAAAAAGCATCTTAACATCCTAGAAACAACGCTGGGTCCAGGTAGCTACACAACGTCAACAAAGCTTGATTTAATTCTCATGAGAAACATGGTTCTGAAAGTTCTTTCTTTTCCGAAAAGACCCGGAGTTTCGAATCCATGCGATGATGTACCTATAATCCAAAGTTTACTTGTATATCACCAGTTCCTGTCACGTTAACTTCTTCAGCCGTAGTCGCAATCCGTTGTTGGAATCTTAAAGCTCCTAATATATTGTCATACGACCGTCACAAACACTTTCAGTAAATCACGGTCAGTCGTAGCGTCTTCGCGAGCAATTGTGTCACAATTATGCTGCTACATCGCTCTAACTGGACGAAACTGCGATTGAGTTCGGTAAGGCGGGGTTCAAACCGATATTTATTTTACATGTTTGTGGAAGTTAATCATCCAGGTTAGCGTAGTCTTGGTGACTTCGACCAACAGTCTTTCTCAAGACTAGACGAACCTGGACGATCAACTTCCACAAACATGTAACGATTCTCCCAGGTTTAAACCATTTACAACATTTATTTTCTAATTACTAATTTAAGCCTTCTTGATGTTTCCAGAAAATTGCCGACCGTTTCATGGAAGGTGACCTTTCGGTGGATGATTTCCTTGACCAACATCTCAAAGAGAGAACAAATGTGCATCTTCGACGCACTAAAGTAGACAAACTCAGAGAAATTATGCGTCGGCGATAAGGCCAGCTGGAGAACCACCTGAAATAATGCGAACTTTGTATCATAACCGAGATGATCTATATACAGGAGGATGAAGTCTTGATGTGTAAAAATTTTGTTATAATAGATATATATGTATAAAGATATCGTAAAGGGTCTTCGATGCTTGATATGATCTCTTCCTTGTTTTTAAGTGCCGCTTGTGACGAATTTTGAAAAACATAGTACTGGGAATTAAGTAAAGGAAAACACAGAGAGTAGGACGACCTGAATGTTGAAAACAACGTAGGGTCTATTTATACGGGAAGGTGGACGGAAAGTCAGATGGGCTCTCGCCATACAAGTACGTCTCATATTTATCACGCTGCGTTTATATGGAAAGAATGTTTGCCGGGACGTTTTTCGTCTGGTTCCGAAAAAGCGGGATCCCGGCTTGCTCAACCGGGACAATTTTCCATGTAAACACTCCGTCCTGCATTGCCGAACGATACTATGCTTACTTTGCAATAATGCTGCCTCTGTCACGGGAGTGCAATAACCAAGATGGCGTCCACGGAGGAGAGAACTAGTGCAGCTCCTAACTGAAGTGATTCCAACGAACAATTTACCAAAAAGGCAAAAGACGTCCTTTAGATACTCAGTATGATTGGTAATTTAATGACGTGTTAGGAAATTTTTGCTGATCAAACTGTGGAACGCCATGGACTCAGAAAAAGACTAAGCTCCAGACGGGACTCGAACCCGCAACGTTCTACGGTTTGGAGTCCCGTGTGGAGCTCAGAGTTTTTCTGAGTCCATGGCGTTCCACAGTTTGAGCAGCAAAAATTTCCTCAGATTTTAATAGTGTTAAACTGCAAACTCAAAATTCAAATTTAGTGACGTGTTTGTTGGAATACAAAGTCGGATGTGTATACGCAAACGTCGATTTCGAGACGGACAAGCAAAGTGAAACGTCCTGAGTCAACCCACTTGTAATCGTTCCGGGTGAAAACACTTTCATGTAAACCCGGGATAAAAATCAGCCCGTCCCGGCATACGTCTCGTCCGCCATCCCGATAAACAGCCCCTTAATTCTTTAACGCACAGTGTCTTATATATCGGACATCAAAAACAAAGAGAAAGAACAATAGAAAAATTCTTGCGTTACAGGGTTAACATCTCAAAACTATTCCTTGTAAAGAAATATCAATACAACCAGCCGTTCAAAATAACCAAATCGTGCTTTAACCGTTGTGATGGATTTACTTATTCAAGTTGTTCTGCTTGTTTGTTTTGTTACTATATTTTCTTTCTGACCTCTTCACTTTCTTTAGATTGAAACTTCTGCTAGGTATTCTAACGATAGCTAATCTTCTTTGTGGTGGAAGAAACATTTGCTTGCAAGGTCTCAACACGATTTTCCTGCACAGATCTCCCATTTACTGCTTTGTAAACCTTCACTTGTTGCACAACGGCTGATTGCTTTTCCACCACAGTACAAGAGTTACTGCGGGGCTAGGTCAGTGACGCAATAATCATACTAAAAACTTTCACAGTTTGTGCAGTGTAGCCCTCGAGCCCCAAGGATTAGGTAAGTGAGCCAATGCCAGCATGCCAACCCCGGAAACCATCTGCAAAGAAACGCATGAGGTTTGATCAAATGCCCGGGGTTTTTTGAGTGCTTTCACATATACCGACCTCGGTGCCATGGTGGACGACGACATCCCCGACCTCTGGGAGGCATATGCCAAGGAAATCCTTCCGGTGGTCTGAGGGGAGGCATAGGATAGCCTGGTACTTCGGGAAATTGATTAACTTCTGAGTTGTTCGTTGGTTCCATCATTTTCTCTACCGTGTCCTTCAATTCTTTTAGTATTTTTAACTGATCTTTTATTTCGATTAAATCTTCGACGTTCTTCATAATTTCTTGCTGGCTACTACGCATGTGACTTAACTGATCTCTAAGTTCCTTCATATACATCTTCACATCTTTAATCTCTTTCCTCATCTCCGCAAAATCTTTCTTCATCGCAGCACAATCGTGGCATTTCTTCACCTTTCTGAATTCACAAACCTCGGTCTCATGATAAATTCTGTCACGTTGGTTGATCTCTATCAGGCATCCCTCATTTGAGCAATTCACGGCTGAAAACCCACAGATTGTGACGTGAGTTTCAAGATCTTCCAAATGTAAAACCTCGCGACAGCCTCTGTTGAAGTAATCACAACGAATCTTGAGGTTAGATAAATACCCCGTCATAATTCTTGAAGGTTTTCCCAGCGTTTCTAAAGTCAATTCGTCTCGACACGATGGACAAGTGTTTGAATTCTTTTGTAAGTGTCTTCTAATGCAAGGAGTGCAAAAGTAATGTTCATTCTGTGTACATTGCACAGGATCTTTCAAAACATTCATGCATATCGGACAAAGGTAATTCTCATCAACATCATTTTCGAATCTGGTACTTTCGTAACCTTGGTCTTTGGTATCCATTTTTCAGAAACGTCTTACCCAAACTTTCTTCACCTTGGGCTGCAAAGAAGGCTCAGCTGACTTCAAAGGTTCGATTATAATTTCGTATTTGAATAATCGATGAGGAAACTCGTCATTTGATCCCATGCTAAGGTAAGACCTCTCATGGTTGGCGAGATCATGACATCTCGCCTTTTAAGGAGAAGGTAGAGATAATAAGAGAGACTGGAGCAGCAGGTTGTTCATGCAAAACAAAGAAAATGAATAATTTTAAATCGCAAGGGTATCGTCGAACACCGAAAACGCCGTTGACATTTTACGCAGACGTTTGTGGTTGTGAGATCCTTACCACTTACTCGCTGATAAGACATGGCGTGATCTCTCTCGGGATTTTAAGATATTCTTCATCTTTCTTCTGATGAAAAGTCCTATCGAAAGAATTTGCTGTCTGAAATACAAAAACACCTATTTATCGGTTCTTTCATGGGAATATTTGGCATTTACACTCGATAACATGAAATGATATTTATATTTCGTTAAGGACATTTTCGAGTGTCAGAAATATAACATTCTGACAATCTAAAATTCCTTCACCAAGTGTAAATGTGTTTATGGGTTCTCCAGATTGAAGGCCTTGACTCAAGAACCTCTGGTGCTTAAAGCTATCTCAATTCTTTTCCAGCAGGAAAGCAGCAGCCTTCTATTATTTTATTCTGGTGACGGCAGATGATTTTTCTCGTCAAGGGGAGTGATTCTGTCGGGAACCAGTCCCTTTCTCGAAATAGTTATTCTATGTTCCGATATGACGTCGAAGCGGACATATTGCGGGACAACTTCAACGTTTCGAGACTCAACAGAGCCGACAATCATGGGAAATACTTTTGTTTTTAAGTATTTTTACCGCAACCGGCAAAGAATAATCGTCATGTCATTGGAACATCCAATAAATGGCACACTGATTGCCAACGAATATAAGTAAATCCTTGATTTCTTCATAGTTTTTTCATGTGACCAATAAGGAACCAGTCATAAGGTATTTACTAGAGGGGGGTGGAGGATAAATGATACATTTTGGTAAATATCTTCGTACCCACCCAAAACTGCCAGGAAAAAACTTAATACCCTCCAAGCAGTGTCTACCAATATGGTCATACCCCCCACACCTGCACATACTTTCTGTGAGTTAGGATTTGTGGACAATTTCAAAGTATCGCTATTATTCGTGCCCCCTAGGAGAAATATAAATTTTCATGCTCCTCTAAAAGTACTGAATGTTTTTACATACCCCTCCTAAATATCCTCCACCCCCTCTAGTAAATACATTATGACTGGTCCCTAAATAAAACTACATCTTACTGAATTTGAAAGTAGTCACTTCGTCGAACTGAATATATCGTGTAAATACGAATGAAAATTAGTGTTCGAATGAATTTTGCATAGAACCATCATTTTGATCCAACAATATCCTTGACGACTGGCGATTGTCAGAAATCAACGCCGTTATACCCCATAGTTGTGGAGGAAATTTCAGCTAAAGCGCTAGATCTCTTCTCTTTCTGTCTTAGTTCATCTCTTCCCCAGCTTCGTAGGTTTAGGATTTCCAGCGCGTTGAAAATGGTAAACTGATTACAGTTCTGAAGGCTTTGTTACTTGTTATTTGGGCTCTAATTTTTCCAGCCTGACTGCAACCAACCGGTTGTCAGAATTGGTTAATTCGGTTTCAATTATAACAATTAAAATCAATGCGGTTACTCACGAAGTGAATAGACAGCACCACAATCTCAGTATTTACATCGGAAGCATCTGTCTTAGAAAGGCTTTCCAGTAAAAAATAGTTTCCAGTCACTTCTGGGAAAGAGATCACTTGTAGCACAGCAAATTCTCACATCAAGTAGATTTAGGTAAGTAATAGTCCTGGAAGCAACACCTTGACGTCGGATGGTTTTAGTGTAAAGCGTTTTTCTTGTGGAGCGATTGACGATGCTTTTCCTTTGAAGAGATGCAGAAATGGTAACGTAACGTAATCGATCTCGGTTGAGTTTGTGCCACAAAACCTTTCCTCGTTTCCTATCTAGTGCGTTTCTGCAGGATGTGACTTGTTAGAAAGTTGAAAGGGCAGTGAAGGATAACATGCTTTGAGCTGGCTGATACGTTTGCTAGCAGTCAGTGAAGCTTTGGTTGTCCCGAGTTTCGCGTCTCTTATTTTGCTTTAGTTAATCAGAACCAAGCTCGCTACACCCAAATCCTGCTTTCCAAACAGGAAAAAAATGTCTTATCTTGAGCTTTGTGACGCTTTCAAGAAACAACGATGAAATTTTGTACATTTAAAAATGCCAAGGAGCTCATTAGTATTGTCCTTGTACAAACAGAAAGAACGAAGTCAAAGGAAATCTCCTTTCTATCAACGTGAAGTATACACGCAAGAATTTTTTTTTTCCGAAAAGTTGAAACGCATCGTTTTACATCTCACGTCGATTTGGAGTACAAATTCTATTTTTCAGTTTTGTTTTTTTTTTAAAAGAGATCTTTGGCCTTTTAATTATTTAAAGATATTTGTCCCCAAGATAGCAGCTGGATCATTTACACACAAATTTTGCAAGTTGGCTTAACCAAGGCCATAAATAAATTTAAATCGCCGTAGGCGTCCACCTCTGGATATAACTAGGTATATTTGCCTCACCTGTATCGTAAAGTAACTTACGTACCACGACCTCGGGTGAAAAGTTGTTTAGATCTAAATAAGTTGTCAACCTCAGTTATAGTATATAATCTATATAAATATACCGTGTAATCACGCTTTTTATCACCCCTTGGTTGGTAAAACGTCATTGGGGGTTTTCGTGGAAGGATGTCGTAACCAATAGGCTGAAAAGGAGAGTAGTTAATTAACAAGATGGAAAAAATATGTGGACACTTCAAAAGGAAAAACTGCTTTGGTTCTTTATTCTCTCCTTCACTGCCCCGGGGACTTTTACCATTTTACTCTGGTTGACGCCAGGCAATTTTACTCGTGGAAGGGAGTGATGTGACAATGGAGTTAAAAACTATATCCTTAATCATGTTTTTACTCAATATATTGTCAGAAGACCAAAGTGATTATGGAAAGGAAAGGTGTGTATCCAGCGAGGCTTATCCGCGTTGCAAGGTCATTTTAGATGACAAAAAAGTGGGCTGCAACCAGCGGAGTGCTGCGTAGGCAGTGTTCAATGACATGTAACGACAGTTGCCTAATCTTTTCGGTTTTATTACCAGGGGGGTTACTGGCGGAATTGGACGGTATTGACTCCACGGCATTGATAAAAATTTCTGGAATTGTGACAAGTAACATTTTGTAGATGATTAAGGCTTCAAAAATCGTTGGATGCAAAACGAGGCAGTCGTTCCACGTCGTTTGGTGTCCTGAAGTACACCTGCCAATGATTTTAACTTTTTTTTTTTCTAAAAGTTTGTGTTTAGCGCCGGTAAAGTTAGCAATTAAAATGCCGCGGACAAATTCTTCATCTTCACAGTCTGAAAAGTCAATGTTCGCTGAACTCGCCGATAGAGTCATGAAGTTTCTTTGGCAAAACCGAAATACTGAAACAGGAAGAAACGTTAGGAACACTACGTCATCGGTGATGCAGAAGTCTAAAGGAAAATAATGAGCATGTCAAAGTCTTGGAACGTGGTGTGTCTACTGACGGTTGTGCTTGAAATAAGCCATAGATTTAGTTGCTGTGTGATGCCAATAATAATGTCAACTAGTTTAATTAAACTGCTTAAATTGCATTTCATTTAATTATCATCACTGGTTGGAAAATGTAATCATAACTGAGTTAGATATGTTTGATTGAAATATTTATTGTCTCATTGCTACCTTTTCCGCTGGCATCATGGCATTGAAATAAAAATTATGACCTCTTTAACTATTGAAACTTTAATGAAAGCAAACCTGTCTGACTAACAGCAGGAAATTGGTTTCTCTATGAGAAAAGGAATCCTGCCACGACATTACAGTTTGCGGCGAAGGCGAGCAAACAGGTGTACGGGGCATAGCCTTCACCGTAGATCTTCCTTTTGTTCAACAAGGCATGGTCCATTGCCATAAAGGCAACGAAATCTCTATCGTTTATGCCAAGTTTAATTTGTGGCAATTTGGTACGAATTTGATTGGTGAGATGGCAGTATAGAAGAGTTCTCTCGATTTGGAAAAAAATGGGAGAATTTTTCGCACTCGGTAAAGGCAACTGAACCTACATCTGTTCAAACTCGTTAACCCAGATGAGAACTGTCATATAGACATCTTTCGGCTGTATGTTGATTCTGGTCCATTTGACCACTCCAGCGATCAAATGGACTGGAATCAACAAGCGCCGATCAGTTGATGGTTGCATTTGCCGATGACAGCTCAGGTCGGCTACTCAGAACCCAAACAATGATATAAAAGAGCCCAGAGTGCTGGGTCGGCAGTGTTGAACGACTTGTAGAAAACCAAACGGCTGTGAAACTGCCGGAACTTAGGTATTGAAGGCTCTTGACTCGAAACGTCAGTTTTTCCAGACCTAAGTTCTGGCAGTTTCCCAACCCTTCTGATTTTCTACCTACACACGTAAAAACGCACAGCTTGTTTTTGCCTGTTAACAGGCTTGAACAAGGTTGAGCTGGGAAGCTTGAACATGGTTGAGCTCGCAAGTTTGAACATGGTTGAGCTGGAGAGCTTGAACATGGTTGAGTTGACTAGCTTGAACATGGTTGAGTTGACCAGCTTGAACATGGTTGAGTTGACCAGCTTGAACATGGTTGAGCTGACCAGCTTGAACATGGTTGAGCTGACCAGCTTGAACATGGTTGAGCTGGACAGCTTGAACATGGTTGAGTTGACTAGCTTGAACATGGTTGAGCT